>VXBL01003786.1:83127-168337 GCA_013400195.1 Aramus guarauna
AAAAAAAAAAAGCCTAACAGAAATGAGAAGAGGAAAAAGTGAAAAAAAAAAGAGAGAATTCTGTTCTCACATTCTTTGTTGTGGTTTTGTTTTTGTTTGGTTTTTTTTTTCTTTCTCCCTATAAAGTCCATTATCTTGTACTGCACTGAAATAATTGAGAATATTCATAAATGCCAGCCTTGCTCCTTCAGCAAAGCATAGAAGCTCTCCGAAAATGTGTTACAGGCCACTAAATTTAGGATTCTGCTTTGAGTTAACCTCTGAAGAAGTTTAATATTATTCAGTGATTACAGATGGAGTATGGGGATCTTAACCAAAAAAATGAGCCTTTGTGAATAACCTGTATGAGTCATTCCAGTAGTCATGTGTAACTAAATATTAACAAAACTTCTTTTCTATTAAAACACTAGTGGGAGATAAATAACTAATGATTAGGGCACCTACTATTTGAGTTTCCAGTACCACAGTCCAGGGTATTTATTATAGTTCATGACACATATGAACTGCGTAGGAAGTCCTAAGTGGCAGTTTGCTACAGCTGATGATCGCACTGTGTGCTTTGTAATTCAAACTGGAGAAAGGTTTTTATGTTTTCCTTGTAGAATTTGCTTCTTTGGTTTGGTTTTTTTTTAATATTTTACACAAAAAGTTCTGATTCATTTTAAGTATATTGCAATGCAAATGTTTATTGCCAGACTAAATTAATTGTACTGCAGGGCAAATAGGACTTGAGAAGCTGAGTTTGTTGGTGGTGACCAGAGATCACTACAGTTGGGGATACTACCCTGCAGCTTCCCTTCTCTAGTTTGTACCTATAGCCGGAGGTGGAAAGTAACTTTACTCACCAAAATGTCTTCATTTTATATCTACTCTAGTAAAATTCAGTTGCATTTAGTAATTCCTATAACGCATACCTGAAGGAGAAATATGATAACAGTATTAACTGTAATTTGTGAGAAATTGCAGGAATTACAGTTGCAGGTTTTAAATTGCAAAAGTTACATTTTAAATTTTTTTAATAATTTCAGTTGTGTACCTCCTCTTTTATTTTTTAGGGTTAGGGTTTCAGTTGTGTACCTCCTCTTTTATTTTTTCCCTTCTCAATACTTCAGTGCAATAGGATTGATGTTTGGGGGTTTCAAAATCCTGTCTGTTTTTCTTTCTAAACTTTATACAAAACATATGATGCAAAAGACCTCATTGTTCAATTTCAGCAGAGTTGTGACATGTTACATCTGTTTAGGGTCTTTCCCATAGTAACTGTTTAATTTAGTGACATCAGTTACAGTTAAGAAGGTGGAGATAAGAAAAACAATCTTCAGATTTTCACAGATCTGTGTATTTAAGAGTAGAGGTTTGAAACCTTTAGAAAATTAAAATTCAATCCAACAACAAAAGAAAAAACTTTTTTGCCATGATTTCTGTTGGGAAAATACAATTTTTATTTTCTGGAAAAAAGATTTTTGTGAAAATTCATCACTACAGAACACGCCATGACATTTCTAGCCATTCATAAAGCTCTAAAGGCTGAATAACAATATATCTGGCTGCAAACACAAGAAATGTTCTCCCCCAGCTGTCATTTTCTATAATGCTTTACAGATTTCCAGAATGTGTAACTCTATTCATGGTGAGAGCTTAAGCAAACTGTGCTGAAAATTATCCAATGAAAGGCAAAAAATACAGAATAGGGGTCTCTGGACCCAGCTTTGGCTTTGCAGCCTTCCCTGAGCAAAAAGCAACGCACAGTTGCAAAGACCCCCCAGCAAACCAGGTGTCCATCCAAGAGTCAGATTAGCCATCTGTTTCCTCAACGACTCTCTTCTTCACTGGCTGAGGGAAAGGGACCTGCGCCAGTCTTGCCTGTGCTGGGCTTAGCGTCAGCTGAGATGTCCCAGCAACCACAGGATGGGTCAGAACAGTGTTAAATGCATCCTTTGTCCACCAATCCCCTTGTGTACTACAGAGGATGGAATTTCCAGCAAAGATGCTCTATGGCACACAAAGAGCTCCGGTAGGCACTGGAGTGGTCCTGTCCAAGCATTCCTCCAACAGCTCCTTTAGCCAGCTCCTTTTGCAGAATTTGGAGGCACTCTTCCATGGCCCTGGCTTTTGATGCCTACTCTCCAGCAAGGTTTTGGTGGCTGTTTTTCTGCCATTCTCGTTTTCTTCTGCAGAGGCTTAATGTTTGTGTAGTTGCTTTCATTGCATTGATTTTGCTGTACAACCAAGTCTGTGTTTGCATTTCTGCAGATATACGCGTGCACACATAAAAAACAAAAACCCATAGAAAAAATGAAATTGCAAGAAATTAAATAAGGAAAAAGCAATCGCTTACTAGGGAAAATGTCTACCTACACAATGAGATCAGCTTTTCGAAGAGAAATAGTAGATTTATTTTTCTGTTAATCATAAATGATTGAGAATAAGTATTTTGTAGGTTCATTGCTGATAAAGTTAGAGACAGAGACAAAGTGTGTATGCAATCAACTCCTAATTCTTCAAATTGCTGTGACAAATATTATTGATGTGGGAAGATTTAGCTCACATTTTTGCCAAGCTAGAGCAATGTTGGCATATATACTAATACTTATTTCCATTGCTAACCATGATACTATAGCGTAGAAATTATACATTTTTATTTTCATTCTTTCTTGTAATGATAAAGAAACACAGCAAACTGCAAAAAGATTTTTAAAAAAGAATTGCATCAAAATTGTCATAGTTGCTTTTCATATAAATTAAAATCTTATTCACACCATGGTCTCTGTCAAAACTCCTGTCTCTCTGTGTAATGGTTGACTACTGGTGAACATGTTCATTATTTTGAGAATTAATGTTTTGTCCAGAGTATTTCAACCAGCACTGCTAAAATTATTAGCTTTCTATTAAAAGATGACATTAGAAAATACACATGCAAACCAGCAACACATTCTGAACATTTTGTAAGTGATTAAAATCAAATATATTCTTACAATATTGCCTATGTAGTAGCTTAAAATATTCTTCGGAGAGAAGAAAGCTAAAATACGCTCCCAAGAAAGAACAAACATGAATATATTGGTACAAAAGGGGTATCACTTAAATTGCAAATATTGTATAATCTCTTCAGAGCAGAGGCATTTATGGTAGTCTTGCCTACTACTAACCATAATGGATCTTGGATAAAAGTTGCTTCTGAGTGCTTTTGTGACATAAATGTTAAAGAAATGATAACACTACAGCTTTACAGACTGAAAAAGTAATTTTCCAAGTCAAAGTTTTGATTCTAGAAGTCATTAGTAGGTAGGATGATTCATTCCAAAAATAAAACAATAGAAAATTAGAATATTCCAGTAGGTCATACTGATTTATACTATGTGCATGTCAAGCCCCTTCCAGACATATACTAAAGGAATTTTGCACAGAAAGCAAACTGTTTTTTCTTTGTGTTTTCATTTGCATTTCTTTTAATCTTGAATGACTTCGTGTCAGCTCGTTCAGAATTCCATGTTTTATTGAACTTGATTACAGAGCACCAAAGAGACCTGAGATGGATTCACAGCCAGACCTTGCCTTGTCACTGGGGGAAACAGCTACATTTCTTCCTCTTCCTCTTCCCTGCCCCCAGTCTGATTCTCTTCCTGACCGCAGCTGCTTCTTCTGCCTCCTCCCACCCTCCTTGGTGCCTGCTTCCTATTCTTGGGCACATTAAGGCTATTTGTTTTGAAGAAATGTAGACAGGGAAAAAACAGACCCTTAAGAGAGCTAGTTAATTAGAAGCTCCTCTGTTTGCTATAAGTAAATGAATTCCGCTATAGCCATTCTTTTTTACCTTGAAAAGTGTATTGCTAATTGGGGAATAGAGTATAAAAATAAAATAGCATCTTAGGTTTAAATGTGTAGATAAGATATCAACATTGTTTTGTAACAAGGCATTTTTATAATCCACCTGGAAGTTTAAGCTGTAATAATAATTTAGTTATGGTCATAGGGTTAGAACTGTTGAGATAGATTTGATGTAAGTGTAAATTAGTTATTTTTCCATCCATGGAACATATTTATGTGCTGACCAAATATGGGTAATAATGGTTGGACAATGAATATATGTATAAGGTAGACAAAATAAGGAGTAGAAAGCTATTTAAGGATTTTGTGTGCATGTGTGCGCCATTTTCTCTGGCTCTTATTTATTGTATTGGTTAAAATGCTACATTAAAAACACAAAAAGTGCTTCATAACAAAGTAAAGCAAGTATGACTCACTACTGTTTCTTACTCTTTCAGATGCTATCACTGACGTCTGAGGGAGAAGCAAGAATTGACCCATGCTACATGTTTGTTTTACAGGTTCAAGTTAGCTGACCACACTAATCTTGTTGACATATCTGTCCCTGTCATATACAAATTCACTTGTGTGGCTTGCACACAATATATTGGCCATAACATGCATAGCTTTATACATGGTCTATCTGACAACATTTAATTAAGCTTATAACATAGTTGAATAAGTGACATTATTTTTTTATCACAAAAAATACTGAGCCAAGTCCTCAGATATTGTATGCAAGCCCACAGTTTTCAGCAGAAGTATGCTGATATACACCAAAGAACCGGGCCCATAGCTTATGCTAAATGCTACATTCTTGTGCCATGTAACTGACTATTTCACAGCTTAGTAGCATTTCATGTTACTACCTAAACGTTGAGGAAGGATATTTCAAGCTCACAGCACTTTCATGAAATACTGCGTTAAACTACATGTTGGATGAAACCACGCAGGTTAATAGTTTATACAGGAGCCGATAGGATTTCTTGCCCTGGCTGGCACTCTCACAGTGCATGGTATCACCTCTCTTTCTGGGGAAAACTCCCTGTCGAAACTCTCTCATTGAGCTGGTCAGTGCATTTCAGCCATCCATGGAGCAGTTGTAGAGGGACTAGCAGTGTTCAAGTCTGCTGTGCTCTGTCCCCTGGCTTACCTGGATGCTCACCTGCACATATGGTCTTGGGGGGATTAGCGATAGCTTGTATCTTTTCCCTTGCTTTGAATATTCCTTAGGAAAAAAATCTGAAATGAAATGAATATTGCAGACCTCAATTTTCAGCAATGTTTTCTCCCCCAAAGCAGTGTTTTAATTGCTGTTTGGGTTTTGAGTTGGTCGCTTTCAGGTTTCATTTCAAGAAATCCAGATGATATGTGTAATCTCTTATTAATGCACTGGGAAAATGTAATTCTCAATTATAGTTTTCCTCATGTCTGTTTTACAGATGACTGAAACATAAATTAACTCCCTTTTCTTTGCTAGTACGTTTATATACTTCAGGAATGCACCTTCCATCCCAAGAAAGGTACCCGTAAGGCTTTGTTCTACAAAGAATGCATGCATTTAAAATTAACAAAGATTTCAGATGCCAAGAATGTGTTCTGCCTCAGTACATTAGTCTGTTAGATATCTTTTACAGAAAAGCCTGCAAACTGAAGAAAAACATGCATGCAAAGAGCTTTGTTCCTTGGATATTAGCTGCGGAGAGACGTGAACTTGTTCAGAATAACTCGGCGAGGTTGCACAAGTACAGCGTCAGAGACAATAGATGGCAGTCTTAATCCGTCCTGGTGAAAGCACCGCAGAAACGTCAGTATCTCTTGCCCCTCACCCAACGAGCCACAGCTATCTTTCAGCAGTTTGTAGGTCAATGTACAAACATATTTGAAAAGTTCATTTTGAAGATCTTTTCCTTCTACAAGCCTGGCTTGATTTACATCGGCCCTGCTATGCCTATAAATGGATATCAAGGTGAGGACTGACAGTATCAGGAAGTGGATGGTTTCCTTGCGTTTAGCTCAGGAGGATACTGCAGGATTGTTGCAGCATGAATATAGAGTATGTGGCACTGTGGATATCCAACCTGATGAGCAAATCCTTGGTCCCCACATAGATAAGCACACTGCAAACCTTTCTGGATAGATTTGCCCTGCACGGCTCACAGAAAGAAAGAGAAGCCATGCATCTTGTCTCCCTTGCTCCTTGCCTGGACAGCATTGCCTGTTGAGGAGGTCATACAGGAGGGCATTTCTGCCTTCCTTCCCTCAAGCCAAAGCGCTTATGTAAACTGACCAAAATTAATTTTGCTATAGGCTATGGCAATTTTCTCTGCATTCTCTCGTGAAATGCTGACTGAAGGATGGGTCCCCAAGGCATATGTGGCTGAATGGTGATTTTCTTTTCCTGTCTGTACGCAGAGAAAGGCAAGGGTTTTCTTCACTCCTGTGAAACGATACTGAGAAATAAAATCCTGAAGGAAATTTCTTCCTTCCCCTGCACTTTTACAGAGCATAACATGATTAGAAATCTTACACAGGATTTCTAAGGGGCTTAATTAGTTAATGAATCAAATAAATCACTGCTACTACAAGCAGCTGCAAGTTTAATCTCCCACTGGTAGTTTGCTCTGCTATCCCCTGTGAGTAGAGCCATAGAGCCACTGGTACAGCTTCCTTGTGCTTTCTACAGTGTGTCCTGCAATTTAATCCCAGATAATTTTTGTCACTAGTCAAGAATACAATAAAACACCACATGCCTTGTTATCATAACCAAACTCTAGAACATGGTATAAGTCTACACAATTCTTGCCAGAGATGTCTCAGTATCCTCATATATCATAGAATAGAAAAGTGATTCTGTGCACTTCAGGATTTTATTTAATTTTCCCATAGCATTGCTTATTAGCTTCAATTGTTAGGCCAAAGTTGCAGTTTCCTCCGTTTTGTTATAGCAATTAGTAAATTGCTATTTATAGACAAAACTTTAATAGGTCATTCATAAAATGAACAGAAACAAATGTCTGACAAACTGGATTCTTCCTTGGTTTTCCAAATACAGAGTTTGATCTTTGCTGTGTCTAATCTTGTAAGGGATTCTGCACAAGGTCCCCACCCAAGATTTCAGACCCGCTCTAACTTAAGAGAACCTGTTCTCTGAATTGAATGTGGTCACTGAAAGGAGTCATAGCACTGAGATAATTTTTTCTCTGTAGGAAACAGGTGGAAAGCTGTTGAGAAGGCTGAGTTCAAGCAAGCAATGGTGAATGCTTCAAAAAGTAACTTTTTACTTTCCATTTTGACAGGTCTGATAGAGTACTTGCTATGTCAAATACCTGAGCACTTTAGATACTCTGGCACCCAAATGCTACAAAATAGGTGAAGGATCATTTTGTGATGAGATTTGAGAGCACAAAAGATTTGAGTGCAGGGTATGAGACTGTGCTAACACAAGTCAGTGAAAAAATTACTTTGCTTCTCTGGTTACTGGAACAATTCCAAAATGTGACATGTATAACCTGTGCTGTGTGCATGACTGTACAGCAGTGTTGTAACCTGTTGCCTAAACATTTTTCTTAATGTTTCTGCAGAACACGTTATTTTGCTGATTTCTGTTTATGAAAACAACATTTTTTTTCATTACTCTGTCATGATTTGTTTTATATATACGAACCAACAGCAACTTGCACCCATGTACTCATATGTGCTGGTTTGCAGGTACCTCAGGTTTCATTAAACTGCACCCAGGAAGATTAACTTATTCCAGAAATACAGCTGGGGAGCGAGTACCTGGTTTCAAGCCTATGACAAATCAGCGAATAACATGTATCTCTCTAGATGGTGATACCCACTGTGCCATGTAGAAAACCCTGTTTGTCACACTGTTGCCATTATATTACATATGTATTTCTATACCCTGCAGTGTTTCAGACAGTAGATTTAACAAAAATCTCCTCACTTTCTTCCTTCTACAGTTCGATGGTATGACACAAGCTGGAAACAATTTATTTCCACTGGAGTACGTCTTTAACTTTTAATATACAAACTTCGATTTTCATAAATGAATCAGCTTGTAACCACCACCACCACCACCAAACCCAAATAAACCACTCAACATAAAGAAAAAGGAAAGAGAGGCAGCAGGGAGAAGCACAAACCAACAAGAGACAACAGAGGCAAAATTATCTCAAGACCATGAGAACGATGTACACTCAGCCGTGTTGTTCCATAAAGCACAGAAACTCCCTGCTCCCCAGAAATCATATGTCTCTATTTTTATACCCTTTTTGCATCTCTCTACTTCCTAGGAAACTAGAGAGAACAGGATCTGGTAGAGCACAGAATTATTTCTGGTCATGATGGATAATATTAGTATCTTGCAAGAAAACTGTATGATGGTCTGTTATCTGTAATGACTGAACTGCTGCATAGGTCTGCGTAATGAAAAAACCCCTACTATAACATCAACGCTACTTTGCGAATAATTTACTAACAATTAAGAGCTAAATTAATTGACACTCTGTGTGTGCCCTGAATTGTTCACCCAGCTTTCCCAGTTCATCTGCACATTTGTTATTAAGGTCTGATTAGTTTCATAAGCATAATTTTTAATCAGAGAGTTTGGTTAATTGAAATACAGTAATAGAACTGTTTGAAATGTTTCAGCAAAATATTTTTGTCATAGAAAATACCAGTAACTCAAATAAAATGCCAGTTTTCTGTGAAATGTTGATGAAACATTCATATGGAAATTCTTCTCAGGTTCAGGACAAAATTTTTATTCAACAAAAATTAAGATAGATAGATAGATAGATAGATAGATAGATAGATAGATAGATAGATAGATAGAGGAAAGTGAGAAAGATCCATGAACAATGTAGAACAGGAACTTTGCCTATGCATCTCCCACAACTGGTGGGAAAAAGCCACCAGTTGATTTACTGCTTTGAATGGACTATTACATTTTAAACAGAAAGTAATAATTTGGTTGACACTGATGCATCCATCACTGAAAGGTAATGATACACTGCCTGACCATAAACTAAATGACCCAAAATAAATATATAGGTGATTGTCCAATTTGGGGTGGGGAGTGGGTGGAGGTGATTAGTAGTTAAAACAACCAAAACAATTAAACCAACCCTGAATGTGTTGCTAAAATCATCTTACCAATACCACATTACTAATCAAAATGAAAGACAACAGGTTCATTATTACAAATTAAAGACTTAGTTGATTCCACCTATGGCTAATAAAAAGTGAAAGCTATCTACATTTATATATTTTTCAAGCATATTAAAAAATATAATGTCCTGCTTTTTCAGGAGTAGTAGTTGCTGAGTATCTCCCAAGGTTGTGTGGGTTTTATAACTTTACTGGAATTCTCTACACCCTAGTCTCACCAGAAAATATTCTGTATTATGAGCTACACCTACCCTGAAATCTGGAAAAAAATACGAGCTGGATGATAGCATGGTCTGCAGCACTTTGTTTATGACAACGTCCTTCTAGCAAGCTCCTGTGTGTCAGCATGAAAATGGAAATAACATTTCTTTTCTGTCCTTGAGACATAGATCAAACAATATTGTCAGAAGAGAGGTTTCTCTGTCAAACATTCTTTTGATCCCGCTGGAGACCACGCTGCTGAGCTTGTGTATCCTTTGGATCAAAGAATATACCTCTCTATGGTTTTTTAAACTGCTTTGTCTATAGGTTTTGGTGCTGTGACCATGGCATTTATTAATAACAGTGTACAAGGAGAAGGTGGGGTTGTTTCTGCACTGTTCCGGCAGTCTTCATGTTCTTTTCCTGTTTTTTTCTGGGGGGTGTTCTTTTGTTTGTTTGTTTTTCTCAAGGTTTACATCTAGTCATTGAACAATTTTCAGGTCTTAGTTCTATTTGTAGTTAGTAAAGCACCTTTTTTCTTCCTTGAATGAAGAGAAGACTTGTTGTATTATTGAGAAATTAACAATCAGAACAGGGGAAATATTTCCATTTCTTTCAGTAACAGGAATTACGTACACGTGTCTTGTAGCAGCTAAAGATAGACAAGTACAGTGTGTTATTCACAACTACTAGCACACATTTTTATATTGGTTTGACCATAGTCGCACAATTTCTATTTATTTTTTGCCACATCACTACTAATGTAAACAAATAAGTGTGACAAGCAAATAATACACATCAGTGCTACTGGTGCAATCATACAGTGAGAACAAAAGCAATATTGTCTGTTAAGCAAAATAAAAAAGCAATTTTAAACTAAACTGCTTGAGCGTCAAGACCTCAGTTAACCTACGGCAGAAGTTAGTGGATAAGAAATGTTTTCAGTAAGTACGTAACACTGCTCTGTGTGTATTTGTTTCTTTTTCAGCTATTGTAGGTGGGTGGCGTTGGTAAGCGGTTACATATGGATGGTATATAGGCTGTGCTGTGTCCTGGGATCCTGATGATCCCAATCGGGAAAATGGGCAGAGGGTGTGCGCCTCCCTCCCAGGGCTCTTGCTGACATCCTGCAAATACCTGTGCTAACTGGTGGGAGCTGGGGAGGTCTGCAAGGAAGGAAGGAAGGAGGCAGGGACCTTTGGCAGGTTTTGCCTTGACCTTGAAATAGGATGCAGCTGTATGATGAGCCTGAGCCATGGGAGCTCGGTGGTCCACTGTCTAGGCACCACCTTTGGGCTGATGCCCCTGTAAGGTGTATAAGGCACAGTTTTCCTACTGGAGGATGCTGAAATTTTTCCAGTAGCCTTATGGCTTCCAAAGATTCTCAATACATGTTACAAATGGGAAGAATTTCCTCAGTGTAATGAACGGCTGAAATACCTTTCGAGTTATTTGCCACTTTCAGGATTTTAGATTCCTAAGAGAGAATTTGTAAAGTCTGGAAAGCACACATAATGCAATTACCTGAATCATAGCAGTGTCTTCAATGACATCTGCCCAATTCTAGCTGTCAGATATTTTAATGACATAACAAAGCAGTAGGGACAAAGAGCATTTCTTTGTCTTATATCAGTGACAAAACAAAAATCTGTTTTAATTTGTAACTCACACCGTGTTTTTTGTCTTGGACCAGAGCTGACAAACAAAATTAGATTCAGCTGTAATGCAGATATATCTGTAGAGTGACTCCAAGGAAGTCTACAGGTTTTCTCTAGCATGCAAACATTTCTCTAGTGACAACATTTTCTGGCTGTGTAGCTCAGATTGGGTAGCCCTGCTGTATATGGCTGGAGGCTTGTTCCTCACTGATGGATTCTGCAAGAACTGGCTGATAATATTGCACTCTGATAGTAATGTTTTTGTGTATTAGCCTTTGCAATATAATAGGGGTTTTTTGTTGTGGTTTTTTGTTTGTTTGTTTGTTTGTTTTATCCAGAAAAAAAGAAGTTCTTGGGGATTATTATTCTTCTCAAGGAAGGAGACAGAATCCACTGTGGTCTCAGTTTGCTTGCTCTTTTAAATTTTTTGTTTAGAACGAAAATGGATGAAAAGAGGAAGGTGGGATGTTGTCTGCCTTGTTTCACAGACATAGAAAACTTCTGTTTTCCTTAAGCAGTTCATGTTCAGTCTGTTCCCATTGAAACTGTGTTAATGTGATCTCATAAGCAACTTGTTTTTTAAAGGAAAAACTATGACTTAATTTATATACTTTTTTATTTTTTTTAAAATCTTCTTGTCACTTTTTTCAGCCAATGGTTCTGGCATTGGGCTTATGAAATTAAATATGCTATTTTGAACTGTTTTCCAAAATAAGATAACTTCATCTTTTGCTCCTTAGTTATTAGGGAGAGACATTATTTGCTGTGACACAGCTCACCGATTTATTATTTACTTTTTCAATTGTTCTATTTAAAATTTGGACAAAATCGTGCTAAATAGTGTTGCTGCAAGGGCCTACAGATCTGATCTAGTATATTACACACTACTATTCTCTGAAAATATTTGTAGTCCTGCCTTGGTTTTAGCTGAGAGGGTTAATTTTCTTCATAGTAGCTAGTATGGGGCTGTGTTTTGGATTTGTGCTGAAAACAGTGTTGATAATACAGAGATGTTTTTGTTATATGGACCTGTTGTTGTTGAGCAGTGCTTACACAGAGCCAAGGCCTTTGCTGCTTCTCACACCACCCCACCAGTGAGTAGGCTGGGGGTGCACAAGGAGTTGGGAGGGGACACAGCCAGGACAGCTGACCCCAACCAACCGAAGGGATATTCCATACCATATGATGTCATGACCAGCTTATAAGGAGCTCAGGGAAGAGGAAGTGGGATGGGGTGGTGGCATTTGGAGTGATGGTGTTTGTCTTCCCAAGTAACCATTATACGTGATGGAGCCCTGCTTTCCTGGAGATGGCTGAACACCTGCCTGCCCATGGGAAGTGGTGAATGAATTCCTTGTTCTGCTTTGCTTGTGTGCGCAGCTTTTGCTTTACCTGTTAAACTGTCTTTATCTCAACCCTAGAGTTTTCTCACTTTAACTCTTCCAATTCTTTCCCCCACCCCTATGAGGAGGGTGAGCAAGCGGCTGCGTGGTGCTCAGCTGTTGACTGGGGTAAAACCATGACAAATCCTTTTGAAGAAAATTGCCTACTAGAATTCTGGGATTTATTTGCAGTAATGCTTTCCCTGAAACTGTGGATTTGCTCAGTGTTTCTAGCTATTGCTTTTGGCCACTCTATACAAGCAATGACTATGGAGAATGCTATTTTCCGTGTCTAAGGTCAGTGAGAGGTTGCTGATAGAGACTGAGCTCTTTTTGGAGATCAGCCGGGAAGCCTATTGTCTTCTTCATGCCATACCATCCTGGCAGGTATATCCTTAACCATCTTTGCCAGCAGAATTAACTGCTACTGCCAACATGCATCTGAACTCCTCAACCCAAGCCAGCTCAAGCCATTGCCAAAATAGGTAAGTCTTTTATAGGCAATCTGTGATCTTTGCACGTGCCAGACAAGAATGAGTGTCACTGTGGCTCTGCACGAACAGGCTCCTGTCTGCTGCCTGCATAGGCAGCCCCCACGAGGTGTCTGGCAACGGAGAACCACAGTGTCAGCACCAGGGGTGCAAGTGGGCACGGGCGGGCGTTATAGATAGGCAATGATGAGCTAGGATTTCAGAGACTGGGGTTGCCAGGAAAAGGCATCAACGGAAAAGTGGGAACATTGGGTGAAGAAAGAAATCAAGGTCTTCAGAGGAAGGAGTGATCTGTGGGAGGGAACAGAAGTAAATTTTCATTCGAAGCCTCCAGGAGACTCTCATCTCTCTCCAAAATTTTCCATTGTCCCAGACTAGCTGCTGTCCTAGCTATAATAGCACCCCCACCTCCTGCTTCAGTAAAAAACTCATTTTAATCTCACTGTCATTCTGCTCCACCACCAAAACTGAATTTTGTCTACATGGTTCACAAACCTTGAACTGACACTGAATATGACTTTCAAGCAATCGTATCAGCAAATCTTGTTCAGTTTTGGTATTGCCATCAGTGCACTCAATTTGTTTAAAACTAATCTTTTAAAGTAATATTTAAGTTAGATTTGCTGATTGTTTAGACTATTAATGAAGTAATCATATCTATATTTGTGCATATTCATATTTGTACAAACAGAGAGCTTTATCTTTAAACAGGGATGCCCATATTCCCTGTTGTAACATTTTATAGGTCATCGGAAAACTTCTCACTGAGTTTCTGCAAACACAGTTGGTATCTATGGAGTTTTCGTATGAAGTAACAAACTGGATAGCATATCTTTATAAATGAAAACATACTTTGTTTCCTATATATCTGTTGAAATATGGAAGACACAAGAAAGCCTGTCTTTGGAAATAGCATTACCTACAGAAGGTGATATGTTAGTCTCTCAGCTCAAATTGAGTTTTATGACACTGGTTGTCCTCGCTCTTACTAATAATCTTCTAACAAAGTTGTTTTCAAATGCAATCCAGGCATCTGTTGTTTGTTTATTTGCATCTAAATATCATAACTCATTATTTGAAATTGCTAGTAAAAAAAAAAACAATTTTCTTGCAATATTTTTTAACCATAATAATTGTTTTAACAAGTTGATTCTCTCACTACAAAAAAAGAAAAAGTTATAATTTGATGTGTAACAGTGGGATAATACTTTGGAATCACATGAAACTGGAAAATATGTTATATCTCGTTCATCAATTATTCAAATAATCTCAAATAATGTCTAGTTACTAAGACAGACTTTCTCACTGGGATATAAAAAGAGCACATAATCCAGTTAGCAACCAGATTGCTTTCTTAAACACTGTGGCATTTAGTCTATTTGATGGTGTGTTAGCCCCTTCAGAAATAAATTTACCATATGAAACTAATCACTTTAAAGGTTTTAGTCACTGAGGTTTTCATGTGTCTTGCTTTAACTGTTTATTTAGTTTTTCTTAGAGTGCTTATCATGCTCACATATGGGCCTCTCAACTACTAAACGTGACAGTAATCCAACTGTCTAAATAGTGGGTATCGGATGTTAAAATTTGAACACTAGCTTATATTTAACCAGCATAATCTTAGTCAAAATCTCATAATCTTAGTCAAAATAGATATTATGGTGATTTGCTAAATCAGAATTGCATTAAGTATGGTACTATCAAAATACAATGTAATTAAAATGTGCAATCTATTGAGATGATTTTCTGTTCTTAAATACAGGTGAGTTATTCTTATAGGACTAAATGGACAGAATTTGCAAAGAGTTAAAATATTTTTATCTTTTCTAAATCTATATTTGGCACCTTGAGTACCATATCCAGTTTTGCAGTTAGCTGCTTTGTGCCACCTACTGGTTTCCTCAGTTTTCTGTGCAGTAATATTATACAATAGCTGTTTTCTCACGGTGCCTTTAAGATGTTTACTATAAACTTGGGAAGTATTAATTACTTAATTGTTAATCTAGGGTCACATGTACATTGACGCCATTAAACTCGTGGGCGAGTGGGACACTGAAAAGCAGGGGGCAGCAGCACTGAGCAAATAACAATGCAGCTTTTCGTGAAATATGTATTTTTTCTGACTATAAAGAAAGTCTTGTAGTCTTTATGTCTTGATAATATCTTTTGGGGGTGATTGCTTTACTGGGTATGCTATAAGCCAGTTGGAGGAAGGACTTTTTATTGTAGTTAATTTTTTGTACAGTGACAAGAACATAGAAAGGGTGGTCCTTGATATGGGTTCAGACATTACTGCTGTCATAGAAACATTTAGTGGCAATTTATTATCCTAATAATTAAGATATTTATGAAATTATTTGTTCCCAGGTTTGAACATTGAAAAGTGCAGGTCAGCCATTCTCAGGCATGCTGGAACATATTTATTTGCTAAGTATAATGTGATATACTTGCCTGCATAATCTGGAGTTTGAACATTGAAACAGCTTTTGTGAATTTTTTTTTTTTTTAAATAAGTGAAAAACACCACTATTTTCTGCTGTGCCGTACTACCTAGAAGGATGTGGGAAACTGGTTGTTGGTGATGTTCTTTTGAGGAACTCTGTTACTCAACTTTCTTTTTATTACAGCTACGGTTTCAACCTGTTAAAAAATGTTACTGAGATTGGTATACACACGTGCACACTACTTAATGACTTATTCCTACCTATTGCAAACTCGCTTTTGTTACTTAAAACTCTGGCTTATTTCTGCAGATACTTCAGCTTCTTTAGCTGTTCTTTTTATGTAGAAAAGTTTTGAAATTTCCATATTGTCTTCCCTCAAACCATCCTGTTGTAGTTTCAGATGCTTTCTGCCAGTTACTTTAAGCTGAAAATCCCACAACAGTAGACAGAAAATTTTCTTAGAATACTTTTCTGTATATAAGAATTTTAAATAATTAGGAAGCTCTGATTTAACTCTCTTCTTAATTTACTGATTGCAGGTAAATGATTCTTATTGTTAAACATGACCATCTCTTTGCCTTGTCCTCTTTAGTTTGCTTTCTTTGGATATAGAGGAATACTTTGAAGGAAGTTAGGAAACCCAAGTTCAACTTGTATGTCATTTGTCTGTAGGAAGAGATCTCACAAAATATTTATTGGAGTTTTTCAGACTAGATTCAAGGTGAATTTTTGTGTTTCCCTTTCTGCAGAAGACACAGTGTCTTATACTGGAAAGACTAAGTGAATGAGTTTCCTATACATATATTTCTGACTCTTTCTTATCAGCACCCTGCTTTTTCTTTTCTTTTCTTTTTTTTTTTTTTTTTTTTTTTTTTTTTTTTTTTTTTTTGGCCTGCTGTGGATTTCCACAATTTCTGTCAGAACTACTTAATTTTAATTCCTCCTATGATGAGAAATTTTGGCTTCTCAGTTTTCCTTAACAACAGTTTCATGACTCAATATATTGCTCAAAAATTCCATATTAATGTCAAGCTGTGCTCACTTTCATCAAAATGAAGGTCTTCTACAACACCAAAACCCCCACAACCATATCAAACCATTAAAAAGACTTGCCAATTTTTCTCATGAGGGCTTTATCCACAGATGTTCTTGGAAAAGCTGACTGGAATTCAACCAGTTCAGAAAATATGTATTTTACAAGTAGAAAGGTTCCATTTATGTTGTTTTTAAAAAAACACTATGAATGACTTTTTCATTTGTATCTCCATTTTTAATATATTATCAATATACTCTCAAAAAAATTTGGGCACTGGACTTAAACACAATAGATGGATTTATAATCTGACTTGATGCTTAGCAAATCACTTCATTCTTCCATGCTTCGGTTCTTGATCTGTAAAGGGACTCTTAATACTTCTGTCCTTAGAAGTATATTGTGAGGACAAATTCATGAACACTAAGAAGTGTTCATAACAAGGAGATGAAGAGTTCACAAATGGATAGTGCAAAGGATGTGGATGGCAGGAGAAACTTCAGAAAGAATGAAATTAGTACCTGATATGTAACAGCACCTTCATGCAGAATGACCAGAACATGCTTTCAAGTCTGAAAGGTAAGCATAGCAGGCAACGCTTTATATACAGTTATGATAATTTTGATTCTTTGTTTTAAGTTGAGGGTATATCAGACAGTTTTATCCCACAGGTAATACAACTTTTAAATGCTATGTGCCTGTAGCATTAATGGTCTAATAGGGTTTGACTCGATGCATAACAGGAAGGTTATACAAGCTCAGCCATCCTCTTATATGACTATTGTTATTAAAAAGAACACAGAATTTATGTTAGAGTATTTTTTAGATTTACCAGTTACCAGAGCAGAACAAACCATTTTTTGTGGGTTACAAATGAAAACTATTTATCTTCTCCCTTGTATCTAAACCATATTTCACAGCTCATGAGACACAAATGGGAAGATGCTTTCGATAAAATGTTCCTAGGATTGTCTCTGTGTAAAAATAAATAAATAAAGGAAGAAAAGAACACAGCGGGAAAAAAAAACACCACAAAAAAACACAAAAAAACCCAAAAGAACAAGAAAGGGAGGTTATAGAAATAATTCATCTCATGAGAGAGATAAAAATTAACAATTCTGAGTTTTACAACTGGCAAAAATTATATAGAGTGAGCACTGACTGGCAAAACACCAATATGTTACACTGAATGCAATAAAAATGAATTCTGGGAGATCAGAGTCCATGTTTTTAAAATGCAGTCCTTTTTCCTCTATTTATTGGTATATATTTGCTGGTAAAATATTATTTCATTTAAAGATAAATCTGCAATAGATGTGAAGTAAGTGGTAAATATAGACTAGAAAGTGAGAAGATCTGGGAGAAATGTAGGAGACTAGCAAATTAAGAGCATTTTAGAAGCTTCATAGCTCTTCAAGAGAGAGGAGGTCAAATGCTTCTGGTGAGTAAAACAAAGAAAAGATGCAAGTACTGTAAAAAAAGGAGAGAATAGTACAGGAGGATAGAGAGGGAAGGAGGCAGTAGAAATGCTTGAAGTGCCTGAGCCAGTTTGGCAACCAGAAAAAAGGTAAAATTTCCCAGGTATATCCTGTCAACCCATGGAGTCTAAATGGATAGCTGGCTTTTATCACCTTCAAAGCCAATTTTATGAGCGTTGTACCAAAGCTGCCTAGCCAAAGGGGAGTTCCTACCCCTACTGTTTCACACTGTGGCCACTATTATCAGGTTTGGGGTATGTGGGTCATGGACTTGCAGCTGCTCTTAGGTTTGTTAGTGGCTTCATGCATATCTGGAGGTCTCTGAGTGGCACAGTCTCACTTTCCCCAGTATTTCCTCAAATTCCATTCCAAATGGAATGAGGGTCTCATTCTCTAAATACAAGTGCCAAACGGCTCCTCACAAAAGCTAATAAACACAATGAGTGACCTATTCGATAAAGTTCAGGTGCTCATTTTTATACATTTAAGTCAAAGCCATCATGTGGAAAACAAACAAACAAACAAAAAACAAACAAACAAAAAACCAAACAAAAAACCAGCAACAAGTTAATTGAGCACAATTTGCATCACCTCATAGTGCCTGGAGAAGGAATTACAGCAATAATAGTGCTGGTAAGGTTTATTTTTAATTCATGTGTCAGAGGGCTGAATCTCTGAAACAGATCCTAGTGGATGTTTTTCTTATTCCGTCTGAGTTCAGCTGTGTTTTGAAGCAGACAGGATTTATTTCATGTTGTTTGGTGCAAAGAATTTAAACAAATTCAGGGGACTAGGGAGAGCATAGTTGTTAAACACAGGTTTTGGAGTCAGGAGAGCTGAATTATGTTCCTAACTTGTAATTGACTTTCTGTGCATGACTTCCCTTGGCCTCTGCTATCCTTCTGTATAAAAATTAAAAAGTGCTTTGGAATTGTTTGCTGATGCATACCTGTGTCATCAATAACCTGTGTCTCAGTTTCTTCATATTACGTGTGCACTCCTAAGCATGAACAATAACTTAATACTTGTAGAAAGTCAGGTGTCCATGGCTACATTTTGAAAACTATTGAGATACAAATTTGGGGGCTGATTTTTAAGCCTAAGAATAGCTATATAAAAATCTACAGATAAAGTTCAATAAGGGGAATTCTCTGATTCACTTTGTTGCAACTGACTTCATTTGGGTACATGTAAGTTAATGACAATCACAATTATTCAGATACAAGCTTTTAAATTAATTCCATCCGCCAACTGTACTGATACTTCAGATACTTACAGCTTCAATGGTCTCCAACAGGATGAAAATGGTTCATATAGGCAGTTGATTGTTGCAGACAAAAAGTAGCTTTCCCCAGACTGCCTGCATTAATTCAATGTAGTTTTCATTAGTGAAAACAAACAGAAGCTGGAGTTTGAGATGACAGGGTTTTTGGTACTCATGGGCATTGACAATGCTCAAAAGGAGCAGGAAAAAATTCAGTACTCTCAGAGTGGAACAGAAAAAAGCAATAAAACAGTTGCCTGGAAGCTATGTAAGAGTAGTCCCTTGATTATCTAAATAGGGTAAAAGACAAGAAGTCCATACTTCGCAGTAGCTTCATTGCAATTGCTCGTATTCTAATGTCTGATTAAAGAGAAACTGAACGTTTTTTTCCATTCTTATTTGGTCTTTATTTTTCTCTAAATCTGTTGCCTATAGGGCTATGCTGGTAAGCCTGCTGATCTGATTTTAATTCCTAATGGACCACACTCCATATTCCTAAAAAACTTACATATATTACATGCTGTGCATAGTTACCAGAACAGTGCCGTCTGCAATTTCAATGCTGGACATCCTCACAGTTATATCTTTTACTTTGGGTCTTCTTTGAGAGGGTGTGGAGTCCCTCTGTCTGTATTTATTTCTAGTTCATCTGTGAAACTCCGGCTCTTCTTTGCAGTAGGGCTGATCTCTTGGAATCATTTGGTCTCAACATTTCTTGCAAATTAAGCCTTTATGGTGCAGTGCAATGAAAGCTGCATCTGTGGAGAGAAGTGAATATCCTGGGAGTTATGGATCTCATCCTGGGGCAGCTAATTGCACTTCTGTTCTCTTTGAATTTGCCTACATAAAGAAATTTTACCGGGTACATTTACAAAGAGCTGCAAGCAGAGCTTCCTTGGAGGACACTCTGGTTTATTCATTAAAATGGCTTTACTTAGTTTAATTGAAACACCTTCTCATATAACATAAATCAATTGATAAATGCACTTCTGAAATACTCTGTACAAGAGATGCCATTCCCTTCTGAGCAAATTCTGTCAGATGTACCAGTTTAGTGTGTCAGTTCACATTCCCACTTTGGGATTTATTTAGCATCAACCTGCTGTACACAAGGCTTATGGTATCTTTATTAATGAATCTTAGAAATAACACTCAAGACAAATGCAATTTCCTAATTTTATATTATATTTTAATGTTTCTGTATTCTGCAAGCCCTTGTTTGCAACTTACAATAACAAATCTTTAGCTCATTATTACAACTCTCAGATGCGGTTTTAAAAACGTTTTTTGTCCCCTTCATGTTCAGTGCCAAATATAGGTAATATTTTTCAAGAAAATATATATGTAGGAACAGCATATAGCAGCACGATGAGGGTTACTAAAGACCTTGTCTCTCCATTAATAATGATTTCAGATTTAACAGGATGACTAAGACCTTGCTTAGTCCCTTAAGTCTTCAGTGTTCCAGATAAAGTTAGCCATAAATCTTTTTCCTTTGGAGTGCAGTGTTTCTGGCTTAATCTGATGAAAAATACTATTGCTATCCAGTCTGACACAAGCCAAAACCACACTGTTCTCAAGATAACGGTTACTTGAGTAATCAAATAGTTTGAAAATGAGGATTACGTCTTAGAGCTAGGTATATCTGTGAATTCCACAAAGGGCAAGATTTGTAAGAAATTTAACAATTTTTCTGTTAAAATCTAGATCCTGCACTTAATCAAGTAACTATGCTATATTTCCCTGTCAAATTTACTAAAAATTAATCTTCAGTAAAAAGGATACTTGGACAAAGCCATCACTAAAGATGAAATAAAATAGCTAACTGAAGTCCTCTGTAAACCAGGGAAAACTCCTTTCATAAAACAAGTTTACATTCAGTTGTTTTCTCTGTGGTTTTGCTAGTTTTTTTTCCTGAGATTGATATCACAGAAATTCAAAAGTTCAGTACTGAGTGCTCCAGTACCTCAGTTTTTGGTGTTCAAATTCAGACAATTGTTGTGCAAAACCTTATGCATCTGGATAGCCTTATTATCACAAATAAACCTGAGAGTTTTAGACAAGTAAGGAGGTTAAGCCACCACTAGTTGGTGCAACTTACCTTGTCGTGGTGTGGTGGCTTGCGTGCCCTGTCGGGCCAGACTAAAATGTTGCACCCTGGCCCTCCAGGTTGGGGGTTTTGTTTTGGGCTAACAACCCAATCATGTAAAAAACAAAATCTGTTACAGAAATTGCAACAACACTATCCCACTGGGTTCGGTGGCATAGTGTTGTTGCAGCCCTATGCTCCTCGAGGAGTAACAAGGACCAAACAACAACAACAAGGAGGTTAAGAGGGTGATCAGTTCATTCCTCTGACTCTTAGTGTCTACTAGAAGATAGGAAGGCAATGCCACAAGAAAAGAAAAAGGCAAATTTAATTCCTCTTAGTAGCCTAGGGATGTAGCATATTCAAAAATAGATTTTTATTTCCTAGTGCTACATGAGAATTGATAAAACTTCAGTTGTATTTCCTGTCTGTTATCCCTGTATCTTCATACCTATTACTGTTTTTCAAAAATATTCCTGCACTGGTGCTACCTGTGGTTTGTTTTCTTATTATGCTGTGCCCTCCTTAAAGTTTATACAGACAGGAAGAAGTTTACATTGACTAATTATTTGCAGGCTTCACGTTTAATTGGACTCACATTTTATCATCACTTTCATACTCATCAGTTTCATGCCTCTTCAGCATTGTCATTTTTGTATTTCATCACAACACTTCAACTGTCATTGACTAAACTGTTATTAATACATTCTTTAGTTCCATTTGCAAATGACTAAAAATGTTTAACATGTGATACCTGATGACCCTGTTACATTCCCATCACGTTTTACCACAGTCTGAAATGGTTACATATGACTGCTGTTGCTTGCAATAAAAATCTGATTAGTTGTAGTACTTGCATTCACAGCCCTTTCTACAACGCATACAACTTCATTATTAACATAATAGAGTATTCTTCATTTGGTGTAAATGGCAAAGTTTTGGTAGTAGGGCGGGAATTCATTCACTCAAATCACTGTTTGGAGGTTAAATCAACAAAGTATTTGGTTCATGCAATTAAGCAATGTACAACATAATGTTTGACAGTCACTTTAGTTCTGGCAGTTCCCAGTTTTGAAGGACTTTACCTTCCTACCTTTCTCTTCTTTTGTTGTGGCAGTATTGTGTATAAAATGCCAGACATTTTTTCATTATTAGTGTGTTTATTCACCTATGTTTTCCTTCTACATTTCTCTGTTTCTTAATTTTTTCCCTCAAGAAAAATGATTGCTGTGATTGAGTGATACAAGAAGCTATTATTGCAGGAGGCAATTTTGCTTTGGCTCATTTAAAAATAGGAGTTCATGCTATGTAATCATAGGAAATTTGCATGTGGTAAGCTCAAGCACCAAACACAAATCAATACATTCTAATCAGTTCTATTGGCCCCTTTTGAAAAGCTATTCATGATGTGTGTAAATACCAAGTGGCTGAAAATAAATTACAGCTATGCTATCTCACCGAGATAATACACAGAACAAAGAGACTCTTAAATGCAAAAGCAAAATTGAGATTGCTATGTGGGTTGTTTACTGTGTATTTTTATCTTAAAGATCTTACAGAAGTTTAAGATCAGAGAAAAAAATTCTTTGCTTCCAAGTACGTTCATGAACTGATTTAAGTATCACGCATACACAGGTATACAGATTTTCTGTTCGTGTTGCCAAACAATTCTGTTTTTCTTTAGGTCAAAGAAATTATTTGTCACCCTCAGAAAGCAGCTATGAAAGATTACTGTTAAATGTGAAATGCTAAGGAATATATGTATATTTCACAATCTTCTTTACATTTTATTTTGAAGCTCAAGTAACTTTGAATATCACTATGAGATTTAGAAAGATGCTCCTCAATTTCTAATCAACTCAAGGAATTATGAATTCACACACAAAACATAAAATATATATTCATATTCTTCATACATATTCATAACTGTAACAGGAACTACAGTGGAGCTTCTAGATGTAGATTAAAATTAGTAATGAACACCTTCTATCCTGCACTTCATGAGAAAATTAAAATGTTAAAAAAAAAAATAAATTAGTCTACTTTAGAGGAGGGAAATTTCTTCCTGAATTACGATTAGGAAGTCAGGTTAGTCCTGACATATAAAGAAATAAGATTGAGGGGGAGGAGAGGGGGTATGTAGGTACAGAATCCAAAACAAAATTTGTTATACTACAGTGGTCCAACAAAACTATTTATTTTTTTCACTCTCTGGACATTTGTTCATAGAATCATAGAATCTTAAGGTTAGAAAAGACCTCTAAGGTCATCAGGTCTAGCCATAAACTCAACACCCCCATGTCTGCTAACTCATGTTCTGAAGTGCCACTTCCATATGTTTTTTGAACACCTCCAGGGACGGTGACTCCACCACCTCTCTGGGCAGCCTGTTCCAATGCCTGACCACTCTTTCAGTGAAGAATTTTTCCTAATGTCCAATCTAAACTTCCCCTGACGCAACTTGAAGCCATTTCCTCTTGTCCTTTCACTAGTTACTTGGGAGAAGAGACCAACACTCACCTAGTTACAACCTCCTTTCAGGTAGTTGTAGAGAGTGATAAGGTCTCCCCTCAGCCTCCTCTTCTCCAGGCTAAACAACCCCAGTTCCCTCAGCTGCTCCTCATGAGACCTGTTCTCTAGACCCTTCACCAGCTTCATTGTCCTTCTCTGGACATGCTCCAACACCTGAATGTCCTTGTACTCAGGGGCCCAAAACTGAACACAGTATTCAAGGTGCAGCCTCACCAGAGCTGCTATTTCTTGCTGGCAAAGAAGTAAATGGGCAAAGAAGCCCAAAATAAAACACCTCAAAAATCTCAAATATTATTTTGCAAATTGTAAAATAAGATAAAATATTTTTTTTCCTATGTACATATATTCCTAGCATTTTCTATACATATTTCACATTTGTGAAAGCAAGGGCTTGTATTTTCTTTTTGAGATCAATTAACAGGAAATGACATTAGGATGTTCCCTTCTTGATATGGAAGTCTGAGAGCACACAAGCTAATCACTGTAGAAATGATTCATAGCTTCTCACTAAACTGTGGATGTGCATTATGGATTGAGAATTGTCCTTTGGTGTTTCCAGGAGTTCTGTCACTAAAGTCTTGAATGCCTCAGCTGAGATTGGTCCTTTAAGTGTGTTATGTGTTCTTGTCCTTTGCAATGAGATTGTACAAATTCTGTAGTGGCTTTACTGTCCAAAGCGTCCTTATGTATTCTTTCTAAAAGAAAAATAAACCTCAAGTTTGTAGTAGTAGTCAAATGCTGACCGAGTTCTACCTTACTTGTTTTTAATGTCTCTGATAAAGCTTTGGCATTTTTCTGTGTTATTTTGAAGAACTCACAAACCAAGGACAAAATTCTCCAAAATCATCTGAAGAAGCTGAAATATATGGGAAAATTCTCAATATTGGAAAAGAATTTCATATCATGTGCTAATTTTCCCAGAAAAATTGAAGAAATAAAACTAATCTTGGAAAAAGCCCTTGTTAGAAAGTCTTTATTGTTAAGATAGATTTTTATATTATTACACAGGTCAGAAAACAATGTGTCATATAAATAAAAATATACAACAATTAACTCAAAAAACGAATGATGGAAACAATGGAATTCATCAAGACTCTAGGAAGTGCTTCAAAAAGAAAGTCTGTTTGTTTTTGTATGTTATATCAATTATCTTTATAACTCTATCTGGCCTATCAAACTTAGTCTACTATATACTAATATACTGTTCATATAACCCTCAGAAAGAAAAAGGAACATAATTCAATTTCTGCGTGGAATAAAAAGCCCCAATAACTGTCATGTTCTGACCAGTTCTTTAGCTGTATTTTCTTCTTTCTGTATTTTACTCATTCTGGCAAGGATACAATGATAAATTTTAAGCTTTCCTTAAATGTAAAATTTCAGGTATAGCCTGTAATGATTAATATAGTTCCTTAACTCCTAAATTCTTACCTACATTAAAATCTGTATTCAATAATAAAAAGGAATTTCTAGTAAACTCTTAATAAACTACCACACAAAGGATCTTGTCAGAAATGTTTTTATACTAAAAAAGTAAAATAGCATTATAAAGACAGTGCTTCACTTGCCTGTTATTTCATATACTTAATGAAGGAAAATAAGCAAAGTTGGGAGGATCACTTATCTTTCAGAAGTGCTTTTTTGTTTTTTTATTAACTATAGGATGATCAATAACTTCTGTTTTGTATAGATATATAGGCAGATGCTTTCATTTTGGATAACAAAAGCAGTCAAATGAATTTTTCAGTTTTACACCTCCAAGAAGTTAAGCAAATATGGACTTAGTAAGAAGGAGTGTGAAATCATTTGCACTGTTATAATTCTCTTCTCAGTACACTTTGACTGGAATTACTATTCCATGTAATGAACATTTGCTTTCAGAAGTATAAAAATGCTGCATAACATAACAGCAAGGTTATCTTAAACACACTTAAACAGCTGAAATGTATAATGAAATTGAAGGCAAACTTATTTTTTTAGTTATTGCACTACAACCGAGAAGACAAAAAAATAATAAAAAGATTTGGAATATACCTAGTGTTTTCAGGATATATTTATTCTTTTAATATATTATTTAGTTAAGTAGAAAATGCTGGGCAGAAAATCTAAAGAATTTGAACCCTCTGAAAGCCAAGTCTGGAATATGACTTGTGTGGAATTACCAATGACAATGATGACAGCAGTAGAAAGAGTAGAATAGAAAGGTGCAAAGAGTTTTCAACTGCCTTCTTATCCTACTTTGTGACTTTGCGCTAAACAGTTATCATCTTTGCATAAAGAAACACTCCAGCTTGACTATGACTATTGCACAAAAAGCAACTGGAAAGGTCTATAGGTTTGTTCATGTTTTGTTTCTTCATTGTGAACAAGGAGGAATAGGGATTTCTGAACATTTCCAGTGACAGAAAAGGTACAGAAGAGCTTTTGTTAAACTGTTGTATTTATTCTCTTGAATTGCACAAATAAGCTCATTAGCACGGCAAAAACAATGTTTAATTCTTTACTTTTACAAACTTTAACCAATTAAATCTTGCAGCAGGCATAGTACAGCCAGGTATTTTCTTTTTAAACAATAGAGAAGTTAATTAATTTAAGGATGTGCAGCTAATCAAAGACCTTGACAAGGTGAGGATTCTCTATTCAGTTTGTATTCTCATGATTTCTTTATAGGTATGTTGGATAATATATTCAGGTTTCAAATAAATATAGGAAAAATTATTGTCACTGAACTCAGCAATCAGAATTAATATAAACATATTTTCATTTCATATAAAAAAATACTTTTTGCTTCGGTTGTAGGTCACATTTGTTATGAATCATGAATAGCCTCTAAGAAAAAATTATGCATTTGAAAATATGAGTGTAATTTGAGGTTATTTATGTTTTATTTCTTTCTAACGCAGAAGGCAGCAGAAGGTGAGTTTGTTGTTTTTATGAAAGGGAATGATGAAGAAAGTTTTGCAATAAAATTTCCTGTTTAGAGAACAAAAATGTTCCTTGTGAGGCTATGCTATTCAGAAGAAATGGAACAAAATATACAAATATATTACTTCTTTTTTTCCATATTGGAGAACGTCTGTGACCAGATGGTATTAAATTGTAGCATACATGGAGGTATATCATTTTATATAATTTTTTTTTTTTATTCCAAAGAAGTGACTTCAGAATAATCTTCTGTAACCATTCATTAATAGTTAATTTCTGTCAAAGCTGGACCTGGTAGATTTCATCCTATATTGTTTCTTCCATTCTCTGACTGGTGGAGTCTGCAAATTCTATTAGCGACACTACAATATGAAGGAAGGTTTGGTTACCATAGTTACTTATAAATGTTTCTTCAAATTTCACTTCCTTCACACATTTGTGTCAGTAAAGCACAAGCAGTCATGTGTTTATGAAGAGTGGTTTCAGGAATAAAGTGGTCAAATCTTCTGTAACTGGTGTTATAAAGATCCTTAAAATATATTTTTCCATGTATTTTTATTATATGTGACATCGGTGAAATATAGTACCAAATATTCTAAAGGTTCTTATTATTTTACTTTATATATGACACTAAAACTATAAATCATAAAGAGAGGGACTGTTTACAAGGGCATGGAGTGACAAGACAAGGGGTAATGGATTTAAATTAAAAGAGGGCACATTTAGATTAGGTATAAGGAAGAAATTCTTCACTGTGAGGGTGGTGAGGCACTGGAACAGGTTGCCCAAAGAGGTTGTGGATGCCCCCTCCCTGGAAGTGCTCAAGGCCAGGCTGGACGGGGCTTTGGGCAACCTGGTCTAGTGGAGGGTGTCCCTGCCCATGGCAGGTCCCTTCCAACCCAAACCATTCTATGATTCTATGATTCTTCTATGAAAAAGGAAAACCTAAGAAATAGGTTCAGAGTTGCTGTACATTTTATGCAATACACAACTATTGTATAAGACAACAAGATCATATATAAATTTAATATTTTTTCCTATTTTATATATAACACATTCAACTATTTAAGGAATTAATACATTTATTAATATGATTATATAAACAAGGATATTTGGAATAGGTGGGTGTGGATTCAAAATTTGATTATTGTCTTTTACTGAGTAACTATTATGCAAGATAAGTTACCTATCAAAATATGGTTTTATTTCAAACAATATAGTCTGTTTTTCAATCCTTGTATAAGATTCCCCCCTTGATTGCTCCTTGATGTCATTTTTCTCTTCTATAATATTTCCAGAGGACATTTTGACAGGTTTGGGTAAGAGCGAGCAAAATCTGACAGGTAAAATTGCTTGGAATATTTCAAGCTACACAGCTTGCTGTAGGCAATAAAAGCCTATCATCTTCCATATACCTATCTTTCATATATGTAGGTATATTATCCACATACATGTGGGTGTTTATAAATTTTATATAAATATACACACGTACAGATAAAGTGTAGTTTTTGATCCATCAAATACTAGATCTGGACAGTTTTCATCTTCCATGTGGTGAACAGAATGTAAACAAAGGATGGACACTCCTGTGTGAAATTGAGATGAAAAGTGAGAGTGACCTTTGAGAAACCAAGACAAAATACATATCACCCAGTTCTAGTGGTGAAGTTATTAGTACAAGTGTTTTGGCATTTTAACCATGCTTGACCCCATTTATGAAGCTTTAAGACAAACATTTAGGAATTGAAATTAAGACAAAGTATCTCCATTCTGAAGAACTTCCTTTCCCTAACATGCATTTCTCTCTCAGGCTTCCTAAGGCTCAGTAAAGCAGTTTACTGAAGAAAATAGGAACTCTGAAACTTTCATAAGTCCAGTTTACAATGATAGAGAGTGGCACTACATGACCATTTACCCATGAGAGGAACAGTGCCACTGATTGGATTAGAGCAGGAGACACTAATGCGGTTATGTCCTTAAGGGTTAGATGAAAAATGAATCTTTCACCTCTGCGAGTGAGCACGACCAGCAATTCAAAAGCATTATATGTGTGAGGTAGTTTGCAGGATCTGTTCTATTTGTCACTGGAATTGGCTGTAGAGCATTTGGCAAAGTCTGAGTTGTTTCAACCCCGGATCATTATCCCAAAGTCCCCTTCTGTGCTTAAACTTTGAAAGTAGTTTGGGGGCATCTAAAAAGAAAGGGGAAATCATAACACATGTCTGCAGTTTACAGCAATACCATTACTTAACACTTCTGAAAACAACTGCTACTTGCAGTTGCATAGAACTTCAGTACTATGAGGTTCGCATTAACATCTATGAAAAATCCCACAAAATTAAGGAGATTTTCCAAGACACCTAAATGACCAAACTGCCCAGGCCTCAGTGATAAGCACCAGACCTCAGGGAGGCAACTCATTTTCTCATATAACTTGGTAATCATTTGGAAGATTTCATTCTGGATATTTTTAAACACAACCTTAAATGATAAAATGATAAAAAGGAAATTCCCCCTTCTCGGCCCATAATCTCCTGACAGAAATAGTATTGTGAGATAATACAGATGATTTAATTATTTCTTTCAATGAATGGTGGCCAATATATTTTTCTGTTTGTAAGTTGTTTGCTGATGAAAGCTAATCTTTTTAATAGCATTGCTTTTCATTTGCAAGAATTTCCTGTCTGAATCTACACCTCAGTTGTTTTGCCAACAGCTGCATTTTTGTTTTTCATCTATCAAAAGCACATTGGCTATCACTAGCCACCTATGGTAACAAAACAAACTGTCCAGTTATGTGAAGTTCTAAGATTTTTTTTTTTTTTTCTATTTTCTTAAAAAGATTATTTTCATTCACAGATTAATGAATATATAGCAGCCAAAAAACTTCATATAAAATTCTTTTTCAGCACAGTATATGGGCTTTCACAGATGGGCTGTCTTCAGTAAGGGTACATTTTCATATAACATGCAGCTAAGGTGACTCACTAAATTTAGGAGAAAGATCACAGTATACTGTGACCTGCTCCACTGGCTATATTCCACTCAGAAATATGCACATATACACAGTCTCATTATTTTTGTCTGTTTTTATGTCAATTATCCAATACCATTATTAACAAAAACAACAGCAAAAAAATCCTTTTGATTTTCTCCTCTTAGAGAACAGTCAATCAGGGCTCAAACCTCAGTAGAGTTTTTTATCATGAGAATGGTTAGCAAACTGCAAAAATTGGAAATAGCTTCCCAAGTTGACAGGTAAAATGGAATCTGGAGCAGCTGTGTTCACTTAGAGAAATGAAAGTTTTTCCTCTTTCTTAGTCTCCAAGAACTGCTCAGAAGGTGGATATCAGGAGTATGTGTCCCACAACAGGCTGCATCCTTAAAGAGGAGCTGAGAGTGTTTCTGAATAGTACGTAATAATGGATGTGAACAGACTGAATCAATCTGGAAGAAAAATAACACCTGTTGGTGGTCTGGGTTGTGAGACTGTCAGCTCAGGACTGCTTCTAATACTAATCAAATACTTATGACCGTTATATTAGTAATTAAAGCATATGAATTCCTATGATCTTTATCTTATTTCAAGAGATTTTTGTATTAATTGCTTAGTTATTTCCATTTGTTAGGATCACTTTATTTTTTCGCAATTATTTTTCTCTCTTTTTATCTTCAAAATAACACAGTGTAACAATTTTTATGACTATTTCTGAAAATGATTATATTTTTTGAAAGTGGTTCCCTAAATGCTATGAAGGTTCATGAACAATAGAGTTGAAGTCATAGGACAGGTTCTCATGAGTTATTCCCAAGTTTGTCTAAACAGAGACTATTCCCAGGTAAGTATACTTTCTGACATACTGTAGTCTTGATTAAATTTATATGCTTGATTGGTGCATTTTTTCTTGTTAAATAGCAACAGCATAAGATCATTAAATATATCAGTATTCTCATAAAAATACAGTTTAATTTCCATTCTTATTTAGTAATCTGTTTTATTGCACCCTTTGTTATGAGTAGTATACTTTGTAACTTTTTATTTACTTTGTTGCTTTATTTAATGGATTCCTTGTATTTTTGGTTCTTCTTTTTTTTTTTTTTTTTTTTTTTTTTTTTACAAAATGNTTTTTTTTTTTTTTTTTTTAACCAAATGCACTAAGATATTAGGAGAGCAAACTCCAGAACTACATGGAATAGATCACAGCTCCAGTCTTTGCAGAAGTATGAAAAATATCCATCAATGTCAAAAGTCCCCTTCCAACTCTCTCCTCCCAGAACCTGACTCTAAGAAATGTGTTTAATATGCAAGTTACTTTTTATTTACCAGTATCTATTTTTCTAGTTTGAAGCAATTCAATTAAAATAATTGAATTTGTAAGGTGCTAAAAGACTGATACAACCAGTGTTTTTGTGGGTATCAATTTCTTGAAAGATGCCTGTTTATTTGAACAGCAGAAATTCTATGTGAATACAAATAAATAAATTTGACATGAAAATGCAGAATTTGAAGGACTGTAAAATATAAACCAAAGTAGATTAAATTTTACAATTGTCCCAGCAACTTGCCTTGAAGCCTAAGAACAGATCCTAATTTGTTTATTTTTTTGTAAGGTATTCTTTAACAGTGTCACGCATTCTTTGACTTTTTCCAGAGGGACTGGTAGAAGCTGAGCACTTCAGAAATGCAGTTTATTAAGGAAATCCGTTCATATTGTGACCTTCCCTCCCTGGACCATGCTAGGCAACTTCTACCATGTATAAAGTGACTCCGCAAGCTGGACATGTACAGTTTAAGACTACAAAGCAATTTTATTTTTTTTATTTTTTTTTTTTTCTTTTAATACACACAGTAGATAGCTGTGACTAATAAGCTATTATGCTAATATGTTCACCATTCCCAGTGAGACATTTAATGAGTCTCTGCTGGCCCAGTGGGCATCAGCTGGGTGAGAGTGGGTTAGCCTCCCATGTCCCTGATGCAAGCAGACCCTCCATGTTGCTGAGCTGCCATCTTCCCGTTCCCTTTTTTAGATAGGGCTTATACCTGTTCATGTTGGGATTTTTTTCCTTGAGCAGCAAAACACCACTGTCTTGACAAGGGTTATTATTGTCTGGGCTTTTATACATCTCAGCTTACCTAGCTTTCACTTATGTATGTCCAGGTCATAAAGGTCTCGGATCACAAGCACATGAAACCCTCAGCTGAGGGTTATATGGTTTTGTTCAAACAGAAGATGCTATGGAAGAGGTGGATTGGATTGGAAGAGGAAGGATTGTGTGCTTATAGAGATATAAAGTCTCAAATTCTTGATGACAGCTGTAACACTTTTTTGCCCAATAATTTCATTTAAAATATTCTGAGGTCCCCGATATTTTTCCTTGTGCAAAGACTGTAAATCCAGCAAAGGGCTTAGATGTTGCACACCTACAGACAAATGAATTATCAGTGAGCTGCTGGATGGACATCTTTGTCCTTACACTATAGTTTTAGAAAGATGGTTATTACTGCTTGCTTAGGCTGTATCTATACCAGTAAAACACACACGTTTGGGACTGCTCTCTGGAAAACAGCCAAGTGGCGTGGAGCAGTCTGGGTCCATGCTGCTAAATTCTTTAATCCTCCAAAATAGTGTGACCATAGCCAAACTCCTTAACTGAAAGAGCCTACTGTGCCCAGCCCATGCTGCGTCCAGGGCCATGGCTGGGAGGGCGTTAGTGAGCTCAGGCCAAAACTACGAGGAACAGATCTAACCACTTCCCAGCAGAGATGACCTTCTTCCAGCAGACTCCAGAGCTATATGAAATAGGCTATATAGTCTATTCTATAGACCACCTTCCAGCACACTTCAGTGTTTCCCAGCACTGCTTGTACATTTAATATCTAACCAACCTACATTATGACGTTGTCTGTGATAGAAAGAACTTGATTTCAGTTATTTCAATGCAAATATTTGATCTTTTATTTTTGCAGGAGTTAAAGATACAACAGTAGAAAATACACTATTCAGAAAAATTTTGTCTTTGTTTATCTTATAATCTACTGTTGAATTAATTCTTGTACTCTTTGGTAATATAATAATTTTATAATAAAAGTATGAAACCCAAAAGGCAATCCTGGCCAAGGTCAGCCTGACTTTCCATAGCTTATGTAAAAATTGGTAAATACACCTTTCGCCATTAGGTCCCAGATATAAATCATGAATTGCTATTATTAAATGTTTGTTGTTTTCATACATGTCCTCAAAAAATTAAAAGAGCAATATGCTCTCTTAATATTGGAGAAGTTTATTTTATATGTACTTCATACACATAAAACCTTAAAATTACCATACAAAGGAAATGAAAAATGGGCTTTGGTGAGCTTGAGTGTCATTTGACTCAGATAGGTTGTGGACTAACTGTATAGCAAGTCTACCTCTACCAAGAAGAGATGTTAAGGCTGTGGGACTAAAATCCTTGAGCAGGGTGCTCTCTTCCTTTGAAAACAGACTCTGGGCAAAAATAACACTGCTGGGTCCACTGCACTGCCCATAGAAAATTCTCCTCTATATCTTTCCAGTCCGGGGAAGGATTGTGCTATTCTGTGAAGCAGGAACACTTTTTCTTCAAAGGAACAAATCCTCTAGATTCCAAGAAACCTGATCAGTCCTGATTGCAAAAGTCCCAAAGCAAAATATTGTGTATTTTGTTTCTTATCTAAAACATTTTTTTTTATTATTTATTATTTTTTCTTCCTTTCTGTATGGGAGAATAACATTTCTGACTAAATATACCTAGGGGTAGCAGGAGGAGAGGGACATAATTGTGCCCCACAAATCTGTGCGCCATGTATGAAAATTCTAAAAAGGGAATTAGATTGCTCAATGTTCCTTTTAATAGAAAATAATTATTTGGTAGTATAACAGTGTATGAAAAAATGGAATAGGTTAGCACTAGCTTTCTAGTACTTTCTGCAATTTTTTAGCTTCCTTTGGACATCATTACATATACAAAAATGACCTATAACACTTTTTCAGGGAAGCAGACTGAAGTCACATTAATGACTTAGCCCCTTTTTTGTCAGTTCCTGGGTCGTCTTTGCAGATGACAGGAGCCTTTGAATGTTTTTTGGGCTCTAATTATAGTTTAATATGCTTTTCCTGTCTTCTCAGATTTGCTTAAAACATTATTGTTGTTGGAAAAAAAAATCTTTAACAGTTAAAATCTGTTCTTCTTCTAAAAGAGATTGGGTAACATGTACGGCTCAAGTGATTAGGAGTAACGTTTATTGTACTTCTACTGTAAATCTCACATCATTTTTCCAAGAAAGGAAAGATGATGAAGAAAAAACAAAGATTCTTTTGTATTGTGCATCTAGAAATCACAGTGCAGCTGCAACAGAGAAATGATTGAGAAGCAGATAATTAATGTTTTCAGCTTGTTTTTTTATATTCAGAATGCATTGGTTCTTTTACCTAATCACTATAATATGTGCTAATCAGACTTTGTCATTGGAGGCTCACCAGTGGCAGCTGCTCGTGCACAAGACTGAGAGCAAAGCAGTCACTTAACTCTGGTATAGTTCTTTTTCTCTTCCATGCATATCTATCCTCCTGCTGCTTTTGGTCTGTCTCAAGATCTGGCTTCATGTCAAAACAATGTTTTTTGGTCTGATTATCTCAGCATTAAAAATGAATTTACTATATAAATTGTAGGATGTCTTTTTGTAGAGAAATCCAGTGCTATATTTTCTGCTATAGATGACTACCTTTCCTAAAGGAGAGTGAGGCAGCTCATCAGAGACCATTTGCCACAAGCACCTAGGGGTACCTGGTGTGCCAGTCCCACTCTTACATCTCCAAGTGCAGGAGATGCAATCCCTACCATGTAGCAATGTCCCCTACTAGTGTTCGCTGATGCAAGGTGCTTTCTGGTCGCTCTTTCTTCAGGTACACTTCTGAAATTACATTTGGAAATAGTAGAGAGCTGGAGAAAGAGAGCTCCCCAACCCAGATTTATTCCACTTGAAAGCTCCTCCTGCTTTGTCTTTTAAAATAATAATTCTATCATCTGCAGCAGGGGAGAGAAGGGGAACTGAGCTATAGAGCACCATCTGGTCCAGTGGGTCACTGAAGATCTTTTCAAAAAATCCCTGCTGTTATTTTTTACATATGTTGGTTCAGCTCTGTCTAAGATGACACATAAGGAACTAATTAACTGGTTTCTTCTCACTTGCCCAAATCATCATTAAATTAGTCTTGTCGCTATTATGATAAGCGTGAATAAGGACTAGCATATATTTTGAATGTAAGAGATTCTTATTCATTTGCAAAGGAAATTATACTGAAATGTGAATATTCCTGGGTATGAAATATCCTTTCATTTACATGCAAACTTTCTAATGAAACGTCCTTGATATCTTACTGACTATGTGACAAGTCAAAAATTCTGTTCACAGTCAGCATATCCTGCTGATATTAGACTTCAGCACCTGCAACAGCCTAGCAACTCCTACCCAAATGTAAGTTTGCTTTTGGTATGTACTGCCATTTTGCCTCCTTGTTACACTTTATTACAGAACCAAGAAAATGAGCTGTTAAATATTCTGACATTAAAATTGGATTCTCCTTCCTCGACGCCTTCCCCCCCTGCCCAGCAATAGAGCCCTGTTTCCTGGGCAGGCAGTTTCACCAGAGGAGATGCAAGAGGCTGTGAGAGCGTGGGTTTGCATTACCAAAGTGAACAGCTCCTGGCTACCATTGTAGCAAGCAAGCAGGCAACGAAGCTGGAGAACTACTGCAAGCTAAAATAACTCTGCGTCTTTCACAATTTATTTATTTCCTTGTTTGTTTGATTTGGACCCGTTTCCCAAGCAAGTCTGTCATGTGCTCCAGTAACCAGTTGAGCTGGCACAACCGACTGGTGCGTTCTCTGAGATTGTTTCCTCTGAACTGCAGCCTGTACCCTGCTGAGATCAACCGGGAAGAAACACGGTAGCGAATCCCAGCCGATTCTCTGCTTCAATCCAGCCGTGCTCATCAGTCAAAACTGAAGGAAGCCTTGTGGGGCGCGCACTTTCCTTAACTGAACAGGCCCTCATGCATTTCTACAGAAAGAATATTATATCCAGTGGCTTTGCTTGTTTGTTAATGATGATTATCTGGTGGTATATTTGCTACAGACCCTGAAGGAATTTTTATTGTCTCTAACAAGCTGCACTGATCACGGTAGAAGCTTAACTGTAAACTATGAGATCAGTCATTCTGGGCAAAGTCTCAGAAGTGGAGAGTAACTGAGAAGAAAGCATGTTGAGAGAGTTGGTGTTTTGGCAGCTGAAAAAGAATTGAGAACCAGATCTGCCTCAGTGCCAGCTGAGGATACCAAAACCAGGAATCATCCTGGCAAGCTAAGGGCATTCACCATCCACTCAGTGTTTGCTTTCTTTGGTGAGCCACCGAGTTGTCTCAAGTCTTATGGTTATGAATACAAGTTCTGATTTTTGTCCTTGCTCATGTATGAGCAGACTAGAAACTTTCTTCCCAAACACTGTCAGTCTTTAGATACTTTTTATGAACTGGTAATACAGATAGCTAATACTAAATAAAACAATTGAATTTATTTATTTAACCAGAACACACTAAATTTTACATGGCAGATAACAGAATGTCCTTAAACTTGTTTAGTTTAGTATATAAAGTCTTCCTAAGGCACAAGGACCATATTAATCTAGAGAAGCAAAAATTGCAGAATTGGACCAACAGAAAGGTCCATTTCTACATCTTCTATGGATAAGTGTGTGTGCTTGTGAAGAAAGAGAGAGTGAGAGAAAAGAGAGAGTTATGTTTATGTTTTCCTTAAATGATTTAGAAATCACATTTCAATTTGTGGTGATCCTACAGACTGTTCTGGCAAAATTCTCTCAGATTTAATTTGAAGTTTTGTTGATGTGAAGATTATTTTTACATCTCCTAAATTGCTCTGCTTTCATTTGTTCATATTTATGTCTTACAAAAAAAAACAAAAATAATTAAGAAATTCTAGCAAACTCCTCTTTAACTTCTTAAGTGGAGTCTTTATTCCTACTGTACTAAACAAAACTGTACTAAACTAAAAAATTGTAATGGGTTTGCATGACAAGGTTTTGGTAGTGAGAGAACTAGAGGGGCTGCTTCTGCAAGAAGCTGCTAGAAGCTTCCCACCATGAGATGCATCTGCAGGTCCTGAGGGTACTGGCGGATGAAGTGGCCAGGACATTCTCCATCATATTTGAGAAGTCCTGCAGTCCGGTGAAGTTCCCACTGATTGGAAAAGGGAAATATAACTTCCATTTTTAAAAAGAGAAAAAAAGGGAGACCCAGGGAACTATAGGCCGGTCAGTCTCACCTTCGTGCCTGGCAAGATCATGGAGCAGATCCTGGAAAATATGCTCAGGCACATGCAAAATAAGGAGGTGATTGGTGACAGCCAACATGGATTCACTAAGGGCAAATTGTGCCTAAAAAATTCGGTGGCCTGCTATTATGGGGTTACAGTGTTGGTGAACAAGGGAAGAGTGACAAATGTCACCTACCTGGACTTTTGCAAAGCATTTGACACTGTCCTGCATGACATCCTTGTCTCTAAATTGGAGAGACATGGATTCAATGGATGGACCACTCGGTGGATAAGGAATTGGCTGGACAGTTGCACTCAAAGAGTTGTGGTCAACAGCTCAATGTCCAAGTGGAGACCAGTGATGAGTGGTGTTCCTCAGGGGTCGGCACTGGGACCAGCACTGTTTAATATCTTTGTCAGTGGGATCAAGTGCACTCTCGGCAAGTTTGCCGACAACACCAAGCTGTGTGGTGAGGTTGACACACTGGACGGAAGGGATGCCATCCAGAGGGGCCTTGACAGACTTGAAAGGTGGGCCTGTGCGAACCGCATGAAGTTTAGCAAAGTCCTGCACATGGGTCAATACAATCCCAAGCACAACTACAGGCTGGATGGAGAATGGATTGANTACACTTGCAGCTCAGAAAGCCAACCATGTCCTGGGCTGCATCAAAAGAAGTGTGACCAGCCGGTTAAGGGAGGTGATTCTGGCCCTCTACTCTAGCTTTGGGCAACCTGGTCTAATGGAGGGTGTCCCTGCCCATGGCAGGGGGGGTTGGAACTAGATGGGCTTTGAGCTCCATTCTAACCGAAACCATTCTATGGTTCTATGATTCTATGATGAAATGGAAGCACCCAACTGTCTTTCAGGAGTAGAAGAGCCTTCTTCAGTTTAATGGAGAGGACAAACTTAAATTCATTCACAGGCGGCACTTCTTTTGTAACTTTTAAATAATGTATTCATTGTGCATCAAAAGTGAATGCATCTGAGGAGAGTCATTTACACTGACAAGGTATATAAAGTAGTATCAATGCCCATATAAACTTTCAATACCTAACATCTTATCCATTACTGGAATGAGAAATAAGAGAGGGAAAAAAAGAAAGAATAAAACCTTAAAATATTTGGAAAAGACTTATAAATTGATCTAGTCTCCATCTGAAGTGATTATTTGATTAATAGCTTCATATTGACTTTAGTTCTCTTTTTTGTTATTCCTAGAACACAACTCTATGATGTCACACCTCTTTTTATAACAAAATGTAAACATACACATCACTGTGTGCCATTTAAACAATACTGAAATAACCTTATGTTTATATGAAATTCTAGAGACTTTCTCATAAACTGAAAATAATTCAATCATACTGTTCAGAGCTATGACCATAGAAAGGTATGACCAGTTGACCTTATTTTTTTTTTCCCAGAACAGGTGAGATCACCTAAATTTTTGCCTTTCTAATAAGTGCAAAACAAAGTAATTCACTAAAAATGTCCACACAATTATCAATACCTTTCTTGTAATAGATCACATAAAGTCCATGGAAAGACTTGCTAATAAAAAACTGAAAAAAATTGCTTCTAGTAGCTTTACTATCACAGTGCTAACTATTTAAATGACAATGTCAGGAAAGAGAACTGATGAACTGTTGGTAAAAAGTACATTAGCACATCTCTTTAATGGAAATATAAAATTCTATTTACCACAAAGAGTAGAAAGGCATTGAAATGCTTTCCTAAATTGTGTTCTCTGATGATTAAGCTTCCTTAAAATGTGTGTTGTATTTCCCATTTACCCATTTATTTAGTAGATTTCTTATTCATGGACTACATTCAGAATGTAGTCCATAAAGAACAAAGAAGTTTAGGATTAAAAACTCTGGCATGAAAATGACATTATCAGACGGTAGGGAATTCTGATATTCAATACCTTTTGTCTTCTGGACCTGATCTAACCCACACAGAAACCTATGGAAATGCTACCTCTGATTTCAGTGATGTTTTAGATGGTATTCTGAGTTTAAAATGCAGAGATACTCCTGTCCTAACGACTGTCACATGTGGGAAGAATTTGAACATAAAGGAAACTTGGGGTTTTGCATAGAAGAAGCTTAAGATTTACATTTACTAAGTTGTATATACTGTTGAGATACAATGAAATATAATGTCATATTAGGTTTATATAAGTACTGATCATTTTGGGAAAGTTAATATTGAGCCATTGACTTCCCATTTAGAAGGCAATTTGTCCAAGTTTGTAATGTCTTTAATGTTAAAAGTGTAATTTGTTGAGTTTTAATTTAAAATGTATTTTCATTTAATACGTCAGGGAAAACATCAAACCAAAAATAATAATTTTCCGAAAGCTTCTACTGTCTTAATAAACTGTCTATTTAACAATGCAATTTTAAGCATAACATTTGTAAGTCCATGGACAATGCTAAGAAAGTTCATCTGTTCTGGAATTTTAGATGTTCTTCTGTTTTAGAGAAGATAAAATGAGAAAAAAAAAATTCCTATTTGTAAGAAAAAAATCGCAGAAAGAGTGGGAGTTCTAAATGCCTACAGACCAGATTTTCTTCTCTCATTGCATTTAAAGCATTTCTGAATATTTCCATGATAAATCATTTAGTCTGTCTGGAGGAGGTAGAGAGAAAAGGAACTGTTGGACAGATTTAACGACAAACTTACCCTCATGTGCTTAGCTGTTTTCAGGTTGCAGTGAAGTTAAAAGAAAAGCATATGTGGTACAGTAATGGACTGAGCATTTGCTGCCTTGTCAATCAGGCTTGTAGATTATTAATTATGTCTGTATGTAGAAACTTTTGTTAAAAAGTTTATATATACAGCCATTTAGTAGAAGATCTGACATATGTATGAGCATAACACCAGTTCAAAATCTTGTCAAATTGTCTCAGAAGGATCTGGACAATCCTCAAAATATGCTGTATATTTAGCTGGACCAATTTTAGTGCAAATGAGGCTCAGACACACTAATGTGTGTACCACCATAGTCTGTATGAATCACTGAGGGTGTCCTCTATGTATACTGCTAGCCTTTTATTTAGGGTTTTGTTTTGTGGGTGGAAAGTACTTGAGCTTGGCTTGCTGAAATGGAATTTTGTACATAAAAAAAAAAAAGTACTAAACCCTTTGCTTAGAAATACATTGCAGACTTTAGAGGTAGGCTATAGAAAGTGATAGAGTAAAATAGGCAAACATTTATGAATTCCAATTTAAATACATACATGAAATTAAGAGGGAAGGAAATAAATGCAAAAATATGCATTTGATTTCAACTTTTTAGCAATAATCGATCATATAACATTTGTAACTCATAAAGCTTTAAAGTGCTGCACAATGAAAGAATTCACACTGTTAGCTTTACAGCAGAGAAGAACAGGGAGATTAATTGTCAGCAATTCACTCTAAATTACACATGCAATTGAAAGCACAGCTATGAATAGAGCTAAGATGTCCTGAGCAGTAATCCCCTGGCCAAGCTAGCATTAACACACTTTATTATCTACCTGGAGGCATCAGCTGATAAATCTTTCCAAAGACAGGGCAGTAAGTGGGAGCCCAGATGGGAGTAGTCTTTATCACTTTTATCACTTCTATTACTTTTATCACTTTTATCACTTTAAGGTTGCTTTCCTCTAGGGTGAGAGTCATCACAATCTAAAGTCCTGAGAAAATCTGAAAAAAAACCACAGGCATTACAATACCACCACTATGCTGTTTTGTGGTTGTGATGGAGGCATTTGTAATGCCAACAGCCCTTTTTTTTTTTTTTTTTCCCCCACAGGTTTCACATCCAGGAATTTCTGTAACTTTTCTTCTGCTTCCTTCAATTTGCAAATCTCTTGCACACTCTCACTCAAAGAAAGGGAACCAACTAAAAGTTGAAGTGTTCGGAGCAGGCAGAATATAGTGATAGAAACAAATATGGGAAAAGAGAGGGACAGTTACAATAAAACAAAGTCTTCATTGTGAGTGTTATGCTTTCCTCTACATTTTAACTCTTAATTATATTGCATAAGGCTTTATTAAACCTGAAATAGCACACTTAGCTCCTCATACAGAAAACAAGCAAGATATTTGATACAAAGCAATCTTGTTATTACTTTTTATTTTAAAACTTTCAGACTTTCTTTTTTTTAAGTTACTGGGTGAAATATAATTTTAATGTACACTTCTGATTTGGTGATGCAAGATCCTGCCTCCTCATTTTAGGCTGCAAGTTTTTCCACACAACTTCTCAAGCCTGGACATAGTACATATCATAGACAAAAAATGATTCGTTGAAATAAATATGCTTGATTGGCAAGGAATAAATGTTAAAAAGCATTTAGATTCTTCCAGGAGGGTACTGAGATGTCTAATCATTTACTGCTACTTAACTTTTAATTTGTTAGAATTTCTACCATATTAAAATAACTTTTAACCTCTCCAACTGCTACTGAATAGATATCTCTTTTGGTAAAAGACAGTAATAATTTATAGAGTTTACTGAATAAAACAAAAAGATGAAAGCAGAGACTTCCACTCTAAGTTAAAACAGAAATGGACAACAATAATTAAAAAATTAATGATCCAAAAATAAACCAAATTAATGGTCTTATCTAAGAAGGTGTAGCAATAAATGTCCTTGCTCAGCTTATTCCCTTTCTAATAAAGAAAATCTATCAAACAAACATATTACAACTATGAAAAGCAAAATCAAACAAACAAACAAAATCTTCATTTAGCTTTTCCACCTTCCCTGAAAAGGATAAAACTGCACTTTAAATTAAGCACATGAAGAGAAATCTAGAAATGTCCATTTGATAAACATCAATACAGGTATTTAAATCACAGATTTGTCTGTCTTGTTAGTTAAAACCAAATACCATTTTCTCTCTCCAAACTGTTTGGAGTAAAAAAAAAAAAAAAATAAAAAAAAAATTCTGAGCTATCTTATTTTTCAATTATTATATCTCCCAGTGCTTGATAATAATATAAAAAATTGCAAAAATTAGGACCAGTTTGTGATCCATTACTTTTTAATGGATTAGCTCATGAAACATAAGGTAAAATGGATGAGTTACACTCATCAAAATATTTAGATTCCTATGTATGATTAAGTTACAGTAATAGGTCCGTGGATTTGTGTCTAAACTCATAGGATCAGAAATGCTAATACCTTTGCCAGTGCTAATGAACACATTACTTCTCAGATTGCATTACTGAGTTCCAGATCACATTGTTTTCATTCAGAGTTTGCTTTCAAGGGAGTCTACTAGAAAACATTGGAAATTACTCTGAGAAGCATTTTATTTGAGTGTAACAATGTTGAATGCTTTTGGTTACTTTTTTTGCTTTGTTTCTGCCCTTTGTTTCTCCTAAATTTCTTCTGCAAGTTGTAAACCTAATGAATGCAAAATCAAACAAACCTTGGATCACGTTGTTCCATCTTATAATAAGCCTGTTAAAGTTGTTTTGTAGCTTGAGGTAAACCAAAAGTTCAATGGTGTGCAGTTATTGAAAAATTAAGATTTAGACCATTAAAACAGAACCCTGAAGATTTAACATTTCCCATTGGGCACACTAAATATCACTTTGTGAATGCATTAATCATGTTCCTAGCTGCTGGCATGATTAAATTCTTCCTCATTGTCCCTTATAACTCATAAAACTTTTCGATGGAAAAGAACTCATTCCAAAATGTACACCCTGAATGGAAAGACAAGGCATCTGCATTTAAGCCACTCTATGTGTAGTCTGAGGTACTGGCAGGCCGAGATAATGTCAGCAACTAAACATGAAGGATAAGAGTACTTGTTTGTGTCAGTGAAACAAAGAGAAAGAAATTATGTTTAACTATTTTTTTTAAAAAGATTGCATCCATGGAATCCAAGGCTTTTAGGAAGTACCAGTAGAGCAGAAAACTCCATTTACATAAACAACAGATATATGGCATCTTCTTTAAGCTTCTTAGTGTTTTCCTGAAGACATTCAGGAGTGAGTGGCTGGTAGTCATATAATCAAGGATCAGTGTTGGTGAGTTGTCAGAGACTCGGGTTGTTTGGTTGTTTTTTTTTTGCCTAGGACTGAGTATGCCCAAAGTTTATTCAACAGTACAGCTGTGGCTTATGAACTGATTCCCTCAAAGCTATCAATATTCAACCTTTAAAATGAGGTCTTAGTTTGACTTCTCACTTTTGTCTGTAAGGCTTTTGAATTTGACAGTCTTCTGGAAATGTTTTGAAATGTTGTTATGTTGTCTAGGAGATGGAAAATAAGTGAGGTTCCCAGTGATATGGAGGGCTACTCAGTGACTTGGGTGGAAGTTTCTATTACTTGCTTTTAAAGGAATAAATATAATGAGATGTGTCTCACTTCCATTTCTATAGCTAGGAATCATTTGCCCATCAGCCTGCAGAAAGCCACGGATGTTTGGGAGTCAAATTAAAAACTTCTAGGTTTGGTAACTCCATTTCTAGCAAACTGGTAACAGAAGGTAACAGATGATAAGATGACAGGGTCCACTGCTTCTTTAGATGATTAAGATCTAGAGTACACCTTTTGGACCTGAAGACTTGAAGTCTTACAAAATCATGTTAAACTTCTCATTTATTTAGTGGAAGACTTAAAAGTTTTGTCAGAACTTTGCCAAGTTACAAGGATCTAATCAAGGCTATGCAGGTGCCTAAACTTCTGTACAATTTTGGTTTTAATTCCAGAAAGCTACATGAAAAAGATGTGTGGAGGATATAAATAAAATAAACAAAAGAAATAAGGTTAAAGAACACAGAATTAGAAGCAAAAAAGGAAACAGATAAGGATATATATAGGTACATCATTTATCCATAAATACATGGAAAAGTATCACTAGACTTCAGTACTATCTTTTCTTCAGATTTTCTGAGAGATGTTGCAGCCTTTTTTGAGTGTTTAAGTCCCCTTTCCATTAGAGAACTATTTAAGGATTATTAGCACCTAACTGAAACATACAGGCAAGCTATGTTTGAGGAAAGCTGGTAGAAAGGTGTGTTGGGATTGCATGGCAAGGTTTTTGTAGCAGGGGGGCTACAGGGGTGGCTTCTGTGAGAAGCTGCTAGAAGCTTCCCCCATGTCTGACAGAGCCAATGGCAGCCGGCTCCAAGACGAACCCACCGCTGGCCAAGGCTGAGCCCATCAGTGACAGTGGTAGCGCCTCTAGGGTAACAGAGTTACGAAGGGGGAAAAAATAGCAGGAGCAATTGCAGCTGGAGAAAAGAGTGAGAAGATGTGAGAGGCAGATGCTAAGGTCAGTGAAGAAGGAGGGAAGGAGGTGCTCCAGGTGCTGGAGCAGAGATTCCCCTGCAGCCCCTGGAGAAGACCATGGTGAGGCAGGCTGTCCCCCTGCAGCTTATGGTGGCTGATTGTGGAGCAGATATCTACCCACAGCCCCTGGAGGACCCCACACTGGAGCAGGTGGAGGTACCTGAAAGAGGCTGTGACATACTGGGAAGCCCATGCAGGAGCAGGTTTTCTGGCAGGACTTGTGACCCCATGGAAGGGACCCATGCCAGAGCAATCTGATCCTGAAGGTCTGCACCCCATGGAAGGGATCCCACGCTGGAGCAGTTCATGAAGAACTGCAGCCCATGGGAAGGACTCATGTTGGAGAAGTTCATGGAGGACTGTCTCCTGTGAGAGAGACCCCAGGCTGGAGCAGGGGAAGAGTGTGAGGAGTCCTCCCCCTGAGGAGGAAGGAGCAGCAGAGACAACGTGTGATGAACTGACCTCAACACCCATTCCCCATCCCCCTGTGATGCTGGCAGGGGAGCAGGTATAGAACTTGGGGGTGAAGTTGAGTCCAGGAAGAAGGGAGGGTGGGGGGAAAGTGTTGTTCAAGATTTGGTTTTATTTCTCATTACCCTACTCTGATTTGATTGGTAGTAATTTAATTTCCCCAAGTCGAGTCTGTTTTGCCCATAACAGTAATTGGTGAGTGATCTCCCTGCCCTTATCTCGACCCATGAGCCTTTCATTATATTTTCTCTCCCCTGTCCAACTGAAGAGGGCAGTGACAGAGCGGCTTTGGGGGGCACCTGGCCTCCAGTCAGGGTCAACCCACCACAAAAGCTATGAGGGAAAGTAATTCACGGATGTGTGCATTTGAAGGGACAGAAGGCATTGCAGAGGTGTGACAGAGGTTATACATCATGAGCATAATAGTTGAGAAATGAGAAACAATGGAAGAAATAGATATTGAAATAGTTGCTTATTTATGCAGGAAATAAATGTAATTAACTGTAAACCAGGGATCAAGGAGAGAATCAATAGAAAAATGGATGAACTAAACAATCACATAATCAAAGACTAAGGTAAACAGACAATTCAGAATATATCAATCACAGACTAGATTAGCTGATTAATTAATTAAGCAGGTAGTAGATACATTAGGTGAATGATCAATAAATTAATCTATTCATTAAGCAATAAGCTAGTTAGAGATCCATGCAACTAAATAAACAGAAAATGTTGAGTTCAAAGAAAAATATCTGGGGGAGTCAGACAGGTAGAAGCAGGCTAAAGGGTGAGTTAAAATGCCAAGAGTGGGCAAAACCATCCAGGAAAGGACGGCCAATATAGAAGATGTATGGCAGTGGTGGATGATATGGACAGCATGCCATCTTCAGCAAACATGCAGGTGAGCTCTTTCCTGTTGGAAAGTGTCGCTGCTGCTATAATCCCTGACATTATCAGGCCGTGTTTAGACATAAGAATACACATCCTTATTTCTAGGATATTTGCAGGTGCTTAGAGCAATTTCTAAACTTTTGGTTAAGAATAATAACCACTTGGGGGTAATTTGTTTAATAGCACATGGTATTGCCAGGAGTAAATATATGATATGATATGATATGATATGATATGATATGATCAGAGGGAGTTCGCTGTGGAGTGATGAACAATGATTTGACTACTATGATATGAATGTTCTGTAACATTTTAAATGTGGAAGAGATTTCTAGAGTTTTCTTCCAACCCTAGTATGTCTGAAAAGTTCAGTATTCTACTTTGCATTCCAATAAAGTAAAGAGAAATTGGTAAGACTTGCCCTCTCTTGAATATTTTACTTTCATGTGCCACTGCTTTTTCCATTGTGTGTATAAAATTTCTTCAAATGTACATGGAGGTATAATAACAAGCACTGAAGGCACGTGCTGAATGATTTAAAATTTAACCAGTTTAAATCATAATATTTGGAATATATTTTTTTTTCTGAATAGAGCCAGAATTCAGATTTATTTGCTTTTATGGTACTTTAATTGTACTAAGCAACAAAAAGCTTGCTAAGCAGCTCAGCAATCTATCTCTGTAGGGACAGTAACAGTTTTAAAAGACAAAGTAGTCAGAATAGTTCTTGAGTGTCTTTTGGGTTTATCAAACAAATTCTTAACATCAAGGAAAGTCATGCCTTTAAAAGAATAAACAACCTGACACTTTCTTCAGAAAAGCCTCAATAACAGATAATCAGGACTTTCTCACATAAAGACATTTATATTTCATCACAGTAAATTTGACTGTACTGGTAGGTCTCTTAAGACCACTGAAGGGCAAAGTTCACGACAGTAATTAATGAGTTGATGCAAAATCCCGTGGTTCTCAGCTTTGGGCCGTTCTGAAAAGGGACCTCTCACACCCCATCTGTCTACTCAGTTCCTTCTCAAAAAGGAGCCCTCTTAGTTGTGCACAGATAAGGGAATTTGAATAACTTCTGTGTATTTCCTCCCCCCCCCACCGCCTGTATAGATCTCTACTGAAATGTTATTTTGTGAAGTGAAACATCTGAAGGAGGTGAAAGTTTTTTGGAAACAGAGTAACACATAAAGTGGATGCTCTGTTCTGTAATCTTAATGAAAATGTAAAATTTTTTTTATTATCTGGACAGTTCTATTGTTTGGTTTAATGGCTTAAAAAGATTAAAGAGTAATTCAATGCAATCTCAGGAAATACAGTGTTTTGGTGTTCTAGACAGATGACCATAAGATAGGTAGATAGTTCAACTTTATAGTACAATAAAGCATAGCTGTATAAGACAGAGCAATAAATGCCTTATTTACTCACTGTGACTCCATATGACCATGAGTAATCCCATCATCTGATTTGTATGCAACAAATTAAATGTTTGGCAGTTTCTGTGCATGTTGCTTTTGGCTGATAAAAGATAATACATTCCTCTAAATGACCTAAAAAGTACCCTTTTTTCCTTTTTGCTGTTGCATACTTATTTGAGAGGGAGGCTGAATGTCACTTCGCTATTTATGAGATTAAAGTGTTTCTAACTCTGTGCGGAGAAACAGAGCTTACTAGGACAAGATATGTTTTTACAACTGGGAAGCTTCATAGTTAGCAGTAAAACCAGTAATTAGAATAGAATAGTAATTAGTAAAACCACTCTACTGCTTTACCATTAGTAAAGCCAATAATAATTTTACCTAACATTACAACTTCTTATAAACTTAACTATGGTAGCTGGGATACTGTTAAGGGCAAGAAGGGGTGACAACTCTGGTGACACTTCACAAAACACTTTAGTGTATATATTATCCAAAAGAGATTTAATTTAGAAGAAAGAAATATCAAAACCTAAACATCTAGTCAGTGAAACTGTACTGACCAAAACATGGTGTCAAAGAACAGAAGGAAGTTATGAATAACTGTGGTAGAAATGAACATTTTCCCCATTATACTCAAAAAGTTCTTACCTAATTTTTTGGCAGATAAGATGCCAGCACTGCATAAACACCTATCTATTGGATTTAGTTAAAAACAAAACAAAACAAAACCCAAAACCCAAAAACCAAAAAACAAACAAAAAAAAAACCAACCCAAAAAAACCCAAACCACAAAAATAAAACCCAAACAAAACAACTTGGTTGCTTTGTAAAGACAACTACTGCTTCTGTCATTTACTCTGATCTTTCTTTCTGGAGGAAAGCTTCTGAGGAATTTGTGGATAAGTAGCTGTAGTCCTTTCATTTTGTTTTAGATCTGGATATGAAATAAAAATCAGTTTGCTCATGCTGATTGAAGATTTCTCACATTATAGTAGAATGCCAGATAACCATGCTGATTCTCTTACATCTGTCAACAGCTTTTTGGACTTCATTAACCAGGAGCTTTCGTCAAGGTAACTTTCATCTTTGAAGGGGGTGAACTGACACTGGCTTGCATGTCACTGCTTTTTCTTCTCTGTGGAGCTGCAGTTGGCAATGGCATTCAATTGCTCTCTCACAAAGTTTTCACAGTTCCTTTTCTTTGGTGCCTTCTGTGAGAGAGGACAGGGTTTAGGCCAGCCAAAGGCCACTCTTCAGCCCACAGATTGTGAACCAGAGTGGACTAAGAGGACATGAGTATCCAGAGGCCTCTGGATTCCTCGAAATGATGACTGTTGCCAGGCCAACTCAGGCAGAGTGCTTGAAGTCTGCCCATGCGTTGGGGACATGCGAGGGAGACAGAGCATGACATCAGGGATCACTTTTTCAGGGCGGGATAGATGGTGTCTTTGAATTCTCAGCCATCTTGCTGAGAACTGCCAAAGGAATGTTGAAAGTGACAACTCCTTCCAAATGACCCATGATATAACCACCTTGTTCAGTCCTTGTACCATCATGCATTATTCCAAAGGTGACATTTGTTTCTGTTCTTGTCTGTGATCTTTATCACCTCGGTTCATCTTATCTGTTATGACTGTTTGTAGGTCTTCACTAGAGGTTTCCGAACTTGCCATTGGTTTTATAAAATTCACTTTATCTCTAGGCATTTTTCAAAGACAATTTGAAATACCCTTTTGCTGCATGTGTTTGTTTCTTTTGTTCTTCTAATATTTTTGTTAAAGAAATACATGGCTGAAACTTGAAATAATTTTATGCTGGAACAAAACACCAAATCACAAATACGTTCTGTTATGCATTGCTCCCAAATGCACTATGATACCTAGCTAACCTTACTGGAAACCTGTCCTTATTGGTTTTAAACATAGAGTTTTAAAAATCTTCCTGTACACGTACAATCCTTGTGAATACTATTACCTAATTATTTATTTGTAAAATATGGACACATTTGCATGCAACTACTTATTTATCTTTAGTTTTAATCCCACATTCAGTGAATGACGATTAATGCCATGAGACACATTTCAGAGAATTCAAAGCTAGAATGACATTTTTTTAAACTATGAGTTTGAAAAGTGTTGAGAATCACAAACCACCACATAAAGGGAGTCATCCTTGGTTTATATCAACAAGACCTGGCAGATACAGTATGTAAACTAGCTTACGAAAATGTATGAGTGTGTTGCAGGATGCTCCCTTGGGAATATTATTAGGGTTTTCTGTGGGGTTTTTTTGGTTGTTTTTTTTTTCATTAATAGCATTCTGCTGGAAGATATAATGGATGTTGACGCAGTATCTCCTGTTTCTTCCATTTCATCAGGTATTGAGGGAATGTAAAGATCAGTCTCAAAATATTTCACATCTTTTTCCTCCTGTCAGAACTGTTTTCCTCTAAACCTTATAAATACAAAGGAAATCAATGCAGAAGTTTCATGTGAAAGTCTGCAGAAACCTTTGCACATTTGAACAGTGGGGGAGGAATGCAGGGAGTCTGATTTCATTTTTTTTCATAGACAGTGGGATAAATGTGCTGTCACTATAAAATGCAAATCTTTCCATGGAAAAACAGTTTTCCAAAAATTATATTTACCAGGCAGCTCTGTTTCAAATATTGCATAGTATGAATATGCCGTTCCCTTTTGGTTTTGGTCAAATGCAAAGCAGCTGCAAGCATTCATTTTACATTTCTGAGGGTAGTTTTGATGGTTATTTTCTAGCCAGCAAGTACAAGGCACGTTCATCTTCCTTGTGTAATGTAACATCTTCCCTCTCACATGCACATACTCATTGCATGCAGTCAGCAACACATACCTACTTAAAAATATGTTATGTAAATTATTGCCATTCAGGAATCTGTCACCGTTTAATATGAAAATAGCTGTTTTTGATGTGTTTTCTGTCTGTATTATAGTAAAGAAGAAACTTTTCTTCCACTGTGCCACATCAAATGAGCAAGCTCCTTAAAATAGGAAATAGTCTAAATGGTTACTAAAATTAGTGTAATCTTACGTAGTGCAGAGAGACCTTCAAAAGGCTGTAAGAAAATAACCAATAGTCGTTCTGAAGCACTGTATTACTACATCATTATAGTTTTGGTTAGTTTTGTTATTTTTTTCTTGCATAAGAAATAAATATATTTTAGAAATAGAAAGAAAACCTATATTAATGTAAGAGGACACTCCTGCTTTTGTCATTCCCATTTAAAGGATAACAAAACCCAAGCGGGAGATTTTTGAAGATACAAATGTTTATTACCCTTTACAGTACTGATATTTCTATTACAGGTAGGAGTGTATTACTAGCATTTTGTAAAGTAGTAATTCATTCTCATTCAAAATATCATAAATGATTTGCTATCTATTACAAGAAAAATAAATTGAAGCTGAAATACTAAAGCTACTTTGGTTTCAAAGATGTCATTATAATGATTGGCAGGAATGGAGAGGAGACAAAATAAGCTAACTTGCTTTGCCTAACAAAAAAAGGCTGAATGGAATATCACTGATCTATATGGATGAATCATTATGGCAAATATCGGAATCAAAGAAAATATGTAGACACGACAAAAAATGAGCATAATTTTTCAGGGAATAAATTTATGTTGGAAATTAAAGGAAGTTTCTATCAATCAGTGGAGTGAGGATCTAGAACAGCCTGGGGAAATTCAAAGGAGCTGCAGGAGCTAGAAACCTAGCCGATTTTAAGATAAAGCTCCATATATTCTGTAGGTGACTACATGAGCTATTTATGTATAATAAGCAGGGTGCTCAACTCAGTGACCCAAGACATTTTTTCTCGTATGAAGGTTATTAGTCATGTAACAGCTGACCTGTTTTTATCAAAGACCCCCTACAAATGCAATATCTAAGTCCACACATTGCAGTGGTAAGCAAAGATGTTGTAAAATTGAGATGAAGCAGTGAAATTAGATATAAATTTAAATGACTTTTATACAAGGTATCATCTTTAATGTATGTTTTATTTTGAAGAACATTTTTCGAGTTTTACAGAGCATATATTTTTTCACTCAGAGGGGTCACTTTCAAAATATGTTTAGGATTGTTTATTAATTTGCTTTTCAAATCTGCCGCATTTTTTACCAATATATAACACTCTAGTTTCAAGGGTTTGTCAAAAAATCCTGGGTACTATACTACCATAAAATAAAAAATAACATTTCATTCTAGAATAATTTTCTATAACCTGATATGTAAAAATGTTGAGATCAATTTCATCTCATTTTCTGTACAGGCAGAATTTTCAAAATGTAATTTCTTAATGACCTTTTACTTTCATGAAGAAAGTTAATCTGAATCACAGAGACAAGCTAATTGCAATGAAACTTGCAGATACCTTTGATCTGAAATGTAGTGTATTATTAATAATAATCCTTTTCCACTCATTAAAAGGATAAAAAATGAGCATATTGCATATAATTTAACATTCGTTATCAGGACCAATATTATATATTGCCTCTTTGATTCAAGCTTGCTTGTTTTATTTTTGACTCATTGACTGTAAAAAAAAGATAGAAATGAAGAAACTAAAAATATAATTTTCTTCAAATTAAAAGGCAAGATGTTAATGCTGTCAACTAAGTGTTCTCAGCAGGGAGCTTTGTAACTAGAACTTTCATTATTGAAGAAGCATTTTAAATATTCAGTCTACTAGGGTAAGTGAATAAGCTAAGACTGCAGAAACTGCTTTAGAGAGCTGGTTTATGGTCAATAATGTGCATCCCAGCAGTTATTTACAGCAATGAGTATTTAAGAGGCACTCTTGTTTCCCTCTTTTTATTTTCCTATAATCTGGAGCACAAACAAAATATATTTATGTGGAATGTCTTAATATTAAGCTTAAATTTTCTGTTTATCTGTATCTCTTTAAAAATCAAGATTTTTTTTTGAATGAAAAATAAATATTTTAAATTTTCACTCCAAATTTTAAAATTTTAAAATCAATCAGCTCAAGATTGAGAGGTATCATGCTGACACTGTAGTACAATTGCCCCCCATTGACAAGCAATGTCAATGTTGTCATGAAAAAGTCGGGAAATGGGAAGGACAGACATACCTTAATATTTTGTAGTATAATTAGGTAATTTGTTCCATTAAATGCTGTATAGTGCATGTTTTGGTTTAGCCCCAGCTGGCAGCTGAGCATCAGCCAGCCACTGGCTCACCCCTCCCACCTCGGCAGGATGGGGAGGAGAATGGGAAGACTCATGGGTTGGGATAAGGACAGGTTACTGGGACAGCAAAGGGAGAGGAAAATAACAACAACAATACTGATAACAGAATATACAAAGTGGGTGATACACAATGCAATTAGCTCATCCAACCCAATGCCCAGCTCATCCCAAGCAGCAGCCCCTCTTCCCTGGCCAGCCCCCTTTATATGCCAAGTATGACATCATATGGTATGGAATACCTGTTTGGCTAGTTTGGGTCACCTCTCCTGGCTGTGTCCCCTCCCAGATTCTGTTGAAAATTATCTCTACCCCAGCCAAAAAAGAGGACAGTGCATAAAAATGTAAATATTTTATCACATTTAAATGCTTCTTTTGTATTTCATTATCTTGATGCAGTAAATTAATTATGTTATGCAAAAATGTTTATTTTTAATCACATTTAAATACTTCTCTCTTAATTTTACTGACTATCACCTATTCCTTTTTTATTAAAAAACTCAAGTCCAGCTAATTTTATTCCTGCCATTCATATGCTATTACATGTCACCTTCTCTTCTTTTCATTTGATTGTTCTGCAAAATCTGTTTCCAGGACAGTTTTCAGTTCAGTTATTTTTAGCAGTTGGGCTGTTCTAGAAAAAGTTTCTACTTGTTTAAAATGAAGGGAGGGACACTCCAAGCTCCTCTCTGTCAGTCAAAGACATGTTAGCCAAAGCTTTAAACAAATTAAATAAAATTTGAAAAGCTGGTCTATTGCCTCATCTGACAGAGCTGATGGGATGTGAACTTCAAGGTCCATCTAAGGTTCTTATGCTTTTGTATCATGAAATATTTTCCTAGTGATTGCTGACTTCAAACTAGGGATTAGGTCTATATGTGTCAGATCAACAAGTCTGTGACTGTGCATGTGCGAGGGATGTAGATATACTATGTCAATACACCTACATGTGTTTGTAAAATCAGCTATATTTTCTGTAGGTTTTAATTTTTTCTTCTGAACATACTCCAAAAAGTAAAGATGTAGATAGCACCAATTGTGTCCTACATAGTAGATAAAAGTAAAAACCACCTTCTTTTAAGTAATCACATCATTATAAGCATGTCTTAATTTGTTGGTATATGCTTTCCAGTTTCTTGAAGTTTTCTGAACTCTTAAATATAAATGTATGTGTTAAAAAAAAAAAAAAAATCATCTAGGGAAATTTGTCTTATTTAAGCTTCACATTTATAAGTGTCTATGATATAATTATGATGTTTGATGATAGCTCATTTTTGGCTAAAAAAGATCTCCAACATATTCAGTATATTTTCCAAAAGAAGATCTTCTTTTACATACCCTGCATGCATTAATTCCTTCCATTGCTCTGGCAGTACAAATTGGGTCCTATAGATAGTATTGACCCTCAAAATATTGAAGTCCACTTTATCTATGAAACTGGTGAATTTCATAGGCAGTAGTCATTTTGTGGCTCCCAAGCTTCAGCTTTATAGTACCTTTCATTAGACAAATACATGCTTTTACTGATTTGAGCATAGTCAGGTAAGGTCTTCTGTTGGTTTGAACATGCTTTTTTTCCATGCTTCTAACCTCTCTTTTCTACCTGAGCACATGTGAGCTTGCATCTTCCATCTTTTTTTCTGGAGGCTACATTATTACTCTTACAGCAGCAGTCACAAATCCAGCTGTTTTTTCGAAGATAATTTAAGTGAAGATTTAGTACTGGTTTTAGTCCCTTTCATCCATCCTTTCCATTTCATGTAATATGAAGAGCATTTAGAGTAATCATATGAACTTGTGGTCTTTGTGAAATAGGCCACTTCAGCTATAATTGTTTTATTCTTTATAAGTTGGCTACTAATTTTTAATTTTTTTTTCTTCAATTCATACTATTTTCCTCCTTTCAAAACTGATGGCAGTGATCTGAAGTCTTCATAAGCATTTCAGAAAGAACAAAGATTTTAGTTTCTAATGGGGTTCTGTTCAAATCTTGCAGATATTCTTTATGTATATTTTATAACAGACATTCTTATGTATGTCTAATATTTTCATTGGTTGTATGAGCCACCATGAACCCTTTTAAATGGACTTGAAGTAACTCATCTTATTTAAATTTGATTATATGTTTAGTTCAGGAAAAATTTTGAGTAAAATTGGATTTACACATCAGAAAATATGGTGGGTTTTTTTCCTTAAATGAGATTGGGATGTCTGGTATTACAGAACAATGTATTTTTGCTGCTTTGGAGTGACATGCTCTTGCATCATAGAACTTTGGGATTTGAACTGAATACTCAAGTGTGGATTTTTTTTATTATTATTATTTTTATTTTTAGCATTCCAGAAACAACATTTTTATTCTTTTTAAACCAATGTTACAGACTACTAAACCCGAATTTGTCCTTTTGCTTGGAAGCATCATTCCGCCCTGTTAATCCAATGGCAAAGCAGCAGGCTTAGAGGGCTCTACATCTGTGCTCTTTCGTTACTTTCAATAAGTGTCCAGTGTGATGCAGTGATTATGTTTCCATTTTCTAAATTGGTCAATTGACTTTTATTGCTGTAGCTCAACCTGCTCAAACAAAAACTAGCAAAACTTTCCACTCCTAAGTTTTCCCATTTGTGTCTTTCTCCAGACTTACTACTAGCTTCAGTCTTTTTACAGTTCAGGCTTTGTCAGTCAAGTGAATAATTATGAACCTTTTTTCGTGTTCCACTGAAGTAATAGATTCATTCTGTAGCTACTGTAGGATATGTTGTGCAGACTTGTTTGTCTTTTGGCCCCTTGCATGTGTTTGATCATCTGTTGAAATTAGATATTGAAAGGAGACCCTGCTGCATAGGCAGGATAGGCAACTTTTGATCTTGAAAATCAACTTTCTGGTCTCTTCTCTTTTATGGCTTGCACAGTTGTACTCCTCCAGAGGAATCAAAATAAGTGAATTTCAGAAAAAAAACCCTCTAAATCAGGACCATTGATACAAGACTGCAAGGTTCCTAAAAGAAAACTTTAATAAATCAAAGACTTATAATCCAGGAGTCCAATTCCAAGTACAGGTTTATTTCTTTAAGAGCTCTTAGAGGTAAAGATTTCTTCTGGACCAAACCTGCTTTGTTGGCTGTAACACCTCATAAGTACTGAGTACAATAGATGCCTTTGGTAAACATTTCTTCACAGATGAATTTTCCCTGTCCTCCCAAACATTATTCTTAAATTAAACAAGGTATATCTGTTTGAAAGGTTGTATAAACAGGTGTTTCTCTGAAGGTAAAATTGAAGTGGCATACAGGGTACATAACCATTGGCTTTGATATAGTGGTAATTTCCTTGCATTCTTTCCATGCTCTTTCCATTTTATTTCCACGTCATGTTAGTTTCTGTTAGGGAAATAGTTTTTCTTTTCTTTTCTTTTCTTTTCTTTTCTTTTCTTTTCTTTTCTTTTCTTTTCTTTTCTTTTCTTTTCTTTTCTTTTCTTGATATAATGCAGCTTCTAAAAAGACTCTTTCAAAGTAGATGTTAAAAGAACATTTTTATGCTTGAAATGCACAAATAATGTTACATCAGTATTTGAAAACTAATTCTTTGCCATTTTCATTGGTATGTTCCTAATACTTTATGTTACTCTTGAGATACTCAAAGCAGCTACAGCAACAACCTAAGTTATTTCAATAAAAATACGTACTTACAGAACAACATAAAATGTTTGAAAATTTGAATCCCCGATAACTTCAATTCTTGACACTGAGATCGAGTAAATTGGTGCAACAGATTATTTTTGAAAATCAGTATTTGGTATCCTAGGGTTTTTTTTCCTCTTTCTAATTTTCATAATTATCTGTTGCTGGAAGTTGATGCAGCTTCATTTTTGTGTGGTTTCTCTCTGCTACTGCTCTTAATGGTTGCAACAAACTGACCTGTAGATGAACACTTTGCTTGTTCACTTCACTTCTTCCAGAGTTTAAATTAAGAAACTGTGCATCTTGTCTTGGCTTTAATGGTTCATGTCTCCAGGTTTCCTTTCCATGCAAGCAGGATGCATAGGGAAGTTGGAAGGAATCATGAGACAGATGAGGCATGTGTGGATGTAGAAGTCTTCCAGACCCTGAACCTAATCTGAAATTATGCTATTGAGAACAAAGTGAAATAAATCTTCCAGACAATGGTTACCTAACTCAAGGACTGTGACATCCTTTGAACAGATGTTTTAGAAATAGATTTTTTTTTNACACATAAGCCATGGGCACAGGAACTGTGCTTTTACAGGTGCTGGTGTACTCCACTGAAGTGAGGAAGTGCAAGCTAGATTTTCTACTTTTGCCATACAGTGACATGAAGCAATAATTTGCATAATTAGGTTTACAGTGTATTGTAAGTGTGTATTCATTCTGAGTCAGATTTTTCTTTTGTGTCATTGCAAGGCAAAGTTTAAGTCTCATCCCTAAATTTTTGTATTCATGACAGTTCCTTTAGGGCAGTGCCTATATTACCACTGCATAATGATCATACTAGACAAGGTGGATGTATGGCAAAGATATCTCTGTCTCTAGCTGCCTTGAAAAGTAACAAGGAATCAAAATGACCCAAGAATACCATCAAAGAGATGATGTCTCTGTGGGCTTGGTCTTGCTGTCACTTTAAGCTATGGATTGTCCAGTCATCTGGAGTGGGTCTGATAATTTTTTCACAAAACTTTATTGAAAAGAAAATTTAGCATTAGCTTCCTTCCAAACCCTTCTAGATCCTCCATGACTCCCCTTTAGCAAGGAAATAGCATCTCTGGAAATTGTCCATCTGCAAAGAATGTTATCTGAGCATTTCTTGTAACAACTAAGCAATCTGGAATGGACTCATTACATTCTCCTTTACTCTGTACACTCATGGAATGACCATGCTCCATCAGGCTTACAAAGCTTCTCCATTTTGATTAATATAGCTCTTTATGCACAGTTTAGTGAAATTTGTAAAACAAATTCCCTCTCCCACAGTCATATTCTCCATAGATTTAATTATTTATAACCCACCAGGATTTATTCTTTGAGGATAGGAGCTTTAACAGAGCTGGGTCAATTTAATTAAATACAATTAAACTTTACACTTTATGGAGAAATCAAGAATACAGGAGAGAAGGATAAAACATATTTCCTATAAAATCTGAGTTAAGAGTTTTACCTATAATATGGTTTGTTTGTATAAAAAGTTATGCCTGTCATGAAAAAAAAAAAAAAAAGAATGCTAATTATATTGATTTTAACTGAAGCATGTTATTATTAAAAAAGTACATGACCATCAAGTTCATGCTTCTGAAGCTGTGTGTTCTCCTCTCTAAAACAGTGATCTGATATACCAAATAGATCAGTTGACTGCTAGAATCTGTTTCACAAACCAGATGTTAGTGGTCAAAGATGATTAACAAGTCTGTTTAAGATATAATCTTCAAACACAAATCAATCACATGCACTATTTGATAGTAAAATAAGCTTTTGAATGTGAAAAGAAAATTAGGTAAAGGTGGAAAGTAATGATGAGAACAGTTCTAAGGGTAGCTAAGCTTCTGTTGCAGTTTTTCCCCAGCCAGCAGCTGACCACCACGCAGCTGCTTGCTCACTCCCGCCCAGCAGGATGGGAGAGAGAATCAGAAGAGTGAAAGTCAGAAAACTCATGGGTTGAGATAAACACAGTTTAACTGGCAAAGCAAAAGCTGCACATACAAGAAAAGGAGAACAAGGAATTCATTCACCACTTCCCATGGGCAGGCAGGTGTTCAGCCATCTCCAGGAAAGCAGGGCTCCATCATGTGTAACGGTGACTTGGGAAGACAAATGCCATCACTCTGAATGATTGGATCTCTGACCAGACCATGCAAAATGATCAGTTTAAATTAGTTTAAATATTGGTGATTGAAGCTTATCTATTTTACTTAGTATTGTAAAGATATAAGACCTATAACAAAAAAGATTGGGCAGAAGTGCAATACAAGTTGGAAATGGCCTGAAAACAGTTTGCCTATATGTAGATATTATTGCAACTTCTCTCTGAAAAGTTTTTGTTTTCTTGTCAAGTAATACCTGCAATTTTTAATATCATTTTGAATTTATCAAATTGTAACAAGAATAGTTATTTTTGTTTAAATTCTCTGAAGAAAAGTTGTACTTCTGACACAAATTGAAAACTGAAATTCTTTAGCTACAAACCCCTCCATTGAGAATTATAACTGTTTCCTGGGATGTGTGTGTCTTTTGTAAAATGTTTCATAGTCTGCTTTCAAATACAGGATGACCCTCAAGTTCAGAGAAATGCTGTTGAGGTATGCATGGCTCCATTTGCTGCCTGCCTGTTGGACTTGGGTCCATTCTCCAGATGGTTCTCAAAGGATTTGGGAAAGGACAGCTCTTTAGAGTGAGGACAGTTATCCCAGCACATCACATTGCACCAAAATGCAAACAGACTGACATGCTATGTTGCTGCAACTTCTTCATGAAAAGCTAGAGTTTACATCAATTTATGTCTACTACAAATAAAGAAAGATACTGCTGCGTGAGATTTCATTAGATTTCATACATCACAGAAGGGAAGTTGAGGTTCTGCTGCCGCTTCTGTAGCACTGGCACTAGTCCTTCATAATGTTGGATCAGGACCTTCTTTTCTGTTGTTTTCATCTCTCAACTTTCTATACCACCAGTTACTTTTTAGAAACTCCTAAGTAATATACAAAACTAATTTCTTCTGTCAATTCAGGGCTTCATAACATTCATCACAGACATTTGACCCTCGCTTCGTAAGTCTTATGGTAAACATTCAGAGCTACTTCAATCTAGTTTGTGTTATCATTAAAATAAGTTCAAGAGAAACAATACATTCTTGGTCACAAGGTCAGTTTTTCACTGATTCCTCCCTACCAACTTATCTGGCCAAATGTTATAGCAACATTCAGGAAACTTTCACAGAAGATGCCCTTTTTCCCCAACCTAATTTCCCACTTAGAACTACATAACACTCAAATACAATGTTCTGCTAAAACCTGCAGAGTATGGATATGGATTTTTAGCTGTTATGGCTGCTAGGAAATGTAATTTCTTTCTCTCATATCTGTATCTACCTTTGTGAGGCCACATCTGTTCAGGCTTTATTTTCTATGATGTAGCTGCTAGCCCTTCAAGCAAAGTTTCCTGAAAGTTGGGTGTCTAATGGTAGTACTTTCTTGTACCTTTTAGAATGGAATGGAATGGAATGGAATGGAATGGAATGGAATGGAACGGAATGGAACAGACTAGACTAGACTAGACTAGACTAGAATATTTTTTGTTGGAATGAACCTACAATGATCACCTAGGCCAACTGCCAATTTAGCTTCTACTTCATCTTCTACTTATCTCTGTTTAATAGAAAGTTTGGGTTTTATGCAAATATATATGCCTATTTATATATGTGAAATTATTTAATCTATGTATACATTGTGGAATGGTGTCTTGGCTCATTTAAGCATCTAGGCTTGTGCTCAAATTCTGTTGACTTAGCATTAAGAATATGTGATAAAAACATAAAAAGGCCCTCAAATTCTTATTTTTCATGCATAGATGAATGAACTATATATGACCATTAAAGCTACAATAGCTCTGGATGGAGGAGTGGTGGATATTATGTTTAAAAAAAACCAACGACGACAACAAAAAATCCTCAATCAAAACAAAAAAAAAACAACCCAAACCCCAAACAACTCCCCCAAGAAACCCCCAGACAGCAGTACTTATAAATTTTATGAGTAAATGCTAGTAAGCAAACGCATATCCAGTCTTTCAGAAATGTATGAAGCCCTGAGACATCTGCTGTAACCATGCAAGGCTGTGGTTTCCTATACAGAATATGGAGAACAGGTGGTACCTACAAGAAGATTGATTTGGGCCCTACGTGTTTTATCTGCATATATGTTAATGTTATTAAATCCTGTTTCATTATCTAAAAATGGATTATGACACACCTTATGAGTGCATTTGTATTATTTGGTAAATTCCCTGCATAAAAAATTGACTCTAAATAGCAATTTGAACAAATTTTTCCCTTCAACACTGAGGTTCAGAAGAAAACATTGTAAACCTGCAGGTCATAGATCTTCTTAATAGAGACTGTTCTTTGGAGTGATACAAGTGTCTTAATAAATTGCAAATGCATATAGTTAAGTTAAATAAAATATTTCCAGTGTGCAGTAATCTGGCTGTAAACAGTACCCTATTCTTATAAATCAGCCCTAATATTCATGGCATTTTCATTAATGTGCTTATAATAAATATAGTAAGGGAGACATAAACACATTAATAATACATGTTACACTTAATAGCTTTTGCCCTTGGAAATTCTTATCTAGCTGCTACAAAAATGAATGGAAAACCTGCAGCTGAATACATTCGAACAAAACTTGAGCCAATGTATGAACAAGCACATTCAATATAAAAGAGTTAAACCGCTGAACTATTGCTCTTCCTACACTTCACTGACTTGTTTCAATATTGTGACAGATCACTTCTTGTTTGTCCTGGTTTTGGCTGAGATAGAGTTAATTTTCTTTCTAGTAGCCACTATAGTGCTATGCTTTGGATTTAGTATGAGAATTATATTGATATCTGATGTTTTCAGTTGTTGCTAGGCAGCTGTAGTGCCTACACTAAGTCGAGGACTTTTCAGCTTCTCTCCGTGCCCTGCCAGGTGCACCAGGAGCTGGGAGAGCACAGCCAGGACAGCTGGCCCAGGCTGGCCAGAGGGATGTTCCCTGCCATGGAACGGCATGATCTGGGTAGAACTGGGGAGGTGAGCTGGGAGGTGGGATCACTGCTCAGAAACAGACTGGGCATCACATTGTTTTTTTCTGCATGTGGTGTGTGATTGCATTTGTGCATCACTTGTTGGTTTTGTTTGTTGTTGTTGTTGTTATTGTTGTTATTGTTATTCCTATTATTATTATCTTCCTTTGTTAACCTATTAAACTGTCTATTTCAAGCTAGGAGGTTTTTTTTCCATTCTCTTCTCCATCCCCTTGGGAGGGTAGGAGTTAGCAAGTGGCTACTTCAGAGGTATACACTAATAACCAATGGAAAATGTCTATACCAAATTACTCTGATGAACTTAAAGTAGCTATATTTGGTGTCTGTCCAGTTCAAAAAAATTAATCAGATTTATTTTAGCACAAGCTCTGAATTAATTTTTTACTTAGTTTTCTATGAAAGCTTTAAAGTTTCTTTTTGCAAGCAATGATCTCTACATGTGCACGTGCACATATGCACACACATGTGGTTTAGCAGAATGTACTCTGTTTTCATAAGGATATTGCATAGACTCCAGCATTTATTTCTATAACATTGTACTTTTTGTAAGAACTGTTAAGAACATTTCTTAATAGGAATGTGTACAATTAGACAAGGTGGATTAAAAGTTATAATAGTTAAGAGCTACTTAGATGTTCAATAAGTGCTGAGGTATTTTACGAAAATTGCATGGAAATTGCTGCCATTACCATGTCTTCATCAAGCCCACTAAGGGACATTTTAATCATATCTGCTTTTTTCTTCATAAAGGATTATTGCGACCAGCAGCAATGTGACAAGGAGAAATTTCAGAAAGAAAATGTGTTACTTTTGAAAAGAAAATGAGAGCTGGAAACCTGAATAAAAGGCAACATGGTTTTTTTTCCCCTGGAGGAAACCAGAGGAGCAAATAAGAACTCAAGACCTAACTCTAAACTCTTGTCAACTCTAAATGATTTTTTTTTGAACCACATTTATGTTTATCTTGCCCTCTGGAAGCAGACAGAAAGATACTCTTAGTCTCAGTGATAACTGCCTGAAGTAAGGAAACATTATAATATGATTCGTTTCATACCTCAGTGACCTTGAATAAGATGATAGACTATATAAATATAATGTAAATTTATTCCAGTATCTGACACCTACTAACTCAACTTTACTGGAGGAAGGGGAGAATCATGTGAAATAATACCATTTGCTATCACAAGGTAAGAAAGAAAAAGGAAGTTGAAGGAAGTACACCTGAGGAATTTTGGTGCCAAGTATCAAATGACACTACCAGCAACAGAGCTGGAAGTTAACACAAAGAACATGGACATCAGAATAGGCCAACAGAAAAATAAATAGCTTACACTGATTGTTTGCATATGATTTCAAAGCATGCTAGAGAGCTTTTCCTGCAGAAAGGAATACATTTGCTTATTTTTACAATGTGTAATTGTTTTAGAAAGCACAAGCCATGTCAGAAATGAAATTTGCAGCAAAATCATGCTAAATGTATGTTAGAACGTACTAATAAGTCTACCTTTCCCAATTATGTAAAAAACAACAACAGCAACAACAACAAAGATACATTTGAGAAGAAAATCATGGTCATTTTTTAGTAAGAGAGGACAAGGGGATAAAGCATACATTGGCAAAAACAACCACAAAAAAAGAAGTCACTTAAAAATAAGCTATGTATTCACTTGCAATGGATACATGTCTAAGTATGTTGTAAGTAACGGTCTGAACTGTATCTTATCGGAAATACTCTAGCAGGAGAATGAGCCTTGCAAGAAGCCATGTGAGTGCAGCAGTGATCCATCCTGAGCTGCCTTTGGTGCCCAATAGCTCAACACAACGTACCATGTCTCCTCTCCTGAGTGCCCACCATAAGAGATGGAACCCAAATCATGGGCTGAAGGGACTCTGGAAATTTTATGGACATTTTATAGGGATGACTGTCCTGGTTTCAGCTGACATAGAGTTAATTTTCATCATAGTAGCTAGTATGAGCCTATGTTTTGGATTTTGCTGAAAACAGTTGTGGACATTTTATGGAAATTTGTGGACATTTTGCGGACATTTGTGGACATTTTACAAGGGTGGTCCATAGACTTAGCTGCCAGCTGGGGTAAAACCACAACAGTGGCCCATAACTGAGGGAATGATATCTGTGTATATATGAAAGGATGGAGAGGAAGTGCTTAATGAGAGTGTATTGGTTAGGGTGGGACCCACTACTGAGCACAGTGTAAATGGTACGGAATAAGGGGCAGAGATTGTACTGAGTTTGTCTGCAATGGAGTTAATTTTCATCACAGCAGCCCATGTGGGGCTGTGTTTTGGATTGGTTACTAAAACATACCAATGGTTGACATCACACTGATGTTTTAGCTATTGTTGAACAGTGTTTGCACAGCATGAAGGCTTTTTCCATTTCTCACACTGCCCCCGCATCAAGTAGGGTGATGATGTGAGAGATGTTGGGAAGGGACACAGGCAGGACAGCTGACCCAAGGGGACCACAGGGATGTTCAACGTCTATGACCTTGTGATCAAGGTTATGGTGTTTGTCTTCCCAAGTACCCACCATGCATGCTGAGGCCCTGCTTGCCAGGTAGCAGTAAATATCTGCCTGCTGATGGGAAGTAGCAAAAGAATGCCTCATTTTGCTTTGCATGCACATGCTGTGGCACTTTTCTTCACTTATTAAATTGTCTTTATCTTGATCCACAAGTTTTTCCTCACTTTTGCCCTTCTGATTCTCTCTCTTATCCCACTGGGGTAGGAGATGGGGGGGTTGTGAGCAAGTGACTGGGTGGGATTTAGCTGCTTGCCAGGGTCAACACACCACATCACTGCCTGTACATTGTTAAGTCAACTTTGAAGTGTGGAGAATTGTTTTCATAATTCCACCATAAACCTAGAAGCTGTGCTACTTTTGTGTAGTATTTATTTCCAGGAAATCTGTGCCGTATTATTTGGTGGGTTTTCCTTTTTTTGGAGGGGAAGGGTTGTATCTTTAAAGATATGAAGTCTCTTCCAGATGTGCTACCTGCTGCAGAAAGAAAATGTTCTTACATGCCATTAACCTTATTGTTTTAATTAGCATTATTTTTTCCTCACTCTCTGCAGTTGTTAAACTGATGCTGAGAGTAATTTTCCAATCTCTTTACAGGTGACCTAGGGTTATGATAGAAAATATATTCAATTATCACTTTTCATAAGAACTGTACAAGGAGACAGATGAATTTGAATGCTGAGACGGAAAACATGTTGCTGCAGGAATAAACAAGCTCCAGCTTAAATGAAGTCAAGTGTCATATGTGAATATTGACACTGTTTCTGAAAGAGATTTTTGACCCTGAAGTTATTAGACAAGACAAACAATAGCAAACTGCATTATTGAAAGCAGAATAGAAAATAGAAGAAAGTAGGTGGAGATATAGTGGACTTTACAGAGAAAAATAAAACAACAAATGTGACATTAATGTGAGATATTATTGTTAGTTCTCTGTGGTTACTATGCATATAGTGTCCATTTACCTACTACAGGTTTTACCGTTCTACTAGTTTCTGTAGGTTATCATTGTATATTGAACAGAATCTGGAGGTTAATTTTTGATACTCTAAATGATGTTGAAACAATTGAGAAAGGACTAAAAGTATTATATTGCCATTTCTGGAATATTTTTTTAATTTATGTATTCTTTAAGCAGATACGGAAATAAAAATCTTTGTTTGAAGAAACATAGATTATGTGAAAGTGTATGTCAAAAGCATTCATCCAATCTGGGAAATATACTTTCTCTAGAAAAACTCTTCTATCCTGCAAAAATATCCAGCTGTGTAAATAGACTGATGATCTATGCAGCTACATAATTTGTTTTTACCTCAGTGTGATGAATTACTATACTTATCATCTCTCTATAAAATGGTTCAATTAAAAAGGAAAACAATTCTGTCATAACTTATGAATTTGTGTAAAATGTAGTGGTTTTGCTTGTTTGTTTTAATTCAGAAAATAAATTATTGATGTTGGCCTAGATTTAAATCTTATAAATAGGAAGAAACAAATACACCAAAATCAAACCTGAAGATGGAATTACCTTGCTAAACTACATCTCCGTCTCTACTGATATATCCATAACAGAGCACATAATTTTAATACAATATACTCATACTGTGTAAATGCTTTTTATGGAAAATGGAAATGTACAACATTAGTGGTTTTGTTTATAAAGTATCAGTGAACTTGTTTGTATTGTTACTGTATATTGTTAGAGACTGAAAAATAGGGAATAATATCACATAACAAGTAAAAGGTCTTCCAAATTTAATTGAGTGCTCTTACATTTCTAAATTTGCACACATTTCCCTCATGGTGAAAATATTAACATGAAAACAGTAGTCTAACCCAGTATCTGTTAGACAGCAATGAAAAATATAGGAATAGAAGAAGTGTATATCAGTACATCCTTAGAAGTGTTTTTGTCTTTAATCCCAAATGGATTATTCTGTACAAATTTGCCCATTCAAATAAAAATCTCTAATTTCTGAGTCAACATCTACCACTAGTTTACCGGTATTGGCATCTGAGTTGTTCATAATTCCCTAGATGTTTCCTCGAACCCATTTTTAAACAATGATGTCATTATAGGGAAATAATACTGGCATTTTCCTCATTAAGCCTGCTATTTCAGTCCATAGGGCATCTAAGTTACTTGTTGACATGATTACGATGTTATTACAACATAAAATGGTTATATTATAATAAAAATTACAATATAAAATATACATAGTATATATAACACATAACTATAAGATTGCTTTAATATGTATCATCTCTTCTTTAATAGCATGATCTATTTTAATGTTCATAATAAGTTTATGCACTCTTACTTCTGTTTCACACTCACTGCAAAACCTTGGTGGGGGATTGTTCCTCCCAATTATTTCTGAGACTTACAGTTTTTGTGTAGAAGAATTCAGTTAGAACTCTATTTTTAAGCAAGTCTTACCATATCTTTTCCTCTTGAACAAAAGAAATGCTTGTCTGAACTAGGAAGACAGAATGTGTTTCAGTCTGAACTTTGTCTATGTGAGCAAATCCTTTCAATGCAGACAACAGTCAAGCAAAATTAGTTAATGTATGTAACTTTTAATAGGTGGGTAATGCCAAAGGGGCTTAGTTGTCTTTTTGAAGTGTCTATGTATTTGGTTTTACAAGGACAGTTGTAGCTTTCTCCCTACTTTAAAATGAGAGTAATAATATTTCCAGTCTCACCAGGCTTTTATGTCACAGTAAATGAATGAATGTTTAATGCACTGAGATACTATAGAAAAATCCTCTCACCTTCTGGCTGCAAATAACCTGACTTGGAAAATATCATTTGCTAATTAATTAAAATTATACTTCCCTCAGGAAATTTGCACAATAAATCTTTCTCGATGCTGTTGTATGGCAAAAAGTACTAATTTCTTGCCTATAATTTTTTACTTCATTAAAGGAAAGAATCATAAAGTATATGGTCAGACTGAATGATTTGGAAGGCATTTCTGGATGTAAATGTGTCTGGTATACCAATTTAAATCTCTGTACTGGTTTTGGCTTCTTCAGAGTTTTCTCATATGGAATTTTCTTCAGAGTAGCTCATATGGTGCTATGTTTTGGATTTGAGACCAAAAGAATTTTGATAACACAGGGATGTTTTAGCTATTGCTGAGCAGTGCTTACACAGAGCCAAGGCCTTTGCTGCTCCTCACACCACCCCACCAGTGGGATGGCTGGGGGTGCACAAGGAGCTGGGAGGGGACACAGCCAGGACAGCTGACCCCAACTGACCAAAGGGATATTCCGTACCATAAGGCATCATGATCAGCAATAAAAGAAGGAAGGGAGGTTGTATGCTGGGAGTGATGACGTTTGTCTTCCCAAGTAACCATTATACGTGATGGAGCCCTGCTTTCCTGGAAATGGCTGAACACCTGCCTGCCCATGGGAAGTGGGGAATGAATTCCTTGTTCTGCTTTGCTTGTGCACACAGCTTTTGCTTTACCTGTTAAACTGTTTTTACCTCAACCCATGAGTTCTTGCATTCTTGCCCTTCTAATTCTCTCCCCCATCCCACTGCAGGGGAATGAGTGAGCAGCTGTGTGGGGTTGAGCTGTCTGCCAGGGTTAAACCATGACAATCTGTTTGGAAGAAAGCAAAGAGCAGAGATACAAAGTTTTACTACTCCTTTGACATCACAGTGTGTCTACAGGCTATACAAAACTCAGCAAGCAATGAATTTACAGTGTTTTTCCAGCAGTTATCCTGCTGAAATATTGAGAAAACAGGCTGTGATATTTTTGAAAGACTTATTTTATTTGTCATCCACAACTATATGGCTTATAAGATTCACACAGGATTGTGACAGTCTAGCTTTCCAGGAAAGTCGTGAATATTCTTACAATCATGTTTATGAGAAAGGTAACAAATACTGGTGGAATCAAATGTCAGAAGTTAGTCCTAAGACTTTTTTTTTTTAATCTCTACTCACTCGGAGCTAATCAGAAGCTCAGATCTATCCCAGTGGCTGGGATAAACTAAAAGTAAAATTAGGAATAAAAAAGAAATTTGAAATGTAATTTAACCAGGTTCAGATCCTATAGTTTACAATAGAGCCTCTTCAGATGCTCAGTATTTTAGATGTTGAAGTCTTTTTTTTTTTTAATGTTAAAGCTTTGAAGTTTAGATAAAAGATTCCCTCCTAAAGAACACGTTTTCTTCTCTTAATGAGCTATAAAGCACTGGGCATTTTACAAAGTGTAATTTCTTTATAAATAACAGCAATGAAAGCTAAAGTTCTTTTCTTACAGAAAAATAATAATGCACATCCATGATAAAAGCAGATGTGATCACTAGATGTATCATTTAAAGTATATTCAACAGAGATAGGGAACTGTTAATTCTATTGTATTAAGCACTGATTGACCTCATTTTTGATCAACTGTTTTCAAGAATGATTAACTCTTACTGAAACAAGAAATTGCTTTAAGGATCACCAAGAGACCTAAGAGTGTATATAATAAAAGAATAGTAGGCAGGCATGCTTTAATTAGTCCAGTATGTTGGAATGAGTCACTTGTCCAAAAAATATTTATTAAAACTGGTTTTAATTTTGTTGATACAGAAAATTGTTGCTTCTCTTCTTAAGCAGTTTTCTCTATAGAATCAATAAATCATTATATCTAAATATTGGCCCTGTAAGCTGAGTTAATGACGAGAAATGACCCCATTTTCATACACTGTAAGAAAAGAACCTTCAAGAAGATTCAAAAGTTTTGTGTAAAAAGATTTGAATGTCTTCTCTATTAAAAATTTCATCACTGATATCATTTTGGTATCAACAGTAAGCTAAGAAAATAGCAAAGTTGAGCACTTACAGGTATGAAGTACTATGATTCTAAATCTAAATGACGATCAAGGAAGCAGAGGCTACGAAATCCTTTCTAAAAAGAGAACGTAGGGTCCTGAGTCATTTTACAGCATTTGAAATATACTTTTGAAATCCAGACCTAGACAAATTCTGATCCACATAAGCTTGGCATGAACTTGTGCCTACTTAGGAGAACCCGACTGGACTCAATATGCTAAATAGTTTTTAAGATAAAATGTCTTTGTAAGTATTGGTGATACTGAATTGTGGTGGATTGACCTTGGCCAGCTGCCAGATGCCCACCCAACTGCTCTCTTACTCTCCCTTCTCAACAAGATGGGGGGACAAAATAAGATGAATATGTTCCTGGGTTGAGATAAAGACAAGGAGATCGCTTACCAGTTACAGTCATGGGCAAAACAGACTAAACTTGGAAAAAATTAGTTTAATTTATTGCCAGTTAAACACAGAGTGGGATGGTGAGAAACAAAGACAAACACTAAAAATGCCTTCTCCCCCCAGACTTCTCCAGCTGAACTTCACTCCTTTACTGGCAACTCCTCTACTTCCTTCCTACCAAGCGGAGCAGGGGGATGGAGAATGAGCGTTGTGGTCAGTCAACAACAGTTGCTTTCTGCTGCTCCTTCCTCCTTACACTTTTCCCCAGGTCAAGTGTGGTGCCTCTTCATGGGCTACAGTCCTTTAGGAGAAAACTGCTCCAGCACAGGTCCTTCATGGACCACAGTTTCTGCCAGAAAAGATGCTCCTGTGTGGGATCACCTCTATGGGCTGCAATCACTGTCAGGAACCTGCTTCAGTGTGAGTTCTCCACGTGCCTCAGCTTCCATCAGGAAATATCCGCCTGCTCCAGTTGGGGTCCTTCACGGACTGCAGTATGGATATCTGCTCCACACTAGTGCTCTCCATGGGCTGCAGGGGAATCTCTGCTCCCTAGCCTGGAGCACCTCTTCCCCCTCCTTCTCTCATCTTGGTGTCAGCAGGGCTGTTTCTCATACTTTTTTTTCCTGAATCCTCACTGCTCTGCAGTGTTTTGCCCTTTCTTAAATATATTTTCACAGAGGTGCCACCATCTTGGCTGACAGGCTTGGCCGTGTCCTGCAGTGGGTCTGTTGGAGCTGGCTGACATGGGGCAGCCCTTGGCCTCTTCTCACGGAAGCCAGCTCTGCTATCCTCTGCTGCCAACTCTTTGAAACCTATACCCAACACATAAGCATATATCTTTTTTATCTAAATAATCTTGTAGGTTTATTCTTAAAATATAAGATGTGTTTCTTACTGATTAATTGATATCATAGTACAGATAAAGCTAAAGTACTTCTGTGGGGCAGCGTCTAATCTTGAAGCATGGATTAAGGTGTCTGTTATATAGGGCCCCACTACTGATCAGAAAATATCTCAGTTTGGTTTGAACAGTGTAGAAGTTTTGCTGAGAAAATAAGCCTGGGATGTACAGTGGAGGCAAAATTAGATTTAAATTCTGTCAAATTGAATATGATTTGTACCTGTCTGCACAAATTTGTCTTTGGATAAAGTTTATAATCAGATAAGACAACACTGATGAATTTGTGGATGAATTTGCTAATGTGTCTGTGAATTTTAAAAGAATTTAATGTTCATTTTAAAAGTAAATCTGATCACTAGGGAAGATTTGTTTTGAACAAAGTGAAATGGACATAAATTAAAATACATTTTATTTGAGACCATTTCAATATGAATTAGTTTTGATTTTTAAAAGTTAGTGGATTCCAGTTTGAGCAGGCAGGAATGTGGGGAAATCTTTAGTTTGTAAAACATATGTGTTTGTCATGTTATTGATGGCATACTGTCAGCTATTGCAGAAGTAGACCCTGCATTATTACACAGACAACAGTAATGATCAAAGGACATTGCCAATATGAAGCTCCTACTAAAGATGTGATGTACCTTTCAGGCTTGGTCCTGCCTTTTACTTTCATGAGATCACAATGTGACCAGTTTTTCAAAAGAATAAAGCAGTATTGAGAACCGCCTTGTACCAGTAGCTCCCCTCTAAGGTCAGCAGTATCACTGAGCCACAGTGGCTGCTTATTTACATGTTAACAAGGTTGTCTTCCAAAGCTAAGTAGCTAGTGTCAAACATGTAATTTTGGCCTTCCAACTCCTCTCTTTACCCCTAGACATTGAATCCGAATGTTTCCTTTACATGAACAGGAAGAACAGGCTGCTGTTTTTCAAGTCAGTTTCCTTTATTCAAACAATGAAAAGCGAACCTTATTCCTAGGAAATCAGTTCATAGTTATAGGTCAACAATTCCATAGCATTACTGTATTCTGAATGGCTAAAATTATTCCACTGCATTCTAACACTTAATGATATATGAAAGTAAAAAGCCCTATTATTTCCCACTGGAGAATAACCTGCTCTCAGAAAATGGATGAATACTAATGGCTGGGAAAAATCTGTTTAACAATTCAAATACTTCTGCTAGCCTGTATTGTTGAAAGAGTAATACACTTCATGTACAGGCTGCATTTCTACAGTTTCTTTTCTTGACTACCTTCTAAAGTATTTTCATACAGTGAGTTCAGCAAAAAAAAAGGGAGTATTTCATAAATGCAATATGTAGAGTGGGATAGTTAATCTTTTTAGACTTTTTCTTTGTGCTAAGACTAAATATTGCATACCTCAGATGCTTCACATTTTCTCTTTTTAAACATTAGTTTAAGAAATTCAATATTCTGAAATAAATGATAATGTTTATGAAGTGATTAATAAATTGGGTCAAGTGTTCAGATGGTCTGTGTTGACACAGCTGCACTGATGTCTAGGTAGTACAGTAGTTTAAAATATGTTAGCTGAAGTTTATAAAAGAAAAAAGTATTGATTCACATGTCTTTTGTCTACAAATTAGTCCTTTTATAGAATAAGGATATCTACCCATTCAGACCATTTGATTCTTTTTTTACATCTGGATTGCATCCAAATTTCATTCTGCAGATCACTGACTTAGCACCTCTGTTCTTCTAGTGTACAATTGACAACACAAAGGTTAAAAAAATGTTTTTTAAGAAAGTCCTTAGTAAAACATGACATGAAGTATTAATTGTTCAGTTTAATTCCACACAACCATGACCATATAAGCTCCCTTTGGGCAGTGATTATTACTTTTTTTTTTTTTTTTTAGACATATCTAAACCATGTTAATTAGATGTTTGAAGTGAAGTCATGATGTGGGTGTACTCCCAGTATTTGTCTGTCTCTTTCATATATGGCTGTCTTCAGCTGTCAGTGCCCCGAGTGCACAAGCAGACCTTAACTGTCCTGACAGTCCTCACCCGGTGGCCTCACCCAGGCTCCATGTCAGCTCAGGCTTGCACACCTGGCCCTTTGAAGAGCTTTCTTGTGAGTATACCTGTCCTGCTCCCTGCCACCAGTCTTGCTTGCTTCCTAGGTGGCTCTTGGACCTGTGCTGCGGGTGGTCTAGTCTCCAACGTCTCTTTGGCCTTACCACCTCTGCAGTAGCCTTGCCTGCAGACCTGTCTCTGGGCTCGCTTCTGCTACTCACTGATGTAAGGATCAGAGGCAAACCAACTGCAGACCGCACTTACATATTGATTATGTTGTGATCAATAAATTTGATCTTAGGATTGATATTAAAAGGCAGACATATTGACTATGTTATAATGAAAGATTTTTTTTATTCTTGCTGTGGCTTTTTTTGTCCATTTTTTTCCTGCCCGTGTTTCTTATCCAGAATTGTCTTCTCATTCTAATGCACCTCTAAGTAGTGTTTGCCCATGTACAGCAATTGTACCTGTGTAAGACTTTTTGACCTTGTGGGCTTGAGGGTCTTAATTTTGGGACCTCCTACTTATTTTTCTCTTGTTATCTTTAAAAGCATATATTAAAAAGAAGAAACAGAGATATAGTGTTTGATTCTGCACTTATTGTCTGAAAATGAAATTTATCATGTATGGATATAAAACACTCAAAAGACCATAGAAGACTTTTCCTTGACTTTCATTAGGCTCTTTGTAGAATTTGGCATATAAAATTATACTTTAAGTGCCTCTTGATACTGACACAGAAATACAAAGAGGTCTTTATATAAGTAGACTGTACATATGCGCTCATTTAACATCCTTTGTGAGGTGAGACTCTATACCTACCTGTATTTTAAAGAACATAGGAGAAAAATATAGTTCTGCTTTGAAATACATAGTGATATTAAAAATGTGCAATTCATATTGCCAGCCATACCTCAACATTTAAAAGTGTTTTGATCTTAGTATTTATAATTCATTATCTTGAATAGACACAATAACAGCATTTATTTTATTTCATTTTGAAGGTTTAGTTATGCAAAAGGAAGCAAAATGAAAGTGCATGCATTCAGAGAAACCTTGGATTGGTAAATAAGAAATGTGATATTCAGGATTTTTTTTTTTTTTTTTAAATCTTTTCAAAGTCTTTTGGCACACAAGAAACAAGAATAGGAGAATAAATCAAAGCTGATGTGTACAATACAGTAGCCTCAAAATATTTTTAATTGGAGAACCAGGGTAAAAAAGATAAAGATAGTCTGATAATAATTTCAATTTTTATGAAATTTAAATGTGCTGGGATAATATTCTTAAAATTTGGATTGGCTGATCAAAAGAGGTAGGTTCATTTAATACATCATTGTTTAAAACCAATACTTTTTAGAAGTATCACTGAAGTTTTATGCTAAAACAAAGCAGGAAGATTATATTTTCTATGGTAAAATGTAAACTGAGAAAAGGCAAGCAATTATTAACAATCTTAACTTTTTAAACTAAATTAAATTTCAGTCAAGACTGAAAATCATGAGATGACATTTCTTTCTAGATTATACTTTCAATTTTGCTCTGGACATACTCATGGAAAAAGCAAGAATCATGTGTCTAAGACTGGTTGCATGGACCTGCAGCTAATCGGAATATTATGTCTCCAGAGAGAAGTTATTATTCCTTATGAAGTCAAATATTGTATTAGAATTGAATTCCTGCACACTCTGAGCACTTTTAGTGTCATAAAACTATTCAAAACAAGTTTTAAATGCTACATTTTACAACCACAAACAGCCCATAATGTGAATCATCCCACTTCTTGGGAAAATAAGGATTTGAAGAAAGTCAGGAAAGATAAGAAAAGTAAAGTGTGTATTAAAAGTGCAAAACACTCTATAAAACAAAATAGCTTCTGTTTTTAATATTGGCTGTGAAATAATGTAAGCAACACATAGTCAGAAGCCATGATAAAGTTAAGAAATTCTAATATTCTTACATAGTCAACATATACTATGTAAAATAGGTATTAGCACTGAAGATTTATACCAACTTCCAGTCTTTTGTATGTTTTTATTGATAAGAGAATAATTTTCATTTCTATTGTTTAAAGAAGAAATTTATACTATTTTAGATGTGTTTTATAAGATCCTTTAGCAATTTTTTAAATTAAAATGGTTAAATTTAAACATGTAAATATACTACCTGATTATAATTAACACATTTAATTTTAATGTGTAAATACTAAATTCTGAAAATCTCTTAGAGATTTTCTGTTTGTTTTTACAAGTTTTCCTAAGCTAAACAGAGCCAGAGCTGACTCCTTCTTGTGCTAGGTTTCATACTAGTCTTCAATCAGTGCATCATTATTCCTCATTTCAAAGAAAGCATTATTCTCAGATTCACTTTGTTCCTCTTCCAGCCATTCAAACTTAATGTATAGGCAGACTTTTTTCCTATGATGTTCCCCTCATTATGGAAGTGCTAACACTCACAGTTGCTAAGGGCTGAGCCAAAATACTTGATAAACTGTTTCAGCAAGTAAATGTAATTCAATGTTGTGTTCTAGGGTAACCTAATCAACCTTAACTCTGATGCAGAGAAGATATGAGACACAAGAGAGGCAGAACTTATTGAAAAGCAGTCTACTCATAACAACCACTTAGATACACACAAGTCTATGGGGCTGAATGGGATCCACCCAAGAGTACTGAGGGAGCTGGTGGAACTGGTCACCAAGCCACTTTCCATCATTTATCAGCAGTCTTGGCTAACCAAGGAGGTCCCGGTTGCCTGGAGGTTTGCCAATGTGACACCCACCCACAAGAAGGGCCAGAAGGAGGATCCAAGGAACTACAGGCCTGTCAGTCTGACATCAGTGCGGGGAAGGTTATGGAGCGGATCATCTTGAGTGCCATCATGTGGTACGTACAGGACACCCAGGTGGTCAGGCCTTGTCAGCATGGGTTTATGAAAGGCAGGTCCTGCTTGATTAACATGATTTTCTTCTATGACAAAGTGACCTGTTTATTGGTTGAGGGAAAGTCTGTGGATCTAGACTTTAGTCTAGATCTACTATCTAGACTTTAGTAAAGCCTTTGAGACTGTTTCACATAGCATTGTCCTGAAGAGACTGGCTGCTCATGGCTTGGAGGGGTATACAGTTCACTGGGTAAAAAAGTGGCTAGCTGGCAAGGCCCAAAGAGTTCTAATGAATGGAGTTACATCCAGTTGGTGACCAGTCACAAACGGTGTTCCCCAGTGTTGGGGTCAGTTCTCTTTAACACCTTTACCAGTGATCTAAACAAGAGGATCGAGTGCACCTTCGTTAAGTTTGCAGACAACACCAAGTTGAGCGGGAGTGTTGATCCGTTTGAGGGTAGGAAGATCCCTGAGGAGGGATCTGGACAGGCTGGATTGATAGGCCAAGGCCAACTGTATGAGGTTCAACAAGGCCAAGTGCTGGGTCCTGCACTTGGGTCACAACAGCCCTATGCAATTCTACAGGTTTGAGGAAGAGTGGCTGGAAAGCTGCAGGGCAGAAAAGGACCTGGGGGTATTGGTCAACTGCTGACTGAATACAAGCCAGCAGTGTGCCCAGGTGGCCAAGGCGGCCAACAGCATCCTGGCTTGTATCAGAAATAGTGTGGCTACCAGGACTACGGAAGCGATCGTCCCCCTGCAGTCAGCACTGGTGAGGCCACACCTCAAGTACTGTGTCCAGTTTTGGGCCTCTCACTACAAGAAGGACATTGAGGTGTTGGAGCATGTCCAAAGAAGACCAACAAAGCTGGTGAAGGGTTTAGATAACAAGTCTTATGAGGAGCATCTGAGGGAACTGGTGTTGTTTAGCCTGGAGAAAAGGAGGCTGAGGAGAGACCTTATCGCTCTCTACAACTACCTGAAAGGAGGTTGTAACTAAGTGGGTGTTGGTCTCTTCTCCCAAGTAACTAATGAAAGGACAAGAGGAAACATCCTCAAGCTGTTCCAGGAGAGATTTAGATTGGATCTTAGGAAAAATTTCTTCACTGGCAGGGTCATCAAGCACTGGAACAGGCTGCTCAGGGAAGTGGTTGAGTCACCATCCCTCAAGGTATTTAAAAGATGCATAGATGTTGTGCTGAGGTACATGATTTAGTGGTTGGACTTGGCAGTGCTAGGTTAACAGTTGGACTTGATGATCTTAAAGGTCTTTTCCAACCGAAACAATTCTATGATTCTATTCTATATAGTTTATTTATTGATGTTTTGCTTGTATGCAGAAGTGGGAAGTTGATTAGGAGTTAAGTATGGGCTATAAAAGAGGCAAATAGTCAGGTGTTGAGCTTGTCCTGTTTCCTATTGCCATGATCAGACTGATATCAGAACCAGAACTAGTTTCTCAGAGATCATTTGAAGTTTGTCTATATTACACGTCAGCAAAAATATCCCTTCATAAAGTGCATTGCTATGCTGTGCAAGCATGAGCATAATGAATGCACCACCAGTCAAAAATGTGTTTTTCACAGAAAAAGACTATTTATATACTTCCAAGAGCAATTTCCTTATACTAATCTTTTAAAAACTATGATTGTGACTGGCTAGTTTAATTGCAAGTTTTTGATTAGCCTTGCTGGTGATTAGCTTGTAGGAGTGATTATAGCGAAAATACACACGTTTATTTAAAATTAGAAGCATTTTAAAATACTGTATAAACAAACTTGTATATATCGTGTGTCTAAAATTCTTCATGTTAAAAATGTAAATGAGGGAAATTAAAGCAGAATCATTCTGCTGATATGGTAGTGTTCAAGAATTTTAATCATCTATATCCTTTCAGTGTAAAGTTTGTGACAAAATCCTTTGATAAAATGCAACACTATAAAATAGTAAAGGCTCATCTTGCAATTATTTAACAATATTAAAAATGTTTCACTATAGAAAAATCAAAGTATGACACATGATAGGAAGGAATGATCATACTGTGTAACATTTCAGTTTGCATATGCAAACTCAACCCATGCTGGGGTTATTTAAAAGGCTAGGGTACTGTGAAACCATTCATCCTTCAGAAATCACCAACAAAGGTATACCTCTTCTTTGGAACTGCTTTCATTCTAGTGAAAAATCTTTTCCTGTGCTGCAGGGTTTTTAGATGTACTGTGGAAACAAAGGAAGTTCTGTCTTTTATATCTGCTGTCACATACAGTACTGTTGTAAAATGACAAAGCATTCCACATTCATATCATAAGGCTTGCCGTATTTTTGTTTGACAGTCAGAGAAGAATTTTATTGATGATCTCATGAAATATCAGTTTGCATTCATTCCATTATATCCAAGCATTGAAACTTCATCAAAGTCACCTAAATGAAAGATTTTTATAAAGTTAGTTTTGTCACTACTGCAGCTCTGAACAGATAATCCATAAAAAACTCCCTAAATACTAGGGGAAATGGAAAGGGGGTTTGTAATTCAATCTAACGATTCACATTTTGTATTTCTGCATGGCCCAGCAAAGACACAGACGTCACTTTTCTAAAGCAGTGCTGCTCTTGGCAGACACAAAAGACAACTTAGTACAAGAGAATCCAACAAAACTTCTCTTGCACCATTTCTTTTCACAGTATCCTAAAATCACTGCCCCGTACTGTCACTACTGTATTCCATTGCCTTCAAATTATCTTCTACAATAGTAAGCAGAATGTAAAGTTTTAAGAACATTGACATTTTTTTAATTTGCACATTCACAAACACTGATGCATTCTGTTTTGGTAGAGTGCACTAGATAAAGGTCTTTATACAAAGATGACAATTTAATTTGCAGTAATCAAGTTTTAATTTCATCACAGTCTTTTCGTGTACAATTCATGCATTTTTCCACAGCATTCCCTTATATATATTTAAGAACTGAATTGATAAAACTATAGGTATATCAGTTTATATATGTGCACATGTTCAGATAGATCAATAAGCATGGGTTCCTAAATATGTATATTGCTACTATCTGTTTAACAGACTATTCTTATTTATTTAATGGATTAATGTGTGTGTGAGAGAGAGCAAAAGAAGGATGGGGAGGAATGAAGAAATGCACATGACAATCCTAGCACATTTAATACGCACTTCTATCACTAGCTAACAAATTTAGATAAATCTTTCACAACTGTTAAGCTGACAGGATATTTCTATGAAAGGTAAGACATCATAAAACAGAAAAGGAGACCATCACCACTTACTGCTGGTGAGTGAGAGTGCATGAATCTTTCATATCAGGCTTTCACTGTGAGACAATGATGAACTCCTTACTGCGATGTCAAAGCCCTTTGTCATAGTCTGGAATAGGGAGAGAACAACCTGTCTCCATCAGACTGGGCAGCTCCAGCAGATTCACTCCCAAAATTTTAGTGAGAGAAAGATTTAAAAGTTTTGATAGAGTAAGTTGGAGCAATGTGTGAGTTCTATACCAGGTGCAGGGAACTAGGTGAAGGTGTGGAAATATTTACATGATAGCATTGCACAGAAGAAGGGGGGTTGTGCATCTGAGATGTACATGTATGTAGAGCAGATGATGGAGTAAGATTTTCATGGTGTCATGGAGGTCAGTGTTCCCCAATTTTTCCTAGAGGTAATGCAAGCGTAAGGCAGGGAAGCCAGGCTAGGTTGTGCACAGAAATCCTCTATACAGCATGAGATCTCTATAGCATGGATATGCTTGTTTTCAGTCCCCTCCAGTCTCAGAAATCTTTTTTAAAGGGTAGATGTTTCCATCAGATATCACTGAAGGAATATATTTTAATGAATCTATGATGGCTTGCAGATATCATTCAAGACTAATGAAGCTGGGTGGAGGTCAAATGTAGAGGTGCTTTTTCTCTCCCCCTTACTCCTACTTTCTTTGATGGCATGTCTTTCCATTCAGATAGATTGTTGATTTAAAACAATAGAAAAGTGTCCTCCAGACATTGCATATTCTTGGTTATTTCCCCCCCTTTTTTCAGTCTATGTGTAGTGCTTTGTGGGAGGAAAAGCATGGATTTTCTCTTTGATTTCCAAGAGAGAGGACTGTTGACATTAGGGATGAGAAAGCAGTCAAATATGTATATACTAGTTTTACTCAAAGGGGCTGTCATCTTCTTTGACCATTATTGGCTGTACTTCATGTGACTGGAACAATAGTGTATTCCTCTGTAAGTATATTCAGAGATGCCTCTTTTGACTGCTGAGGAAGCATACAGAATATGAGATAATTTTAATAGTTAGAAGCCTCTCAGCAGTTTCCAGAGATTCTCAAGCCCATCTAAAACTCCAGTTTCAGTTGAACTGAGCCGTACTTCAAGGAGTTACTCCTCTCCAAAGGGGAAAAAAAAGTAAAAAAGAATGAAAACATTTGAAGATTCATAAATTTCAAGAACATGTCACCAGAATAAAGACTAAGAATAAAATATCTCTGTGTCACCTCTTGGGATGGGAATTCATTTGGAGTTACTTGGGAGATTAGGTTAATATGGCAAATTTTCCTTGATGTTGAGTCCTTGATAGGAATCTTTAAAAAAAAAGGAAATCCCCTAAAATTTAAGTCCTGCTTATACTGAATGCTGGCAACAGCATGAGAAGATCTTAACCAGGTGATGGAGATAATTTTGTTGCTGAAGATCTAAAACAAATTTTAAGGAAAAAAAATCCACTAAAGGAGTCTTAAAGGCTCCCCTGCTTAGGAGGGAGATGCTTCAACCAACATTTACTTAGCACTGAAAAGGAAGCACAGTGAGGTGGGAAGGGCCCTCAGGAGGTCTCAAGTCCAGCCTCCTGCCCAAAGCAAGGCCAGCTTTGGGATGAGTCCTGGCTACTCAAGGCTTCTTTTACATCTCCTGAAAACTCCAAGGACAAAGCCTGTGCAGCTTTACTGGGCAACTTGCTTCATTACTTGACAGTTCCCATCATTAAAAAGTTTTTTCCTATATCCTGTCTGCACCTCTCCTCTTTCACTATATTTCATCTTGTCCTCCTGCCATGCACCACTGTGAAGATCCTGGCTACATCGTCTTGTTGACCTGCCTGAATGTACAGCCAAAAGCTGTCAGGTTCCCCCCAGAGCAGAGGTGTTACAGCCCCACAACTAGATTAGTGGTACAACCATGTGCCTGTTCCATTACTGGTTTTAGTCATCTCTTACTGGCCACTGTGAAGACAGGATATTGGGTTGCCTGGACCTTTGGCTTGATTTGTTATAAACATTTTTATACCTTGAAACTGTTGATGGGGTCTTGTTTATAGTACATGTGTTATACTGTGCATACTGTACCTTAGATAGTTGTTTCTACATGTTCATCCATAGGTAATATATTCTCTACTTAAGATATTTGGTAATATTAGGTAATAACCATACTCGAAAATTAAAATAAAATTTTGACAAGGTATCAACTCAAAAGATACCTTTTTTCCCTCCATTTTCCCTAATATCTGATTTCTGAGCTATAGTACATTACATGTTTCATATTACACATTTTACTCATTCAATACAAACACTGTCACATGAGAAAAATACAAATAGAAAAAGATCAAAGCTGAATAAAATTTCCCAAAAAATTTCTGTGACACTTTCTACACTTTTCTCATTATTACTTATCTTCACATAGACAATTACCTATACATTTTATTTTTTTGTGGACTTGTTATATTAACTACATTTTATTAGGCCATTAATATACATTAGCAGTGGGCTCACACTTTTCTCATTTCATTTTCTTTTTATTATTATAAACTCAGAAATATGCTAAAGCATAGATTAGTCTTTTTTTTTGTGTTAGTAACTTCCAAATTCTTTCAAATATATTACATTTGTATGTAATATACACAAACTATTAAAAAATATGTTTGTATGAGTGTTCTGGGTAAAGCAATCCGATATACCGGTAAAAGTGGTCAGCCAACATGATTTGTTGTTCATGGAGTATGGGCAACCTGGAAGTGTTTGAGACAAATTCAACATTTTGGCATTGATTACATATCATGGACTGATTTGTCATAAAATACTTGTAATCATGTAGCTGTCCAGTTTACACCATATTGATATCTATTAGATACAAAATGTACAGTGAAAAATGATTACAATAAATTATCCAGTTTAAGGTTTAAGTTAAGCCGAAGGCAGTACTTTTTAACATAGTACTTTCGCATCATTTCATTGTAAATGTGCAACTTCCTGACACAGTGTGTTTTGGGTGCTGGAAATATAAATTATTCATTGAAGAAGTGAGAGAAATTCTAGAAGAAAAGTTCATGAAAGATTGTTCTATACAGAGATGTGGATATAACCCCTTGTACGGGAAATGACCATGCTGAAATTGCTAGAAAAACAAGGATAAGCAGAAGAATATTGTATATTACCTATACTCTGATACACTTCTAGTTCCTGACCCCACCACAGGCAGGATACAGGGCTGGCCAGACCTTCAACCTGACCCCGTGTAGCTGTTTGTGTGTTCTAATTCACCTTGAAAATGTTGTATTTGTATTTTCCACAAGCCAGAATATCATGTGTAGAACAGTGTAGGTTAAACATTTGTGTACCAGGAAAAGAAAATAAGATCAAGCAATTAGTTTGACCTGATGATCTCACTGGAATGTAAATCAGAAGCAACTCTGTTAAAATCACTAATGCTACAACAAAATAGAAGTGATAAAGAGGGCACAATGATACTGGGAAGTTACCTTGGATTTGCTGTTTTTCAGGTTTGGATATTTGTTTGGGGGGGAAGTTTGGGAGGTGTTTTGGGGTTGGTTTTTTTGTTTGGTTTTTTTTTTCTTCTATTGCAGGCCATATAAAAACTGTGACTCTTCCTACAGATTTTTTCCATCTCTTTTTTCTTCCAGATTTGCATGGAAAAATTGTTATTTTACCATATTTAAAACTTACTTTCAGACTGAGACTTGTTTATTATTTCTCTATACTTTCCACTGAAATGCACATTTGATTTGTTATGCTCAATTTCAGAACGGTATCTTGTAACACAAGATTTCTTTTTCAAACTGCCAGTCATACTATATGAAGTATCATGTTTGCACTCTGAAGCCCTGATGCACTTGCTTTCATCAGGTTTCCATAGCCAAAAAAGTCTGTCCACAGTAAAATTTATTTCTAGACTATTGGATGAACGTGCTGGTGTTGGAAAGTGGGGTGTGATATTCTTCATTAGAAAGGGTTTTCCCTGCGGAAGTAAAAAAGAACAGAATTGGAAAGTCCCCATTAATTTAAGCCTGTTTTTACAAACTGAACTCTGACTTGCAGGCCTCAAGTCTCTCTGGCTATAATTGTCTGGGTGAAGAATTAAATTTTATATTTATGATATGGTATGTATTATTTAAATAGCATAATTTAGAACTATATCTTATGTAGTTTTTCATATGTGTGTGTGTGTATATATATATATATATAAAATAACTCCAAGTGGTCTGCTGTTCATCTTCAAATCTCAGATATGTTCATAGTTTGAAACACTATTCACCCAAGATCTTAGTCAGAAACATTTTATGTCAGCTGGCTTGGAATCACTTGCTTGGAGGAGCCTTCCTAATTCATTTTTCGTCCCTTCCTTATCTCACTGCTATAGAGAGCAGACAACTGTACAGTGCTTGCCAGCATCTTTATCCCCAGATGTGGGCTCTTATAACTGAATAATAACATGAATGCGGCTTTCACTTTTTTCCTCTTACTGTCTAGTGTAGGCGTCACACAATAGTTCAGTCTCTTGTGATTTACTAGTTGGATAGCTAAACAGACATAGAAGAGAGAAATTTGGCATCTTCAAAATGTTGTATCACTGATTTTTAACTTAACAACAGAAGAATTTTGCCTATGAAGTGCAAATTTAATTCAGTCTTTGGCCTCAGTATTGTGTCTGTATTGTACTTTTAAATGGATTATGTGCCAAGAGTTTTTGACTGAGTTCTGTCATTGGTTTCACACCTATTTTCTGCTTAGCCACTAGCAGGAAATAGTACTTGGTTGGTGTAAATTGATCAGACAGCCTGTAGATAAGGGATTTTTTTATTATAATATAGTCTTTTGAGTCATACTGATCTCTTATCTTCATCAGATATCTCACACATCAGATAGCACATGATATTTTATAACTTTGACTAGAAATAAATAGCTCTGTGCAGTCACTAGGTTAAGTCCTGAAAATTCAAAAGACACACTCACATTAAAACATGCACAGCCTAATATAAAATATGGAAGATGCCATAGAAAAAAAGCCTGTCATTAAATAATCCTAACTGAGAACTGGACAGTTATTTTGGCAAATAATAGCACCAAGTCACTCTGAAAGCATTAGTAAAGATCCATGCCTCCTATTCTTGTGAGAATTAATCAATGTGAATTGAAAACAGAATTTTAAGGTCCAATTCTATTAGCATTTTCCATGGAATACTGGTCATAAGCTCCCTTGCCAATAGGTCTTTGTGTAATCATATTGAAAGCCTTTAAAACACTGAAGCACTGGTATTGCTGCAGCATGCCACTGTGCTAGTAAGCTCTTCAGCTCTGAATTTAAAACTTGTAAATAAATAAAAAATAAACACATGCTGTAGTGTACAATAGCCAGCGGTAACCAGGGCACTGAATGAGTCTGTTATGCTCAAACTGAAAGCATGAGCACGTTAGATATTGCACTTGGTACTTACACTAAGATAAAAAGCCCTATCTCAGAAACTGGCATTATTTCTAGAGCTTGTTAAACTCTTGGCTCAAATGGGCAATGAAGTCCTTTCAATTTTCAGATAACTCTTCCAAAGTTCTTTGAAAAGTGTTCTAAGAAAACAGCACTAAGTGAAAATCAGTATTTTAGAAGACAGTTTTTTTCTGGAATAAACTTTCATCACATCAGAAATATGTCACATTCTATTTCCTCTTTTGTTCTTGCAGCACAATTGAGAAAATAATAAAAGAGGAGAGAAAAGGAGAATGAGTCTCTGTGATTGTACTGCAAGATAATTCTAGGTCAAAAACCAGCTAAATAACTGTGAATAGGGTTTGGGGGTTGGGAAAAATGTTTTACCGCATAATACTGATTGCCAGAACTGTGCAGGCACAAAGTACTGAAACATCTGCCCTCAATATTATTTTGATAAAGTAAGAAAAAGGTAGAAAAGCTCATATAGTGTTTGGACAATAGCTAACATAGAGCAACTGAAGCAGTTCCTGTGGATGAAAACTGCAGTCAATTCATTTTGGGAAGAACTTTCTGATGTTTTAGCACTACAGCAGAGATCATTTGGGCATGGTGTTAATGAAAATGGAGTGGGCACTACCAGTTAGATATAGAACTATGAGGTTTCCTGTGCACTTACAGTGAGGTGCTAATGGAGTTTTATTTGACCCTGCCAACCGCTCAACCTGTGTGTGCCCTAATATGGCTCATAACAAAGGACATTTCATGTGATTTATTTAAACCATTGCCTATTTAAGAACATCTCCTAGTATGTTATTATAGCTCATATTTAAGAGAAAGGAACCCTATTCCTAGGGAGAGCAAACCGGGTAGATAAGATTTGCCTGAGATGCCCTTGAAATTATCCACCCCTGCAACTTGTATATTACATCAATCTTAACTGATTACACATTTTTAACTAGCAGTATCCATTAACACAATCGTTTAAAACTCATGTTGTTACTTGTACCTGTGTAAAGGAGAAAGAAGGATGCACTGCTAGGTTTCATCAGAAACAGAAGGGAAAGAGAATAATTTTCTTTTGCAATGAGGTATAGGGTATTTCTTTTCTCTCTGAAAACTTAATAAACAGGAGAAAGAATCACTTCAGGCGTATGTTTTGCTAATTTCTCCCAGCTTCTTCAGTTAGAATGATCAGCAGGAATGGGTGAGTACTTTGTTAGCTTTGAGGGCTCAGGTAACTGCTTTTTATTTGTCTTCTGTTATCAGCATTTTTTTTTATAGCAACACTTCCCAACTGCTTCTTCCTCCCTCTCTATTCTGACCCCTGCCTCTTCTTTCTTCCCTCCAATTAATTTTGAATAGAATCATAGAATCGTTAAGTTTGGAAAAGACCTCTAAGATCATCAAGTCCAGCCATCAACCAACACCACCATGCCTGCTAAACCACGTCCCAAGTGCCACATCTACATGTTTTGAACACTTCCAGGGATGGTGACTCCACCACCTCCCTGGGCAGCCTGTTCCAGTGCTTGACCACTGTTTCGGTGAAGAAATTTCTCCTAATATCCAATTTAAACCTCCCCTGATGCTACTTCGGGCATAAATCAAGCCTGTGAAATTTTCCTTATGAAGAAGCTTGTATCCATTAGAACCCATTAAAAGTAAAACCTTTGGAGATCTCATTAGGATATAATACCCCAAGTCTTGAGCAAAGAGATAAGGCTAGTTAGAGCATGCACTTTTCTCAGGATGGAACACAATTTATTTACTAAAGTTGAGTATTTCATGTTGATGGTTTTCAAATGAATTCATCAGACATTTTCTGCACTTTTTTTTTTTTTTTTTTTTTTATTAAAGCGGGGGTAAATTT
>VXBL01003786.1:168344-195771 GCA_013400195.1 Aramus guarauna
TTTTTTTTTTTAATGACAGCAGGGATAACTATTAAAGCTTTAATGAGAAAGTTTGCAGAAAACTAAGGTAAACAGATCTTTTGGAACTTATGCTCTCTGTATCAATATGTAAACATGTAGTAAGCATTCATTTTATTAGTAGTTCTAATACTTTTCTAGTATCAATCCAAAATAAGAAGAAAGGAAATGACATAATTAGTCTCCACAGCTTGCTGCAAAACAGAGAGACTTTTTTTCCCTCTTCTTTGTCATTATTATATTATTTTTTTGGTAAATGGTCAATTAAAATCTCCACTTGCTACTTTACAAAGCCATGATTGTCACTGTACCAACATACACAGATGGTAATTGCAGCTTCCTTTGCTGGCTGTACATCAATGAAAGTTAAGACTGTTCCACTGAGGTAGCACAAAGCTTTTTAATAAGTCAGCAGTTTGGAGTCTTAAAGCAAAAACAAAAACAATCTAAATGTAGGCCAGTGTACTTTTTGTTTGCCCAGATAAAAGTAACTGCAAAATTTGTTACAAGTTTCTGATATGTAACAGTTTTAAGTCCCCTCACTACAACCCAGCTATTTTATGCATAACGTAGAACACATGAAAATTTAAATGTAGACATAATATATAAATAACTAGTAATATTAATAATTCAAAATGAAAATGATGTTCTATTTTTTGTACTGAACTGTTCAACTATTATTGAAAATTATGATTTTATTCGAAATTATCAGAAGAGGCTATTTCATAAAGTCAGATTATATTGCCACTGGACATTTTCAAAAAGAAAAAAATCATGGAAGACACAAGAGTAGCTGTTAAAAGCAATGTTCTAAATGGTACTTAATGAGTGACTGACAAGCTGGAAGGGTATTCTAAAGGGCTGCTTTATAATTGAGCTCTTTCCTAAACATCTGCTAGTAGCAACTGTCAGAGCACAGTTGGAGAGGTAGATAGATATTGTGGCTATGCCCACATTATTTGGTAATGTGGTGCAGTAGAAGTAGATCAGCAAACTGAAGCAGCTGATGCTGCGTTGCCTAAATGTAACCTGTGAGCATTAGTGGGGATTTATGTCTGAGTAGATTTAGTCTGCTCCTAAGTACAAAATACTCTTCGAAACTTGAGGTTCAAAGAGTCTGAAGAAAAGTTCTCCCACCGACCTCTGTTTTCATGACTGTGGGTCCTGTGAAGGCCACCTACAGGAATGCCAGATCAACCTTTTTACCGCCTACCTGACTCCAATGTCTTCAGTGTTGCCACAAGGACTCACAAGCCTGTTTTTAGTTCCTGCTCCTGTTTCTCCCTTATTTCTCTTCCTCTTTATTCTGCTCCTGCTCATTTCCAAGTGATGACATGATACCTGATGCCTAAACTGCCTCTGAATTGGTCATTGGTGTAAACAAAGACACTGCAGGGGAAAAGTGGTGGGCTTAATCCTGCAGCTGCAGCAGTCACTGTGTGAGGACGCCCCAAAGGCTTCTCTGGCCCTCTCAGACTGGTTTTTCTTTCACACTTTTTCTGAAGTCTTCGTCACTGCAACTGCTTAGCTCCAGCTCAACTGGAAGGTTTAGGTCTGATAAACAAATGTGGACTCATGGCCCAGCACTGCCTTTGTAATGCTGCACAACTAACAGTGGCTCCAAACTTTTTGGATGTGAAATGTCAAAATAGAAATCATGTGTTGTTGGCTGGTGTCCTAATGTTGTTATGTTTATGTCAAACTTTGGAAACATAAATCCATGTCCAAGATGGTGACCATTGCATAATATAACTTCACACCCCTTGATTCTCACCAGGAATGGCTTACTGGCATGGTGTGGGTAAGTCCACCAAGGGGACTTCCTTTGTGGAGAGCAAGTAGAAGACACAGATTAAAAATATCCAGACTTTGTGCTCTGGTCCCCTGAACTAGGCAGGAGCGGCTAATGGGTACTCCATTCCTTTCTGGTGCCTTGACCTGACCACAACAGCTTTGTAAACCATGTAAACTACTCCTGTGACACTCAACCTCAATATGCCAAGAAGATGGATTTGTGAGCATCTTACCAGGTTTCCACAAAGGAATCACCCCATCCATGTTTTCCGCATCTCTGACCTCAGACTCACAGGGAGCACTTGAACAGAGAGGGTAATGTATGATGTTGGGGTACCTGCCTGCAACGTAGGACACGTGCGTGTCCTTATCCCACTGGGTCATGAGGCAGCACACTGACAATGAACAAAACCTGGTTTAAATGTACTCTAATATTAAAAAAGTATCTTGATTCCACAAGGATATTTTAGTAGAGAGTAAAGGGATCTCTGCATAGCCTTAACATTTAGCATTTTCTTAAAAGGAGCTTTTGAAACAGTGTCCTCTGCAAATGTCTCTAAAGTACAATGCAATGCTGCACAGAGACAGATAAGCTAATTCTGACAAGAGTTCACTCGGGTTTCAGAGGCAGTACCACATTTACACATTGCTCTGCTTGAAATAATATTTATTATGCATATTAGGAGACACTAGCAAACTGGCAAATCAAGTTCTTCTCTCTTACATTTTGGATCGTAAAACTTAGATGACATTTCACGTGTCACCAATACTTTGAACAATCTTGGATTAAATTGTAACTCCATGAAAAACAATTGGATTTTTTGCTATTCCTTTCTTACAAATGGAATCATTATCTTCTAAACAATTCTTTTCTAAAAACTTTCTATATTCAATAGCTTCCTAAACTTTTTTTCTGATATCTATTTTATTTATAATGAAATTAAAAATGACAATATTATTTAGTTCATATTTTAATTCTTGTCTATGCTGATCTCCACTTGGGCTTTGGAATGAAACATTTGGGTTTTTTTTTCACCATGAAAAATGTGAATTTTTAAGAACAGATAAAAACCTGTAGATTTTTCATAAAAAATATTTATTCACTGAAGTCTAATGTAAAATTCAAGAATGACCTAGAGAATTTAGAGACACAGTGTTCAAATACCATCTTCCAATCACCCAAAAAGACAGAAAATGAAAGATATGCTTTGTTCACAGAGGTGAAAGTATTTTTTAATCTTTTTTTTTCCTTTCTCTTTGAACAAGAGTATTTTCATCTCAGCTGGCATCTCTAATAGTTTTAGCATCTTCTCAAGATTTTAGGAATCTCATCCTGTGTTAGTGAAATCAATGTCAAAATATTCATTGACTTCCATAGAAATAAGTCATGTTTTACATCTGTATTAATTCCTCTACGACTTTAGTTTTCATTTCCCTTCTCCCTTCATCTCCTATGTCCAACACGTTCCAAGTCAAGAAGATTTTTTTATTATTATTATTTAAAGGAATTATGATTAGAAATGCAATTAAATTTAAAATTATTTCCTTTTGGGCATCTAGAGGGAAATTCATTCCTGTGCAGAGCATCAGCACAAGACTTATGCACTACTTAGCATAAAGTTTGAGCATCTTGAGCTGTACATCTACCTGGAAGAGAATTGCATGCTTATGGAATTAATGTTTCAATATTAAATATCCTTTAAAATGCTATGGAAACAAATAATTTATATAGGTCATAAAATGGACTTGACTGGTCTCCTTTGAAAGTATGATTAAAAAAATATTAAAATATATTTAATTTTATTTTTACTTTCCTGTTTCATTCTGGTAATAGAAAACTTACCCAAATTCCTGGCAATTTATTAGCATGAAATAAAACAGCTTTGCAAAACCCTATACATTTTTTTTCTTTGTACATGTATATATGTATGTATACACACACATATATACGTATGTATAAACACATATAATATACACAGTCTTAGCGTATTTTTCTGTGGAAGCAAGCTTTATGTAGTCTTGCTTTCTGTGAGTGTAACAGCCTGTCTCGATCAGACTGACCTGAACTGTATTTAATAAAAGCACAGAAGTCTCAAAGATAATTACATTCTTGGAAGTACGATGAAGTAAATGGATGTGTAGGGGGAAAGGACCCAGCAAGGGCCCCATGTGAGCTTTCACCATATTAGACATGAAACGATCCAAATGGAAGAAAATCTTCCAAATACTCAGCCACAAGTGAAGCTCTGTAAAGCTCTGAGACCCTCTTAGTTATCAAAATAATCAACCATGAGAGATAAAAATGTAAGAATAATTAACTCTGATGGGCCTTTTTGTTTTTCCATTAGCAACAACATGATGAAGAGGGGGAGACGACAGTTTAGTAATTGAGAGGGTAACTCCAGTATGTTTTAGCAAAACTTCATTTGAGAGAGGTAGTCAGGCTAAGTAATTGAAACAGAAACTGGAGACGCACCATCTCTTTCAGGGCTAAGTATATAAGGTCTCATTTTTTTGTTTACTTCAGTCTTTCATAAAAAATTCTGAGGAAATAGTCGACTTTTTGACATTGATTAGACCTGTGAGAATGTCCGTGTTACTATCAGTAATACAAAGAAAGTTTATTTCTTGTTGACCTAGTTTCCTACTAAGAAAAATTTACAGCATATTCCATTCTTTCTACACCACGAGGTACTGATTTTTGCCAGACATAGCAATTAACACTTGACAGTGCAGTGATATGATATAATATTATGTGACTGAGGTTATTCAAACTGGTGCTCTCTAATGTAGATATCTATGAATGGTTGTAGGTCCTCATTATCGTCCTATAGATTCTCTGCAGATGTGTTTTTCTTGGCATGAAAGTCCAGGCAAGGCCCTAACAGTTTTGGGTATGGCTGTGACTCACTGTGATTTTACATATCTGCAACCATATGACACTTTGTGTGTTTGTTCAGTTTGTAATTGAGTAGGAGTCTTCAAGCCTTTTCTATATAAATCCTATTTAAGTAGTTGTTCTCCTCATGTATTCAGACCATTTTTTCCAAATAACCAAGGTTGTTTTGAATGCCAGTTCTGTCTTCTAATATATAAAAAATTCCTTCCCAGTTTGTTATCTTCTGAAAATATATTAAAAATAGCTATACCATATTCCAGATCATTAAGGTGAGCAAAAGTGAAGTTGCAATATATCTAGGACAAATCACATCGGAACCCTATTTGACAGCATCCTCCATTTTTATAGTGAACTACACATGAACTACACTAAATATACTTTACCAATTAATTTAGCATCTACTTGCTAGTAATTCACTTATAGTGGTCTAACCAGATACATTTCTAACTAATCTGTGCTAACTATTGTCTTCTATGCTTACAAACAAAAATCTGGGTTTTTTTAACCAAAATATTTCTGGGAATTTAAATTATTCCCAAAAGATGATTGCCCTCTTTTCAGCTAATTAAAAGCTAGCATTATGTGCTCCTGTTCCTTATATTTTCATATCTTTCTGCATTGCCCTCAGTGGCTCTACGAGTTCATCAGCCACTTCAGTGACTACTAGGTCCAGCCACATGTGACACATCTGACTTGTCTGCGTGCTTCTAACCTTTCCTTTTCTCACTCAGTGCTGTCACTGATGGTAACTGTTAGCTGTACGCGAGCAGCTGACCTTTTTAGTGAAGACTGAATTAGAAGGTGTCAGCACTTTGGCTTCTTTGGATTATCTGTTATCTTCCATTGGAATGATGGATGTATGGATCCTTTCCTTGGTCTGTCTCATATTTTCAGTGCTTTGATAGTGTTTGGTTGTTCTCGATCCCTGATTTTTGCATACCATTGTGAGCCTTGGACTTTATTATTTTGTCTTTAAGCACATATTGCTGTAAGTTTTTGTTTGGTTTTTGATTATCCAGTCAAAAATGGTGAATAATTAATTCTGATAAATTGCTCTATAGACTGTTCTACTATCTGCTTTTTCTAATAGAGGTTAAAACATTTTAATTCCTCCATTATCACCAAGTTCTTTTCTCTACGTGTATCACATACTTACAAACACCCTCATCTGCCTGAACTTGGTATAAAGTAGATCACAGATCACAATAACAACAGGTATATTTTTTTTCTCTCAGTCATAACCCAGAAACAATGTTGATAATTGGACTAAGGGGAGACATTATCTAAAAGATAACTTTTCCTACAGAGTCCCACCACCATTTCAAAATAACTTCTGTGTTTCTGTATAAATATTCTACTTGGAATAATTCAGTCACTTTTTTTTGTTTGTTTGTTTGTTTTGTTATAACAGCTAATTTATAGTATTGTTCTCCTATTAACACTTCTAGGTTGGTCTATTAATACTTCTAGGCCTCCATTCTATTTTCAGTAATAAGACTTAGTAGATCAACTTTCAAATATTCTGAGGTGTTCTTTCTTCTTTTTAATCCCTCTTTAAATTTTGACTTTGTGTTTCCACTTTTTCCAGACTTTTGTTGAGGATATTGTTGTTTAAATCTGCCTGAGGGCTTTTGTTATTTTAAAGGACAATTTTAAAGGCCAACTGTTATTTTAAAGGCCAACTTTAACACATCATCCAATATGGCCATACATTTGTCTTCATGATGTTTCTGAACTGTCTCTGAGTAAGAGGACAGGAACAATGCTGAGCTTCCTTCCAGCTTCCTCAAAGCATTCATTGTGACTACAGGGCCAGAGTGCTCACATGTAGGAATAATCAGTTGGTGAGTAGCTATATTAGTACATGTATTTACAAATAAGAATAAAATCTACAGAAGGAAGAAGGAGAGAATTCATGCTTGTTGAACACCTATGCAAATTAACATGATTTGGTCTAGAATCTGGCAGAAAGAGGATTTTCAGCTGTTTGAGAATTGATAATACCAGAATTTTTCTGTTCCCTGTGACAAAGTGAGGAGGAAAGAAAAAGCGGTTGAAATGTGAACTACAGCTTTTTAAATCATTAACAATTCAGAAGTTCAAATAGAAAATGTTGAAAGAGTATGCTTTGATATTTCTAAAGTGCTTCAATTTTAAAGTTGACTGGTTTCTGTTTTGTTGTTGTTGTTGTTTTTTTAATAGAATCTTATCCAAATTGGTTTTTGTTGATTTTGAAGTAAAAATATGATTTTTCCCATTGAAAAATCTATATGTAAATACTTCTATATATCCTTTATTGTCATTAAAGGAGTACTCATATCTAAAGTATGAGGAAATTGTATTATAGTAATTATCTATTTAATATTAGGTTTGGATCTAATGGCTGAAATCCAAGGAAGCTGAAAAATAAAGATAAGAAAAACTTCAGTCTGCAGAACCTGGATACTTTGACAAGCATCCTTGACAGGCCTTCTCAGGTAAGACTTTGCATTGGACAGACTGCCTGCTGGCAAGCATGCTTATGTATGTATTACCTTGAGAGGGAAAGAAGAAGGGACATATGGACACTGTTAAGGTAGAGGAAGAAGAAGAGATTGAGCTCTCTAAGGCAGCATTTTATCTGTGTGGCACTAAACAGGCCCTGCTGCATTCAGAGCACAAGATGCCAAGTTTGGAGTACTGGTGTGACCAGAGCTCCTGACAGGGAAGGGAATGCAGAGAGCCTTCCTCAACTCTGCCTGGGGTCTCTGAGAATGCTTGAAGCCTTGAATTAGCCTTATATATTGGTGACACTGTGGTGGTATTCTATTCATCTTTTAAAGCCTGTAATTTTTTCAGTGAAATATCTAATGTATGTATTCACAAAGCATAACCAATACTCAGGAGCTCATAAACTGGTTGAAGAAAATGTGGAGTCTGTTTTTAGCCAAGTCTGAACATAGGACCCAAAGCCTCAGGGGCAATAGTGGTTTTGTGCAGTGTGAAGGTGAGTGCTGGACACAGCAAAAAGAGGTTTCAATTTCTCAGAAAGCAGATTCCAGGCTCACATGTGGTATACCAGATGCAGGTGTCCATGAAAGAACTTACACAGTTGGATAGGTCCAGACTTAGCTCTTGACCTAACTATTAGATCATAAATGGTCTGATACCATGTGATCTTTTTTACAGGATAACAGCCCCTAGGAGTAAGCTGTGGCTTAGAATATGAACGCTATTTTTGCTTGCAGGCAGTTGAGGAAGCTACATGGAGAGGGGGGAAAAATAGACACCCTCACTAGCTCTGAGAGAGGTAGTGTAATGAAGCATCACCCTGTGGAAGGTGGAGAGAGCAAGATTATAGCCATGAGCCCAATTACCATCAGCTAGGCAAAAGAGAAGGTGGCCTAATAATAAGGGTAACACCTACAGATTTTCTCCCCACACTCCATACGAGTGCTAAAAGCAAGGTAGGAGCCACTGAGATGCTCTGTCCACCACTCTCTAGCATGTGTAACATCAGCACAGACTTTGTAGATGGTGACTTCTGCTCCCTATTGCTAGTCAACAAGACTTGTCAACAGCATAAGCAGCTGTCACGCTGCTCCGTTTAGTATAGACTCAGTGAAACCTGTCAGTTAGCCATCTTGCAGAGGGCAGACTGAAAATTTGTACCAGGGTACTGTTGAGGCAAAAATGTTAAGATGGCGTTCATGGTTGGGGGCAAAGCACATGAATAATTGCATCCTGAGACAAAAAAAGCAGGATGGATTCATTGAATTACAGAAGAATATACCCTAACATGTAGCCAGCTGGTTCAAGCTGCTTGGTTCACTGAACCTGAGACTGGAATCAGGTGCACCCTTGACATACAATTTAAAATCAGAACGTATGTGTATCCATATGTCTGTCTCTGTGTTCCTCACCAACCCATATATTTTATTTTTCCCTATTCTCAGCCTTGTCCAGCAGCTGACCCTCTATTTTAGGCACATGTTTCAACTTAATCCATTTCAGTGCTGAACTGGTATGCTGAAAGACACTAAAAATGAGAAATCATATTCAGTAAGTCATTTAAGTAGTTGCTTGTTTAAAATGTATTTTCACAAACTTTAGTGGGAAACAATAGCTAACCTGCAGTAGTATTTACACTTTCTTTGATGCTTATTCAACTGAGTCTCAGATAACATCTTTTTCTTAGTATTCTTTTTTTTTCTTCATACATTTTCCTGCTCCTCCTTGCTCTTACTGCTTTCCTCTTTCCCTACCCTTGACATTTAACATATGTCTCTTTCATTTATATGTTGATTTACTTATTTACATCCACACATTTTTGTTTCCCCCATATCTTATTTTATGGTACAGTGATGAGAAGGTAATTTAATGAATTTCTATGAAAAATCTATTCAAAGAAAGAAAGATAAAATGGAAGAAGCCATCAAACACCATCCAGACACGGCTTTCTCTGATATGATGCGATTATGAAGACCTTTCTTTCCTTACTTTTAAGTTGTCTAAGAAATGCTATGTTTAATGTTATTTACCCCCTCACCCTTCTGTGATATGTAGGGTAACTAAAGAAAGTATAAATTCATTACTGGCAAACATAGGAGTTGCTGAGGCACAATATAACCTTTCATGGCCTATAATAGTCTGTTAAATGAGCATTTAGTATATTATCAACATTCTTGTGTGTGCTGGGGAGAGGAGCCTGGGGAAGGAGGAGGGGTGTGTTTTCCCTGAGTGTGTAAACTTTTTTTTTTTGGCTGTTGTTTTTGTTTCCCAATACCCCAAAAAGTAATTAGATATTTATATTAAACGTCAGGAAATTAATCTCCCCAAGTCAAATCTGTTTTGCCTGTGACAGTAGTCATTAAGAAATCTCCTTGTCTTTATCTCAACCCATGAGTTTTCTCACTCTCATTCTTCCTCATGTTTCTCCTCATCCAGGGGAGGGGGGTGTGTGAGCCAGGGGCCGTGTGGATGCATGGCTGCCAGCTGGGGCAAACCCATCATATTATGCAATTCATGTTTTAACACTCCCAGAAATGTAATGCAAAATGATGACAGAAGTGATTCCTGAGCATCTGTGTTTTCATGTCCTATGCCATGAAACGTGGGGTTTTTTTCCTTTCCTTTCTTTTCTATTTTTTTTTTTATACATTTCTTAATGGCACATAAGCACTATTATTTATAAAACCAAAATCTGCTCTGCATTTCTCAGTTCATATATTTACATTGTGTACATTTTTGATAAGATGCTGTCTAGGTTTGCAGGACCATTTGGAGGAAATAAAGAATGATCTTATACTGATGAAATATTCATTGCCACTGAATACCTTTGCTTTGGTCTTCTGTATCTCAATTAGCACATTATGTGGGAGATGATTTAAGATACACTTTCGTGCAGTAAGTAATTATAAATGATTAAAGTAGATGAGAGTACAATTCATAAGGGTCACACAGTGCTGGCAGAAACAATTGCCAACTTCTTGTGAGATACTCTTTTTTCAAGCTGTCTCATTAAGGTTTTTCTGCCTTCCAATACTTCTCTCTCATAGTTTTTAATAAACAGTGGTGAACCTATGAATCCAAATTCTCTGGGCCTGAATATACCTTCAATTATTGAAAGATGGCACTAAAGGTCAAAACTGGTAATTTTCAAGCATTTTATAAAATTATGTGTCCAACCTTTCTTTGAAGTGAACTGGGAATTGTGGCTGGGAGCATATTTTATCAAATGGCAATGAAATATATGGCCACAGATTGCTTCAGCAGCTTTGAAATTCCAGGACATAAGGGACATTGCTCTTTTATAGAGCACTAATATTAAGTATTGCATGTGGTCAATAGTTATTGCATTGTCATAGGAAACACAGGAAGGTTTTGGGTATTTCCCTTTTCTAGAACAGGTTAACAAACTGTTTTCAAATATTTCTTAAACTTGGGCTTAAGAATTTATGGGTGTTGTTGCAGAGGTTAAGACCAGAGGTGGCCGTCAAGGGGAAGGACAGCGAAGACATGAGCTTAAGAAGAAAATTTCAACAGGCTCTTTTCTTCCCACACACCCTGATATTTACTTCAACTTTTACACAAAGGAAGAAGTGGTGCCTGTTGTGATCATATAAAGGAAGAAGTGATCCTGATACAAAGAGAAGAAGTGGAGTGATCCAGGAAATTGACTACATTAACTGACTCGAGTTTTTCCATTGCATCTATAATACTCATTAAGACTTTTTCTTATAGCAATATCTTAATTATTTTTAAAAATAAGAAAGAAATGTTTTTCATGGTCAATGATCATAAGGGGAACAACAACAACAAAAGTGTCTTTTTCTTCCTGGAAGAGTTTTCTAGATTAGGGGGAAGAGTAAATTAAACCTCCCATTGTTTATCAGACCTCTCTTCATCTTCAAAGCAGGAATCAGAAATGTAGAATATCTCATTAAAATAGAAATGTCAAGCCTAAGATGAGTTCTGAAGGACAGCAAAAGGTAAAGATCCCTCTTAAATACCATGGCACTGCTTGTTCATTAAGTTGGGACTAGAATTGTTAACTAAGTTGTCAACTGGTACTGAGAAGGAATTATTCTGAAACAGCACTTTGATATACTCAGTGGGTGCAAAGATTTAAATACCATCTTTTTGTACCTAATGAGAATTAGATATTGAATAAAATGTCTCAAAATGTCAGTCAGTAGAGCATGTACTGTTAAGAATTTTTTCAGGAGGCAAGAAGAGAGACAGATTCATTGTTTTTGTACTACAGAAAAGACCTTTTTAGATAGTCTTTAAGGAGATATAATGAGAAAATGTGGTGAAATTATCATTGAGGAATCATCAACTTCTCATATTAAGGCATGATCCAAATTATAGGATTGTAGTCTGAGAATTAGGAACCCATTCTCTGTACTCTGCAATCAGTCTTTCTGTGTTCTAGTTTCTCACATATATATAATGGCAACAACAGCAGAATTGATTAGACAAGGTATTTCTGTGCTACAATGTTTGTGATTTCAACATATATTTTTCCATCATTCATTGTAATGATAAAATATTTTTTATCAAAGAAAATTTCTAAATGAAAACTGATTTGAGCTAACTGAAATGTTGCATTTTATTATATTCTACCTGTTTTGGTTTTATTTGATCATTTTATAAAAAGGATTAATAACAGTCCATTGATCCATTAAGCATCAAAGTTAAAAGTAATAAAAAACCTAATGTTTTGAAACCATTTTTCTCTGCAAAATAAATTACATCAAACCTTGTACAATTTTAACACATACAAAAAAATGTTGAACAATATTTGCCACTGTTTTAACAAAACAGTCTCAGGCTCACTGACAATGCTTCCCTCTTTAATAAAACCTAAAATACAAGAGCAGATTAAGAAGTGTTCAGATCTTAGGCTAACAGAGTCATATAAACACTTAAGCTTGATAGGCAATAAGAAAAAAAAAGACGGGGGGAGGTTTATGAACCTGAAAAAAAGTGGGTTTAAGGATTAAAAAAGGAAAGAAAAAATGCATCTGGAAAAAGAAGTGTTACAGAAAGAAAGAGACAAGAGAAAGTAACTGAAAAAAAGACAAAGTGAGGAGGAAAAGACCTAATGTCTTCTTCTCCTTTAACATGGAGGCTGGGAGTTTGAGGACCTGTTGTTCCTCAGCAAATGAACAGAGTAGCCAGCTGGGCACAGCTGGAGTAAAATTTTCAATGAAATGAGGCAAGTTACTCTCATGAAGCAAGCAGAGACAGATCAGAAACTTAAAATCACTAGTTAGGAAGGTACCTCTGGAGATCATCTAATCCAACCTCCCTGCTCAGAGCAGGGTCATCCACAATGGGTTGCTTATTCAAAACCAGTTGGGTTTTGAATATCTCCAAGGATGGAGACTTCACAACTGTGAAGAACCTGTTTGAGGCAGTAAGTTTAAACGGAATCTCCTGTATTTCAATTTGTGCACATTTTCTCCTGTATCACTGGATACCACTAAGAGTCTGGCTCTTTCTTTTTTACTTCCTGACATCAGATATTTATACATCTTAGTAAGACTCCCCTGAGCCTTCTCTGCTCCAGGCTGAACAATTTTAGCTCTCTCAGCCTCTTCTTACATGAAATATTTCAAATGCTTAATCACCTTTGTGGCCCTTTGCTGGACTCACTATGATATGTCCCTGTTTTTCTTGTACTGGGGAGCCCAGCGCTTGACCCCACACACTAAATGTGCCTCACTGATGCAGAGCAGAGGGGAAGGATCATCTCTGTTGACCTGCTGTCTATACTGTCTAATGCAGCCCAGGGTTGCCACAAGGGTGCACTGCTGGACATGGAGCAACTTGGAGTGAACAAAAACCCTCCGATACTTCTCTGAAAAACTGCTTTCCAGGCAGTCAGCTCCCAGCGTGTGCTGATGCATATCACTGCTTTCCACCAGGAGCAGGACTTTGCTTTCCCCTTTGTTGAACTTTATGAGATTTCTGTTGGCTCATTTCTCCAGCCTATCAAGGTATCTCTAAGGGGCAGAACGACCATTTGGCCGGTAAACCACTCCTCCAAGTTCTGTGTTGTCTGCAGGTTTGCTGAAGGGGCACTCTGTTTCATTATCCAGGTCATTAGTGAAGATGTTGAACAGTATTGGAACCAGTATTGACCTGTGGGATACACCACTGTGGATGAGCTTCCAGCTGTACTTCATACCACTGGTCACAACACTTTAAGTCCAAGACCCGTCAGTTTTCAGTTCCCCTCACTGTCCACTTATCTAGTCCAGACTTAATCAGTTTGTCTATCAGGATATTATGGTAGACAATGTCAAAAACCTTATTAACGTCAAGATTAACAACATCCACTTCCTTGTTAGCTGAGCTAGTTGTTTTATTGTAAAATTATCAAGTTGGTTAGCATGACTTGCTCTTCATAAAGCTATACTGACTACACCATGTCCTTCCTGCGTTTGGAGATGGTTTCCAGGATTATTTCCTCCAGGGATCAAGGTGAGGCTGACTGGTCTGTAGTCCCCTGCATCCTCCTTCTTGCTATTTTTGAAGATAGAGATGACATTTTCTTTTTTCCAATTGCCAAGAGCTTTCAAATACGGCTGACAGTGGCCTCACACTGATAACTGCCAGCTCCTCCAGCACTCATGGGAGTACTCTGTCAGATCCCAGGGACTGTGTACATTTAGATTGTTTAAATGTTCCTTAACCAGATCCTCCACTGAGGGTAAGTGTTCCTTGCTCCAGACTTTACCTTGGGTCTAAGATGCCTAAGATTTCTGAAGGCCAGTCTTACTTGTAAAGACTGAGACAAATAAAGCATTGAGTACCTTTTCTGGGTCATTTGTCACCAGTTCCCCTGAACCATTCAGCAGTGGGCTCACACTTCCCAAGTCTTTGTTTTGCCACTGATAAACTTCTTGTTAACCTGCATATATCCCTTACCAGATTCAACTCCAGGTGCTCAGATAGTGTCCTTGCTCTACATGTGGATGGACCATCCTTGGGATTGGAGGAGGTAATCCTGGACCCCTCTTCTCTGCAGGACCATATTCTATGGTATCTTTCCAAATGTGTCCCTGAACAAGCCAAAATCTAGTCTCCTGAAGTCCAGGATTGCAATCATGCTTTTAGTTTTTTTCCCTCCTTTCAGGATCCTGAACTCTACCATCCCATGATCACTGAAGTCAAGATTGCCAAGCATAACCCTCAATCCCCATCCAGTTCTTTCTGGTTTCTAATTACAAGCTCCAGCAGAACATCTCCTCTGAAGAACTCCTTAATGACCTATGTCTGGAAGCTGTCACCAATACACTCCTCAAACCTTCTGGTTTGCTTGTGCCCTGCTGTGTGGCCCTCCAGCACACGTCAGGGTGGTTCAAGTCCCCCATACCTGCAAACGTAAGACTTGCTCCAGTTATCTGCAGAAGGCTGTATCTGCATCTTCTTCCTGATTAAGCAGTCAGTAGCAGACACCTACCAGTCTTGTTTGCAGTGGTTTGGCCTCTAGTCCTCAGGCATCATCTCTCAGTCCTTTCATCACCCCCAGGGTGCATTGGTACTGCTCTCTCACATCAAGAACAACTTCCTGTCATTCCTAAAACACTTGTACCCATCCACTGGCAGCACTCTACTTGTTGGAACTACCTGGTATATGGTATCAGGTACCAGACAAGATGGTATACATAATACACAAAAAATCATGCAAACTTTCTGATTAACAATGAATTATCTTTACAGGGTAAAATAAGGCAGCGGCATGCAATCTCTCATGAAGGACTACAGTAATGATAATTAAATGTTATTAAATGTTTTTAATACTACAAATGTCCTTTAAAGGTCAGCAGAAAACGCTCATTTCCAAATGCACAAATGGGGTACATTCAGTGTGGTATGTGCAGCATTTGTTTTGGGGTGTTTTACAACATGACAGTTCTAAATTAGCATACTTTATGTCTACTTATGAAAATGAGAGTAGAGTCAGGCCCAGGACCTGTGAAAAACTTCTGGGAAACAAGCTGAAACCAGATCTAGTGGCTTGTGCAATAAGTTACAGTGCTGATTCAACACATGCACAACATATACAGCAATCACCATTTCACATTTCCTCTGGGTTAAACAGATTCTAATGCTAAAGCATTCTGTGATATCGTCTTTTTGTATTAATCACCTTTGTTTCACTCTTCCCTCTGACAAAGGGTGTGAATTATTTCCTCAACACTTGTTTGCTGTGATGAATAATTATATCTAGTTAATAAAAAGTGAATATTTTCTCTTAGTTCACCTCTCTGTATTGCTCTTACTCCCCTACCTGATTTCTGCTATGACTGATAAGTGAAAAGTACTAATGTGTAAGTAGTACATAATCATAGAGGGTTATTATTCTGGATGAATAATGCATAAATCTAACAGCAATGTTTTGCTATTATCTGGGAGTTATTAAAAGTGAATAGCTGTTAGGAAGCTTTTCAGTTGCCAAATTAGATATCTATAGGTTTTTATTGGGCTTGTTTTCAACTCTAATTGTTTTTCTTGCTTTTCATTGCCATATATTCGAATATACCAATATTAAACACAAAAGAGGAATAATTAAGGATTTTATTTCAACAAAACTATAGAAATTAACAGTAGCTTTCAGCATTTCAAAATCAAGCAAATGATTGAATGCCCAGTCCCCCAGCTTCAAACAATGATTAAATCCATTTTTCAAATTCTGACTAGTAAGCAGAAAAAAATATAGTGTATCTCATTTCTTCATTCTTCTCCACTTCAAGTTTTTCATTACTGTAAATACACTTACTGATTTAGCAATAAAATTCAGACAGGCTTTCTTTGATTAAATAGAGAGACCAGAAACAAAGTACTTGAGTGGTGTAATTAATAGAACTTTACCAGCTGATGGGCCCTGAACAACCTGAAGCTCTCTCATACAGGAAAATGCTACCTGAATCTTTTCTTCACTCTTTTCCAAAATCTTGAGTGACTGCTGCACCAGCTTCTTTCTCTTTTTATGCTCAAAATATTATTATGGTTGAAAAAGAGACACAATGCATAAAGCCAAGCATTTATAGCTGAACTCTTAATAGTTTAATCAGACAATTACGAGCCATCCAGATTTAATTAGAAGAAAGAAAATATACATGAATACTGCAAAAATTCTCAATAATAATAACAGCATATTTAAAATTGTTTGCAACCCCTTTCCTGGTGTCATTCTCACCCTTCCAGTGGTTGTCTGAGCCTTTATCTCTGTAACTTCAATCAGGTGATGACAGTGGCAGGTGGGGTCTACAGTGAGCTGTCAGCATTAGGAGCCCTCTCTCAAGCGCTTCACTGTGAGGAATAAGATGTTGATGGTTTCTTCTTTGTTCCTTCTTCCTTCCTTATTTCTTCCTTTCACACACTTTCGATTCATCTGGGCTAATTTTTGTATGTTTTCTAACACGCTTTTATACCTTGCTCTTTCTCCAGTGGTCTGCAACTTCATATTATATTCAGATTTTTGCATCTTAGATTCTACATTTTTGTCCTCCTTGTTTCTACTACAAACAGGTTTTCCCAGCTTCAGGTCTGCATTTTTTTTAACTGACCATGGGTGACTTGTTTATTGTAGGGAGAAGAGGGAGGAGTAGAGACTGTGCTTCATATTTTATGATGTCATACCTGTACTCTTCTACACGTATCCTGTGTTGCCATGTCTCTAGGTCTCTGTATTACTGTGTTATAGGGTTATGCACAACATCACTCTATTTTTTTACAATCATATAATCACTGGAGCAGGAAACTGAATTTTGACATACTTCAGAAAATATTTGTAATTCTCTTAATTCACATTAGCTAGTCTGCAAGAGCACAATGTCTCTGATTTGAATCAAAAACTTTGACCTTAAGCTATGAAACTTTTATTGATGACAATTTCCTATAAACTGGTGTATTGCTCTAAAATATTTTGGCCACAATGAATGTCCATTATTTGGAGAAAATTTTTGCTTTAAAGTTCCATTGTGTGACTTTGAAGTATGATTCATAACGTTAAAGTGTGTGGAGCTGGCTGTAAGAAACTTGTAACAGTACCCACAATATTGAGAAGAACCCTATAGACATAGGAATTCCTATAGAAAGTCATATTAGTGTATACTGTTGTCAGAAATCCATTTAATTATTATTCATCCACAGTAATTTCTACTCGTCAATACTATGTTGCATATGAACCAAATTTCTGATTTTCCTTTTCACCATTTCTTTTACAGAACCTTTCATGCAAGTTATAGGTTGGAAACATTGTACTTGTTTTTATTTGGAATACAACATATAACAGTATCAGACACCAAACAAAAATAGTGACTATTTTTGTTTAAATAAAGTAAATTATCTTGGTAGTAATTACAGACATAACCTGATTACTGATTATTTAAAAAGCTTCTATTAAAGATAAGACTTTATATTCTAGGAGCAATAAAAAATATTATCTTAATTACTTTTGATCTGGCCATAATATTTGGAAGGACACAAATTCTGGGCTGATCAAATGAATACCCATTCAGTGAAAAATTCTTATATTTTAAAACTTATTTTGCTTTAATCAAGAGCAAAAAGTCATAATTCAGTTATTAAATTTTTTAAAAATTAAATTAAATTAAATTTTTGAGGCAGTTCATTAAGAATCCATTACAGTACTTTGGGATTTTTGAAATTTTTCTCTTGAGTTTTATGAGCTTGAAACACTTTATTTCATTAAGGAGAGAATATTTCATTTTAGATACCACAGAATACATGACTTTAGAAGTTCTGTACTTTCATTAAAACATAATCTATGTGGTTTAACAATGCAGCTTTTATTTATTTACCTGGATTGAAAGGACTTATTTTGTCTGTGGTGCCATAAACTGGAATAACTTTGCTTATTTATTCCTTAAAGGAATATTTGCAGAGTAGTAAAGATGTTTCACCATGACATGAACAAATCCATTATGAGTCAGAAATGTAGTAATTAGGAAGGTGGCAAACATGGAATGATTGCAATAACTAGAAAGGAAGGTTGTGGGCTTCTGGAGGCTTTGTTAAGAATTGTACAGACTTTTAGGAGGCAATTTTTTAGACCTCTAGCTATGGATCTTAAATGCAGTTCTAGTTGGTTAATACATGCTAACTTGTTTCAGAAAGTTGTCTAGTTGCTGCAAAAATTGCCTGACTCAATAGGCACTGGAGAATTGAAGTTTCCACAGGAGTTCAAGTTTTTTGCAGGTTTGCTGTAAGTGATTTTCATGAGCACTAGTGATACAACTGGAAACTTAGTCTCATGTTAGTGTGATGCCACGTTGCTTGATCTGTGAAACAAGGGACATGACAAACTAACCCTAATGAGAAGTTACTTCCAAGGAATCTATGGAAAGGATAAATTTATGACTGTATTAGGTTTTCATGGCAAGGTTTTGGTAGAGGGGCGACTACAGGGCTGGCTTCTTCAAGAAGCTGCCAGAAGCTTCCCCTGTGTCTGACAGAGCCAATGCCCGCTGGCTCCAAGATGGACTCGCTGCTGGCCAAGGCTGAGCCCATCAGTGACAGTGGTAGCTCCTCTGCCATAACATACTTAAGGAGGGGGAAAAAAACACCAACAGCAACTGCAGCAGGAGAGAGGAGTGAGAAGATGTGAGAGGAACAACTCTGCAGACACCAAGGTCAGTGCAGAAGGAGGGGGAGGAGGTGCTCCAGGCACCGGAGCAGAGATTTCCCTGCAGCCCGTGGTGTAGACCATGGTGAGGCAGGCTGTCCCCCTGCAGCTCATGGGTGGTTGATGGTGGAACAGATATCCACCTGCAGCCCATGGAGGACCCCATGTTGGAGCAGGTGAAGACACCTGAAGGAGGCTGTGATCCTGTGTCAAGGCCACACTGGAGCAGACTCCTGGCAGGACCTTGTGAACCCCATGGAGAGAGGAGCCCATGCTGGAGCAGTTCATGAAGAACTGCAACTTGTGGGAAAGACATATGTTGAAGGTGTTCATGGAGGACATGATGTCTCCTGTCAGAGGGACCCCACGTTGGAGCAGGGGAAGAGTGTGAGGAGTCCTCCCCCTGAGGAGGAAGGATCAGCAGGAACAATGTGAGATGAACTGACACCCATTCCCCATCCCCCTGTGCTGCTGAGGGCAGAGGAGATGGAGAAAATTGTGAGTAAAGTTGAGGCCAGGAAGAGGGGAGGGGTGAAGGAAGGTGTTTTTGAGATCTAGTTTTATTTCTCATTACTCAACTCTGATTTGTTTGGTAATACATTAAATTAATTTTCCCAAGTTGAGTCTGTTTTGCTCATGAAGATAAATGGGGAGTGATCTATCTTTGTCCTTATCTCAACCCATGAGCCTTTTGTTATATTTTCTCTCCCCTGTCCATCTGAGGAGGGGAGTGATAGAGCTGCTTTGGTGGGCACCTGGCATCCAGCCAGGGTCAACCCACCACAGTTACAGTATTTTGGGAAATTCTAACAGCACCATTTGTATCATGATTAGCCACTTTTGACCCATCTAGTAGTCTAAAATAAACCAGAGGATATTAGTTAACAGTAGGAATATATTGATGGGCGTTGTCTTTTTTAAAACATAGAAATATGTAGAGATTTTTAATCATGAGAACATCCTCCATACTTACCCATGGGTTTCTCCATAGGCAGAAGGACTCCACTCTGATTCAAACTGAGGTCATGGAGAGGCTGTTTTTTATACAGTTTCTGTACATGTCCACTGGAGTGTGATCTTGCCTGGTAGTTTCAGCAGTATGGACTTGGGCCCTAGATAAGTAGATGGAGTTCTAAGCTGCATTGCATAATGCCTTCCTCCTCCTATGTCTGAACAGCCTCCTATATCTCTTAAGTTTTCATGTGTGATAGATTTATTTAGCTCATAAAGTTCATGAACTTATCACAATTCATAATTCTTATTTCATAATTCATTGTAGGAAAAAGTTTCCACTACTGTTGAACACTTTGAAGTGTTGTCATTTAAAGGTCACCTTTACAAATAAGTACTCTTTTACTTGAGGAAAGACTTTTAACAAAACAGGAGTTTTTTCATTTTGATAAGTCTCATCACATTACTTCAAACTCCAAAGAATTCTTAAAAGGAAAAGCAGCCTAGCTACAGAAAGTGAGATATGCTTGAAATCAGTATTGATTTGCATCTGAAGTCTTCTCTGAATGTTTATGAAAGGTTATAAATGAAAGTTTAAAGACTGCTGATCTCCAAGAGTATGTTTTTATATCACCAGATAAGAAAGCCATATATTTTATCTCAGTTTACAAGATTTGAACCCTTCAGAGCATATACTACTTTGAGATACATTTTCATATTCTCTTCCTCCCACCAAGTCTAGAGGAACATAGAAAATGATAGTAAGCAGTTTGAATTATTTTCTTCCATGCTGGAAAAAAACCCAAGCTGTTAAAATTTAAACAGAAATGTGGATTTCTATCCCGGAAGATGTAAAATAATTCTTTCAAGGCTGAAGACTGGCACTAAACCTGAGCTCTTGACTGTGTGATAGGAAGGGCTTGAGTGATGCTTCCTAAGAAATATGTTCTTGAGAAATTCTCTCAGCGGGAACGCCACAGTTCAAATAGAAGAACAGAAAGTGTACTCCTCAGTGCATACTTTACTGTTACCTATGCAAAAACCAGCAGTAGTGTGTTCCTGTATCTCACATTTGCAAGTCTCTACTCTTACAGTTCATGTCTGCTCCTGAGATAGATTTCGCTCCGTAGCTCTCAGCTGGTGACAGATTAGAGCTGTCGCATGGAGTGCACAGAGAGGATCTGTGCCTTTGCTTGCCAGCTTGGGCTGTAGCACAGCATTGATGCACTCAGTGGGGGAAGAGTGAGCAGCTGGTGGGAACCTCAAAGGGAGGATGGGACAGTGGTGGCAGAAGGAATGAAGGAATAGACAATGAAATAGGGAAAATAGGTCAGTGACTACTAAAAACCTGGAAACCACTTGTTGAGGTATATTAGTTGTTTAATGTAAATAAGTAAGTTTTAATTATAACAAATTACTTAGGATTATAATAGGGTGTGATTTGTGCTTTTTGCTTAGCTTTACTTAGCATGAGTAGCTAGATTTGCTGAAGCCTTTAGGATCCTAGTAGTTTTCCTCACAGCTAGTACAGTGCTTTGTTTAGTCTTATAGTATGGAAAAGTATTTTTATATCACACTGCAGTTTTGGTAATATTTTTCCCAAGTTTGGGACTCTTCAGTTCTCCATGTTCTGCCAGCAAGAGCAGTTGCAGAAGGAGTGTAAACCAGAAGATAAGGAGGCTCCAACCTTTGATGGAAACTGCAGAAGCTGCAAATCAACAAGATAAGAGCCTGCTTGCCTAGACACAGAAAAAGAATCCAATTAGACATTAGAAGACCCCAGACCAAAAATCACCATTGGACTAAAGGACATTTTGAAGGTATGAAGGGCACGTGAAGGGTGGGTGTATGGGTCCAAGGATATAATTGTTCTGGGTCCCTCTCCTTGGCGGCACACAGCCCAGGCTGATCCTGCTGCTGTACCTTTCAATTAAATTAATTATTTTATAAAAATCTAACATCTGAGACTCTGCTGCAGGAAACCTGGGGTTGAGCCTGAAGGAGGAAGTGTTCCCAAGAATAAGAGAGTGTGAGTATGTGTGTGTGTGTGCGTGACACCATAAATGGTGTGTGAATGCTCAGGCAGCAACAATGCCTTTAACATCAATGAGGTAGCTTGTGGGTAGTCAGGCAACAGTAGCTAGAATACTGTGATATCCAGGGTCAATGGGCATACTGATTACTGTAATAAGAACAATTTAGAGGGCAAGAAACTCCATCTAACTGTTCACCCAACACAGATGTAATGATTTCACCCCAGCTGGCAGCTAAGCACCACAAGCCAATTGCTCACTCCCCCATGGTGGGATGGGAGAGAGAATTGGAAGAGTGAAAGTGAGAAAACTCATGGGTTGAGATAAAGACAGTTTAATAGGTAAAGCAAAAGTGGCACACACCACTTCCCATGGGCAGGCAGGTGTTCAGCCATCTCCAGGAAAGCAGGGCTGCATCACACATAACAGTGACTTGGGAAGACAAATGCCATCACTGTGAACGCCACTGCACCCCTCGTCCTTCCTATTCCCCAAGCCCCTTATAAGCTGAGCATGACGTTATATGGTATGCAATATCCCTTTGGTCAGCTGGCGTCAGCTGTCCCAGCTGTGTCCCTTCCCAATTCCTTGTGCACCCCCAGCCATCTCACTGGTGGGGTGGCGTGAGAAGGAGAAAAGGCCTTGGCTCTGTGTAAGCACTGCTCAACAACAATAAAAACATACCTATATAACAACAACATCTCTATATTATCAACACTGTTTTCAGCACAAATCCAAAACACAGCTCCATACTAGCTACTATGAAGAAAATTAACTCTGTCTCAGCTGAAACCAGGACAACAGATCAAAAAAAAAGAAAAAAAAAAAAGGAAAAAGGAGTCTCATTTTACTCTGCATGTTGAAACCAACAAACATTATATTAAAAGAAACTCAAAACATGGCAGTGTAATTACAGTAAGAACTTGTACTTTTATTATTAGAATCTTCTTAGGTGAGACAGATACTACCTAAAAATGTGATGGCAGTTGCTCTGAGGTTGCTTGTCAATGCAAACCAAATTAGTCAAATAATTTAATCTGAAAATAAATTCTTTAGGACCTAACTTTTCTGAAGTCACATTGAGATTCTTTATTTTTAACCCATTGTCTCTATTTATGGCACTCATACTCAAAGTTTAAAAGTCCTAATTCAATACCCTTTCCTTCTGAAATCATATGAATCTACTTTCTTTTTTTTTTTTTTCTACCTAGGAGAATATCAAAACACCCACAAACTGGTGGTCTGTCTTCCTCAGTTGTTTTTTTTTTTGTTCTATTCTGCATGCATTCCCTACTGCAGAAACAAAAATGAGAAAACCTCTCTCTCTGATGGTGATGTGAGATGCCAAATTCTGTCCACTACTTCAGGGTTTGATTAATAATTTATATAAGTTACTACAACATCAAAAGGATTGATAGGTAGTGTTGCACTTAAGCCTACCCTTAATCATTGCCTTTAGGCCACTATTCTTTGCAGTGCAGAATGTGAATTCACATCTCCCAGGAAATGAAATAGCTCCCAAGACAGAAGTATTTACTTCAAATCTTTTGGATAAAATGAAACAGCAGCACTGTCTTTTTCTATTGAGCTAATTTTTCATTTCCTGTTACTTTTACACAGATACATGTACCAACCCCAAAACACATTCTGATTGACTTAAAACTGGTGATTTTATCATTCCGTTTTGTCTGAAAATATGTACAACTTTTTTGGCTTGATCTGAGATGAAGTTTTGCCATTGTTCAAGTAAGGGGAATAATGTGTTACTTGCACAATAGTACTCCTAGTGCCAGAAAGCTGAATATATCAGTGTCCTTCTCAAAGTAGATCTTCAACAGTGAGAGCCAACACTTACTGATATCTTAATTTTGATCATTTTCTCAATACATTTTTTAATGACTGCTCCTCAAGGTTATTTTTCCAGTACTTTATGAGGTACTGGAAGCGATAGGTTCTTCTTTGGCCCTTCATCTCTTATTTGTTTACAGCAAAGAGTATAATGTTGCAATATACTAGCAATAACAGTGCTGAAAATTGTGGAAATGCATTTTTAGGTGCTCTAAGCTATATATCGACAAATCTGCCTTAACTGTAATTGCTTGACACATAGATATAAATTAGGACCTAGATGGCCTATGCTTTCCTTCTATTTAATGGAATCTTTGATACCTTTTGAGGTATCAGATCAGTCTATATGATTAAATTCTTATCTTTGGTGCTTATTTAATAGATAAATCTAGAACTAAGATACCTAAGCCTTAGATGGACTCCTGTAGCCAGTTAAAGACCCAGTTAGAATTCAGTAGTTGTGCATAAAGTTTCAGCAGTGAACTAAGTAGAATTCAGTTCTGTAAACCAGGAGTCTTGGACTTTTCCTTGGTATCATAACCATTGCTCTACACCTAAAATGCCAGGTACTGATTTCTTGGATGTATTTTTTACAAGCTTTCAAAATGGAAATAATATTCTGATCAAGCAGCAAAAACCAAGCAGGACATATTTCTCATTCTTTTTCCCCTCTGAGTTCTTTGGATTGCTAGCAAAACAAGCAAGCAATACATTTCACTGTCAATCATTTGAAAAACAAATTACTTTTCCTTACATCTTTTCAAGACCTTTCAGTATATATGCCCAGCTGCTTTTCTTTATTATGTGTTTGTTCAACATATGCTGAACTACTTAAAAAAAAATTTGGTAGGAGCACAAAGGGCATAAAAACAACATCTTGTTGAATTTTTATTTTGAAATGTGTGCTATACATGTAGAAAGATAACAAAATAGTGTGGATAAGTTATGAAATGCATAGATGGTAAAGAAACTTTTAAAAAGTGCCTTTTCAGGTCCTTTTGATTTATGACGCTTGGTTTCCGGTGTGTACCAAGAACAGTAGCTAACTGAGATGTTCTAAAAACTTAATCATCTGTCTTTCCATTATGTCTGTCATACTGCAAGGCAGAGTAGCCTTTGATACCACTAAGGTCTGACAGTAAGACAGTGGCTGACTTAACTCTCCAGGGAATTTAAGCTCTGGAACAGTGTAACCAGATCCCAGATGTCAGAACAGAGGTTAAACATGAAGCTTATGAAGATCAGGTAGATACTACTTGCAGTGTATGTGTTGTCCATTTTCTAGACCCACAAAAATTTGCTGGATTTTATTGATCTTTTCACTTTGTAGAATTTTATTATATGTCAACATTTAAGAACCAGTAAAAATAATTATGGACAAAATACATTAAAATAAAATAAAATTTTAAAAAAGGACATACTTGAGGGATTAGCTATCCCTTACTATTTTTGGTCCTCTGGAATTAAATGACTGATTCCGAAAATGAATCTTGTTGTACTCTTAACACTTATTAGGTCACCACCATTTGAGTTAATGCGAAGCAAAACAGCTTGAAAAAGTGGCTTTTAGAGTTCTAAACTACATTTCCAGTAGGTTTTTCTCTTCATAAAGTAAATTTTAAAGTTTTAAATGCACCATTTAATTTAATGCTTTTAATTAATTTAGATTGATCTTGAAGAAAAAATCCATTCTAGTTTCTTAGAAACAGAAAGAGCATATACTATTTTGTAAATTTGTAGAAAAAGTTCTAATCCAAATCCTTGAACCAGAAAACAAAACAGAAAACCTGAATAGTAAAACTCAAGACATAGTTTACAGAAATGTTTTTTTATCCTGCATCCTTGTATGATGGCAGGTTGGAACAATGCTATGAAACATTTGAGATAATTGATTAACATTCATATTCCCATTAATCTTTGTATTTTAGATCAGTTTTCCCAAAATACTATTGGTTTGGCACAGTAGTGCTAAACGTTTAAAGCAACATTTTTACAAACATCCTGAAAAGAGTACAACAACTGTTTTAACAGTGTCTTTTACTGATCTTTCAATTTATACACCTGAAAGTTGGGCAAAAAATACAACTTGATTTTAAAAAGGTAGATCATACCAAAGAAACTTGCTGCCTAAAAAATATGACTATTTTTCTGAAGAAAAGGACATAGAGTAGCTCAAATTTATCCAATCTTAATTTCACATGAGGCTTCAGATGAAATTATTAAATCAAAATGGAGGACAATACGATATAGTTTAAGAAGGGCAAGATGGATAAGGCAGATTTATAAGCTGACTAAAGTGGTTTCACCGCAAGACAGGGGACATTAGTTGTACTGAAAGATGAACAAAGATGGAGAGTTTTATAAGTGGAGTACCACAGACTGCTCTTCAACTGTATTTAATATTTTCATTAACAAATTTGGCACACAAGCTGAAAGGAGAACTTAGCAAATGACAAAAAATTATTAAAGTAATTCAGGAAGAAGAGAATAAAATTAATCAAGTAGAAGTCATAGAGACCAATAATGACAATTTTTCTTGTACAGCGGTATGTGCTTTAGCTGGGAGTGACAGGAGGAAAGAGATGTGGTTACATAAGTCACAGAGGATGGGATTCATCTGCACCTTTTCTAATTAATTGACAAAAAACAAGACTGATTATACTGATTGTTAAATGGTGCCAGTGCAGATGTATTGGGTCTATCTTCCCATATAATGTTTTATAAATGTTCCGGATCACTCAGAGCCAGTTTGGGCATCTTTATGTCATTCTCTCACACAAAATAACTTCAGCTGAGGAAGAATGTGATTGCAGCTTACATATAGGATTGCAGTTCATCTGGCAGATAAGAATGAAATTACATTATTGGCATAAGAGGAAATGGATCAATTTTACTGCTAAAAAAAATCAGACTTGAAATTGAAGGCAAACAATATTTTATTAATAAGCATATCAAGGACAAGAAAATGAATAGTTTGAAGATGGATCCTGACATTTATGAGCAGATGCTGAGCTCAGTGAAATAAAAGAAAACTACTAGTTCTCTATTTTTCTGTTACATTGGATCTGGAATTTCCATGACACAATATGATATAATTTGAATCAGATTACACTGAGTACTGTAGAAACATAAAATAGCTGAGGTTGGAAGGGACCTCAGGAATCACCTAGTCCAGCCTGGACTCAAAGCAGGGCTAATTTCAAAGTCAGACTGGGTTACTCAGGGTCTTGACTAATTTCTGAAAATTGCCAAAGGTGGAAATCCTATGACCTTTTTAGGCAACTTGCATCCATGCTTAACCTCTCTCAATGTGATTATTTAAAATTTGTTTTATTTTTAATGTCCAAGATATTTTTCTTGCTGCAATTTGAGAGAGCACCTCTTGTACTTTTGGTGCACACCACTGGGAGAGGTATGTCTTCACCTTCTACATAACTCCCCTTAACATAGTAAAAGACAGCAATTAAATTTTCTGCCCTTAAAATTCTTTTCTCAAAGCTAAACAAGCCAACTATTTTGATCTTTTTACATTCATACCATGTGCCCCTGCCACCCTAGTCATCTTGGTGATCTCCCACTGGACTCATTCCAGCTTGTTAATGTCTTTCCTTTACTGATGGACTGAGAATTGGATGGTTTTATAGGTGTAGTATTCTGAGTACAAACAGAATGTGAAGAATAACTTCTCTGATGTGGTAGCTGTCTCCTCCTTTCCCCCTCCCCCCCCAGTGGGATGGG
>VXBL01003786.1:200742-276195 GCA_013400195.1 Aramus guarauna
TGGGTTTAAACTGAAGGAGGGTAGATTTAGATTAGATATTAGAAATTCTTTACTGTTAGACTGGTGGCACACTGGAACAGGTTTCCCAGAGAGGTTGTGGCTGCCCCCTCCCTAGAAGTATTTAAGACCAGGCTGGATGGGGCTTTGGGCAGCCTGGTCTAGTGGAGGGTGTCCCTGCCCATGGCAGGGGGTTGGAACTAGATGGTCTTTGAGGTCCCTTCCATCCAAACCATTCTCTGATTCTATGAAAACAGAAGCAGCACACGATTAATTTAGGAACCAATGTGAAAGAGCTGGTGACTGTAGTAATAAACATAAGATACAATGTCTCCTTTAAAAGGAAGTGACGTGTTTAGGCCCAGCCGAGCACCACGCGGCTGCTCACTCACCCCTTCCCCGCAGGGTGGGGAGGAGAACGGACAAACAAAGGCAAAAGCCTCGTGGGTTGGGGTAAGGACAGGTTACTGGGACAGCAAGGGAGAGGGAAACAAACAACAACAGTGCTGATAACAAATATACACAATAGGTGATAATGGAAAGCAATTTACCGATCGGAATGACCGACCAGACCCTATGCCCGTCCCCGGAGCCACGCCGAACCCGCCCCTCCCCTACTGGCCCCCTTTTATGGTGAGCATGACGTCACATGGTATGGAATAGCCCCCGGCCAGCCTGGCTCACCTGGCCTGGCTCCCGGTGACATTAACTCTGTCCTAGCCAGAGCCAGGACAGGAAGCAAGGTAAAAAACAGGGAAGAAAATGATTCTCCAATCACTTAATGAAGCTATTCATAGGAAGAACCAATTCTTGTCTCTGACTCTCTTTTAATATGGAGGATATGGATATGCAGGAAAAAAAATTCTCTGATCGTGGTACTTTTCCAGTCTGAATTCAAAACCAATTCATTGTTACAATTCTCCAATTCAGTGAAGGTACAGAAAATCTAATTTCCAATTTTCCAGACAATGAAGGTGATGGTTGTCTGTATTGGGTATAGGAGTTAAGATTTTTGATAGTGTGGGGGCTGCAGGGCCCTGTGTGAGGAGGGCCCGGGGCTGCCCGGTGCCGGACACAGCCGGTTCCAGCCGGCTCCAACCCACCCACCGCAGGGCACGGCTGGGCCCCGCAGCCACCATGGCGGCGCCTCAGGGAAAGCCGGGGTAAGAAAGGGCAAAGCGCTGCCCGGCAGCCAGGGCTGAGGGGAGAAGTGTGAGAAACTGCCCTGCGAGCCCAAAGGGGAGAGGGGGAGGAAGGGAGGAGGTGGTTCAGGTGCCGAAGCAGAGATTCCCCTGCAGCCTGTGGAGAGACCACAGCAGAACAGATGTCCACACTGCAGACCATGGAGGATCCCATGCTGGAGCAAGAGCAGGATATGTCCTGAAGAAACTGTGGCCCATGGAGGGTCCATGCTGGAGCCCATGATAAGAACCTACACTGGACCAGGGGAAAGGCATGTGGAAGAAGGAGCAGCATAGAGAAGCTCTTATGGACTGACTGCATCTGCCCATTCCTCATCCCCTCTTCACCACTCAGGAGGAGGCAGAGGAGGGAGGAATGAAGGAGTGATGTTGAGCCTGGGAAGAGGGGGAATAGGGGAAGGTGGTGTTTTAATTTTTTTTTCCCCTCACTATCCAAATATATTTTAATTGGCAATATTACATTAATTTTTCCAAAGTTGAGTCTGTTTTGCCCATGGTAGTAATTGGCAAATAATCCTCCTGTCTTTGTTTCAACCCACAAGGTTTTTCATCTTATTTTCTTCTCCTTTCCTCTTGAGGAGCGGGGAGGAATGAGTGGCTGCATAGGCATATGGCTGCTGACCAAGGTTAACCCACTGTATTATCTCTTACTGTCTTTCTTCAGCTGCAGTCAAAAATCATGGCAATATAGGTTTTATATTCCTTCCTACCTAAAAACAATGAAGTCCATGTTCCAAAATAGCCATTGTATCACATACCATGGGCTTGCATGACATCTTACATGTGAGAATGCTTGCCACACTGAATGGTCTTTTCATTTATTAGCTAAAGCTATCACAGGATTTCCAGCCTTTTAGTATCTGCATATTTTTATTCAAATACTGTTTTGTGTGAAACAGATAAGTAGTTCCTGAAGTAGAGATCAGAATCCATAACCTCCTTACTTTTAGTTGTGTATAATGTTGTATCTCCTCTAGTCCTTTATTTCTAGACCAATGAATCTTCAATTTTGGTCCTTCAGTCCAAAACTGAGAGACAGACTAACGTCATCACCAGTAGATGAAGGAGGACACAAAAACCAGGTTCCTCATGTTGTGGATGAATTCACTACTCACTGAACTCAGTCCTGAGTATTTGTAAAATTGATACAGACCTGTGGCCTGTTACCAGGACTGTTATTACTGTATTTACTGGGTTATATGGCTATAGTAGTCAGTGGAATATTTAATATTAAGATCCTAGCTACTTTTGAGTGTACATCAAGCTGCTAAACGCTGACAAAATGATAGCAATTTTGGTCATTTGCAGAAGCAGAATTTTGGGTCCTTGGTGCAATTGGTTAACTTTTCAATACTGTTGCATTTATAGGAGGCAGGGAGTTTAAGAATGACTGCCTCTGACTGAGATGTTGCTTAAAATTAACTTGATCACCACTTTAGCTGGTAAATTTTAGTGCCCCCAAATAAATTTACCTATGCATATCTATCTATGTATGCATGCATATTACCTGTGCAGCCAAATATCTACAAATGTCTGCAGAAGCCTGATACCGTTTTTTCAGGACAAAGTCACTGTGTCTACTTTTATGCATCTGCTGTAACTAAGAAGTTGCACATTACTATAAACTAAGTTTTCACTTTGGTCCTGGCAGAGCCAGAGCAGTTCAGCAGCCTCTGGCATACAAATTTCTGCAAGCTGTTGTTAAAAGGTACAGTTAACTAAGTCTGTCATCAATATTGCCTTTTATTGTTAAATAAGTATTTTATAATGTGTTAGCTAAGGTGCCTTGTCCTTTAACACAGACTTGAAAGGCAGCATACAATAGCAGTTCTAATGATACTCTTTACAAATCATGACTTATCGAAATTGAGGTAGCATCTGAAGTGAGCTCTCTTCCACTTACATCTGGATTAGAATATAAGAATATGTGCACACAAGTTGATATGCTGTAAACTCCCACTTAATTTGGTCTCTTGGTAACTTGGTAACTCACATCACACTGCTGTTTGCCGTATATTATGTCCACAAGTTAATAAAAATTCCATCAGAATGAGACATTTATTTGGAAATCATTAATTCAGATGTATTTTTCTGCTCTCTCTGTTAATATTATTGAAGTATTAGAGGTTTACATAGAATGAAGAGTCATGCATTTATATTAGGGAACATTCAAATACCAGCATTTTACTTTGCAATCAGATCTTATTAAAGGGTGTTACTCATAGAATCATAGAATGGTTTGGATTGAAATGGACCTTAAAGATCATCTAGTTCCAACCCCCGCCCCTGCCATGGACAGGGACATCTTTCACTAGATCAGGTTGCTCAAAGCTCCTGCTAACACTTCCAGGAAGGAGGTACCTATAATTTTTCAGGGCAACCTGTGAAGTGTAGAAGAATTTCTTCCTAATCTAAATCTAACCTCTTTCAGATTAAAACTGTTACCCCTTGTCTTGTCACTATAGGCCCTTGTAAACAGCCTCTCTCCATCTTTCTTATAAGCCTCCTCTAAGTATTGAAAGGCCACAATAAGGTCTCCCCAGAGCCTTCTCTTTTCCAGGCTGAACAATCCCAACTCTCTTAGCCCCTCTTCATAGGAGAGGTTCTCCAGCCCTCCATGTGCAGGACCTTGCACTTGGCCTTGTTGAACTTCATGAGGTTCGCACAGGCCCACTCATCAAGCCTGTCAAGGTCCCTCTGGATGGCATCCCTTCCCTCTAGTAAATCAACTGCACCAGTCAGCTTGGGATCATCTGCAGACTTGCTGAGGATGTACTCAATCCCATTGTCTATGTCATTGATGAAGACATTAAATAATATTGGTCCCAGTACAGACTCTTAAAGGACACCACTCTTTACTGGTTTCCACTTAGACAATGAGCCATTGACTTCCACTCTTTGGATGCAGCCATCCAGACAATTCCTTATTATCAAATAGTCTATCCTTCCACAGTCTATCGAATAGTCTATCCTCCCACAATGTGGGACCATGTTAGAGGCCTTACAGAAGTCAACGTAGATGAAATCTGCAGCTCTTCCCCTGTCCACTGATGCATTTACTCCACTGTAGAAAGCCACTGGATTAGTCAGGCACGTTTCCCCTTCATGAAGCCAAGCTTGCTGTTTCTAACCACCTCCCTGTCTTCCATATGTTTGGACATGTCTTCCAGGAGGATCTGCTCCATGATCTTACTGGGCACAGAGGTAAGGCTGACTGAGTGAGGCTGATCAAATAGAAATGAAATGTAATAAATAGACAGTATGCAGTATGGCAGTCCACACTGCCTTGAGATGTTTTGGGGTTGTTTTTTTTGCAAGCTACGTGTAGACTTAGGCTATTTGTATGACTGTATGTTTGGTTTGGGTATATGTCCTTCTTCCCTGCCTTCTTGATGTGACAACAGAGATTCCCAAGCACAGTCCTAAGATTCAAATGGGGTGTAAGAAAAATATATTAGGAACAAATCATGGAGCATGTGATATGAAACATGCAACTAATCTGAACAAATTCACCAAGAATTCTTTAGGAAAGCACTGAAAATACTATTTACTGTATCTGAAAAATTGGTTTACATATAGGAGTTTTCCAATTCATTCCTTGACAACAGATCCAGTGTCAGTAAAACTAGATTAAGAATAAAAATGCCTTTCTTGCCTAATTATATCACTAACTGTTATTGCTCATACTGTAGGTAAGAAATAGCAAGAACTATTGCAAGAAAAATTAATAATTATGTATTTTCAGGTGGATAGATTGCAAAGTTTTTATCGGTTGCTATCAAAACTACAGGGAATCAATTCAACTTCATATTACCATAATAAAAAGAAGAATTAAATAACATATGCCTTTATGAACCTTGTCTCTTGGTAGTTGTTTCATGTTAATGAGTTTATTAGCTTAAGTGCCTTTAACATTTTGCAGTACTACCACAATTACAACAAACTCAGAGCTGTAAGTGCCCAGTGAGAATTTATCAGTGGTAAGAGCTTTTTAAAAGTTATCATCTTAACAATTTTAGTCATTTTGTGGGAGTGAAGAAAAGGGTGAAAATATGAAGCAGAATTGTTAATTATATGGTTATTTTATAAATTAGATAGGAAAAAGCTTAGTTGCAAAGAAATAAGTAATATTTGACATCTAATAAAAACTTCTCTTTCAAGTCCTTCACTTCATTATATTATAGTGTGGGATCTGCACAAGGTCTGAGCACTGTAAACAATGAAAACAAATGTGACAGGTAAAATATGCTCAATTGACAGTTTATTAAGCCCGCTTAAGAGTAGAAACAATTGTAAAGCATAGGGCTAATGGCTGCAGCTGGTTCATAGCAAAGGAATCAATTTAATTCAAACAATTGTAGCAAAAAATTAATTCCATTATTCTAATTTAATTTGTCAATGCCATTCTTCATTGAGAAAGACAAGCTTGGTAGAAACATCAAGAGATGGAGAACATATTAGATAAAAGACTGATTCAAAGAACCATTCCAGATAAATATGTTTGTTAAAAGTGATGCAATTCATAGGCATGTTCAGCTTCTTCAGGTTCCAGAAATATCAAGACAGATGGTGTCATGTGTATTTGGTAGGCACAGGCAGCCTGGAATAACTAGTATATTTCATGATGTGTGAAGAGCATTGCCTAAAAAGTTAACAAAACCAACTCCTTGGCTAGGAATAGTGGGGCTTCTTAGGACCAGTATTCTAGGGGCAGATGTTTTCACAGCTATACCTGCAAGCTCATACCAATGGGAGGCTGGATTTCCACAGGGGCAAGTAGCAGTCAGTGCTCCTGAGATGAGAAAAACAGATAATCCAGGAAAAAAACAAACAAGCAAGCAAACCACCAAGTGACGAGTTCCATGCATCCTGGAATCACAGGCTAAAAAGTGGCAGGTGTGGAGCAATGCAATCTGCATGGCAAAGCCAGGTTAATCACATTCTGTTAGAAGATTTTAGGTAGGTTAATGAACTGTCATTCTTCATCAGTCAAAGGAGTATTCTATAAAAACTCTACAGTTTCAGGATTTGAGTGAGGTGAAGATCAGAGGCCCTGATTTTGAATAGAAAACACCTATGAACACCTGTTCTGCTGTGTCCCTATGCAATTAAGGGTTGAGAAGGCAACTTTAAAATGAGATGAGTGTGACAAGAATAAAATTTGCCTAATAAAGGTAAAAATTCAGGAGTACTAAGCTGCTTGTTCTAAAAATAATAATTCAAATTTTCTGAATATCAAGAAGACCTTGACAGTGAGGACCCTGTGTTAAAACTTGAGCCCTTTTTTTCCCCAAAGCAGGATTATTTTCATCTACAGTTTTTTCATAAATGGGGCTGAATTGATTAGGCCTGTGAGAGGTGCCACCTGCTTGCAAACAAAAGCAGGGAATCAATTCTGCAGGAGAAGCTTTTGCTGTTTATTCTCTTGAGAATGCAAGAATGGATTATGTGGACTGGGGAGCAGCTGTGCAGGTCTAAATCATGTTTGCAAATCAGCAACTGACTGTGTTAATAAGGCAAAAAGTTGAAGGACTGTATGGTCTTGCAAGTTTACCAGAGGTATGTGAGATGATTCTGTATAATGAAAATAGTTACCCAAATTGTTGGGTGTGATTGACAATAATTATACTTATATGTAGAATTTCTGAAGCTACTTAAAATTACTTTGATGAAAGACATAAGGATGATCCAAAGTCTCTGGGAGTAGGACCAGAGAGATCATAGCAGTGTGAAGCAGTTAGAAGTTCGTAATGAAGTTAAACTGCAGGTTTTTCTTACTGTACTATAAAAAAAAGGGGGGGAGGAACCCACAACCAAATCCAACCTTCCTATATATTCTGAATTTTGGAAGAACATGGTGAAAATTGAAGGTATACTTGAAAGGGACTTGTATTATTGTTTATTTTCTAATTTGATGGACTGGTATACTTTTTAGACATTTTTCTTGTTCTGTGTGGTAATTCAAAAAAAGCATATCCTTCCAGAGAGGAGATACTGGAAGACATAGGTTGATTTTGTGTGCATGTATGTGTGGATAGTTCTATGCTGTCTTTGAACTTGTAATATATCTGTTTGTTGTTTCTAAATTTTAAAGTCTCTGTAAGAGTTCAGTTTATTTTTAAAATGTTCAAAACACATAGATAAAGTAAAAGAGATACATATAAATCAGAAGAAAATGGTTTCCATTATTTCTTGTACAATCATAATGGTTTCTCCATGCACACTGTTTTGTGTGGATGAATAACAGCTTATTAAACTTTATTTTTAGGTATTACAGAAAAATAATTATCTCTTGTATGTTGGGTTGATGAACAAAAAGTCTTACTTACATGGATAGACTCTGATCACTAAGAGGTTATGTTCTGGTATGGCAGGAGGAGATGATTATTTAAATTCTTATGAATAGCACAATAATAAATCATTCCTGTACTGGTGAAAATGCTAATTATATCAGTCAGTTTAGACAATATCTATTCAAAAGCTGATGAAAAAGGAAAATCAATTACTGGGGATGATGCTTAAGACAACTGTGGAAAATCACACCTATGCTTAAGGACATAATTTTATGGCTGTGACTTTGAAAAATTCCACATGTAAGAAGACTGTGAAAAGTGAGTTAGCAACAACATTCATCTAGTGGAACAGAGGTATTGATCAATGGTTTTAGTGTTGGGTAAAAGCAATGTGGCCATTCCCCTATACTAAAATGTAATTATTTCTTCTTCACTTCAAAGTTCTCAGTATGCTCCACCCTGTGATTTTTCTTGTTCTTCCCTTGAGTCCTTTATCTCTGGCAAAACTTTGAATGCATTTTTTTAGGAATGCAAGAAAAAGGTATCTTTTAATTTTTCCTTGGCTAAGTTTTCAAACTGATGACTTCAAGCACAGAATCATACTGGAAGGGACCTAGGGAGGTCTCTGGTCAAAGAGGGATGGCTCTGGGATTAGACCAGGCTGTTTAGGCCACTGTCCAGTGACACCTTGGAAAACCTGCAGAAGCCTGCAGGACCTCCCTGGGCAACTTGTTGCACTGCTTGCCTGTCCCTGTGGGACTTTTTCCTTATATCTAGCCTGAACCTCTCTTGTAACTATTTATGCCCATTGTCTCTCATCCTCCTGCCATGCAAAATTGTGAAGAGCCTGTTTCTGTCTTCTTGATGATATCCTCACAGGCACAAACAGATGGCTGAAAACCATCTCTTCTCTAGGCTGTAGAAGCCCAGACTCCTCAGCCTTTCCTTACAGAAGTCATCCTCCAACTTGTTCCAATTAATAAGTATTTTTTCTAGTACTGGGGGGCCAAAAACTGGACAGTATTCTACAGTATTCTAGATGAGATCAAAAGCATGTTGAGTAAAGGGAAATAAACACTTCTGTTAATCTACTGGCTACTCCTCTGTTCACACAGTCAAATTTAAGAGCTAGTCTTTCCCTCTGCTGGCATGAACTGTTGGTTCCTATTTAGCCTCCTGCCCACCAGCACCCCTATCTATTTTTCAAGGTTTACTCTCTAGCCAGTCTGTCCCAGCTGTGTACCATTGTGGAAGGTTAATCCATTCCAGGTGCAGGACTTTGCATTTGTCCTTGTTGAATTTCATGGCCTATTTTGTCCAGCCTGTCTAGGTGCTTTTGAAGGATAGCTCTGCCCTTGAGCACATTGACTATTTTGTAGCACAAAATAGTGTTGATGAGGAGTATTTGGTTTTGGTCAGGTCACTCATAAAGATATTGCACCTGGTAGGTCCCAGAGGAGACTCCTGAGGAACACTTATAATTGGCCTTAGAGTATGGCCCGTTTACTCCTACCCTTTAAAGCCCACAGTTCAGTCAGTCTTTTCATCCACCCAGACAGTAACATCAGTGTTTCTCCCACAGAATCCTTGTATCCGTGTTGAAAATTAAGGTAGGTAATGACCACTACTCTTCCCTAATCCAAAAATTCAGTCATTTCATGACAGAGGGTAATCAAGTTGGCCAGCCACAATTTACTTTTGACAAGCCCATGATGGCTATCCAAAATTACCTTTTCTTCTGGGAAACCAGAAATGGTTTCTATGAGGATGTTTTCTGTCATTTTTTTCGGCCTGACCTAGCAAGCCTGACCAGACCATATTTCCTTGCATTAGTCCTTTTGTCCTTTTCGAAGATGGGTGAAAACTATGCCTTTTCCCAGTCATTGACACATTTCCTGGTCTCTTATTTCAAAGATGATTACCATCAACCAGCTTTCTCAGCACTCTCAGAAGCATCCCAGGCTGTCTTGGACTTGAATGGGCTGAGATTTCTCAAGAAATCCCTGACTCAGTTTTCTTCCAGTACTAGTATAAGTAGCATTTGTAAAATGACAAACTAGTTATTTACAGTATGAAATTGGTAAAAGCTGTTTAAGTTTGTTTCATGCTTTAAACCTTTTTAAAAAATGATACTATTTGTATAGTTCTGTAGCTTGTTTTTTGTGCTACCCTGGAACACTTATATTTTACAGTACAATGGAAGTTTTGTGTTTTGTTTTTTTTTTTTTTTTAAACACGTAAACCCAGATTTTTCTGAACACAGTCATTTCAACTGTAGTATGAAATTTAATTTGTTAACATTGTACAATGTGAGCCTCTTTAACGTGTGTATTTTCTCAGATTATTGCATGTTTTATTGTTTTTGGAGAAAGTTCTGTGTAGGTTGACTATGACACCTTACAAGTCTGAGGTTCTAGTTTTGTTTCTAGGTGTAGTGGTTTAACTCGACAGGCAGCTAAAACAATTACATAGCTGTTCACTTGCTCTCTCCCCCAATGGGACGGGGGGAGAGAATCAAAGGAGGAAAAAAAAAAAGTTAAACTTGTGAGTTGAGATGATAATAAACTGTTCCTATCTTCCTTTCTATCTATTAATTACGATAAAAGAATATCTAAAATGAGTGATGCATGGCACAACTGCTCACAAACCAAAGCCAATACTCAGCTAGTTCTTGAGCCAAACTGTCTCCTGGCCCAGCTCCCAGCTATAAATGGAGCATGGTATCATATGGTATGGAATATCCCTTTGGCCAGTTTGGGTCAACTGTCCTGGCTGTCTCCCTTCCCAGCCTTCTCATTGGCAGGACAGTATGAAAAGCTGAAAAGTCCTTGACTGCTTGGAAACAACTAAAAACATCAGCCTGTTATCAACATTATTCTCAAAATGCAGCACTGCACTGTCTACTAGAAAGAAAATTAACTTTATCTCAGCTGAAACCAGGACACTAACTCATTCTGAAAGCAGCGTGTCACTCTGGCACCTCTTTCACTGGTGTCAAAGGGTACTACTGAAGTGAAAATATGTTTCCCAATTCTTTACTTGTTTAATTCAAGTATTTACTCAATGGGAAAGGAGTTGTTTACTTCTCTCTCTCTAGTTCCTTTAATCTTCTGGTACTGTGGTTGGCACATAATTGTCAGCTGGATAGACGTGCATTCAGAAATGTTCCATTTGCTTTCAAGTTGATAGTTACTTTCGTAGGTGGTATGAACAAAAAAAAACTTTAAGAAAAGGTGAAGACTTCCTCTAAAATAATAATTGTGCAGCTGGAGTCTTCTTTGCAAAATGATGCAAATTGTGTAGAGAATTATGTTTTCTCTCTTCTCTCCACTCTGTCTTCTTCCATATGCAGTGCTGCACTTACATGATGATCGCATGCTGTGATAAATGCTTCATTGCCCCTGCTGTCCACATTTCTGTTGAAGTTCAATGCTTTAATTTGGATTCTTTCATGTCCATATTACTAGAACTGGTCCCCTTTTATATACTGTATCTGTGGGTTCATTGAATTCTTAGTGTTTTGGGAAGAATTTTCTACCACCACCTGCCCAGCCCTAATTTTGTTCTAGCACCTAATTGTAACCTAATCTAATATCAGATTCTTAGCCTGGCAAACCACATGGTTAAGTTCATGTTTCTAAACTTTGAGTGTTTCTTTCTACCTCTTTTTGTTTAAAAACCTATCAGTTATATTCCACATGAAGCTGAAATACATAAGTATACATCTGTTTAGTTTCATGTGTTACAAGCACAGATTTTTTTTTTTAATTAAATGACAACCAACTGACCTCAAATACATGAAAAGCAGAAGTTGGTGAAAGGAAGAATAGTGAACTTGTTTTCATGTGGCATGAATAATTGCTTGTAGGTGCAGAGAGTGTAGTTTAAACTAGCAGTGGTGGTTTAAAGTAGCAGTGGAGCACCTAACTCTGTTGTGTTAAATTTTACTTTCTCTTGGTGGTTTGTTTAACATGAAAGTTACTTTTAGGAGTAGAGGGGGTGTGATTGAATCAGTTTCTATTTTGATCTATCAATATCATTTGGCTTGTTTTTCTGTGCAACACAGTTGATTCCAGCTTTCTCATCTCACTTGCCGAACTGTCACAAAACCAATCAGAACTCTTCTTCCCTTCTCTACAGACTGCATCTCACTAGCATTTGAGATTGTGGATTGTGTTCTAATGTTATGTTTGTGATGTCTTATGTTCTTATGTTCAACCTGAGTATAGTGGCAGAGAATCTTAGTTGTTCTTGAATTGTGTGCTCTGTCTGCTGCACAAATACTTTAAATCAGCATTTTTCCCCAGAATTCCCAAAGGATTATTCCATCTGTTAGTGCACTCATATGCTAAATAGTGTACGGATGACAAGGATATGCAACTGCAATTCTTTCATATGTTTTGATAACAAACTTAGATGAAATTACAAGTTCAATAAAACAAGTGCAGAGTAAGCAGAGTTCATGTTGAAAATGGTCTAAAAAGCTTGCTACAATCACAGAAATGTTGACTGGGAAAACAAAAATTCTTGATGTAACATTTAATGTAATGGAAAATAATGGAAGGAGGTTTTTTGTTTGGAAAAAAATTACAGTGGCTCATACACCTCCAAATCCTTCTGATGAGTTTGGCAAGCAGTTGTTTCCAGTAATAAAACCTTTGGCTGGCTTTCAGTAGCCCACTGAGAATACATATATACATTTATTTTAATGTTGTGATAAAATACCAGCAAGAAAAAAATTGCATGCAATCTTAGTCATTAGCAATGGCTATTCTCAATATACAAAAGGTAAGAGCTTTCATAAGGTTAACATCAGCATTAGCAATCTAAGACCAACTTCTCATTGAAATATTAACAGATTTTTCAAGGGAAAAAAGAGGTGTGGTGGTTTTTGGTTTTTTTTAACACTCCCAGAGACTGAGCGTGTTGCTGATGAATCTAAATAGACATGAGTGTAAACCACAATATTTTTGCTTCCTCTGCTCTCATGAAGCAAGCAATTACAGTATGATATCTAAAGGTACTTGCAGCTGTATTTATGGAAAGACTAATCAATCTGATCCAGGTGTGTTTTCCGTTTGCATGACGGTGAAGATTCTGCATATTTACTTTTCCCAGTAAAACACAGTTCCATTAACTCCAGTAGCTGTCAACTGCTTTACCCATTCAGTAGAGGCTTACAAGCAGTAACTGTAATTCAGACAATAGCTTGAATGTCTGTAAGTATAGGCAAAGGGGGGAAAAAACCCCAACTCAACACCAAAGAGTATGCCAAAGTGTTGTCTGTGGTGACTGACATTATTCAATATGCAATCAGCAGTGATTAAATTCTTATTTCCTAGAGCAGTTTTGTTTGCTCCAACACTCCTATTCTAGATCTTCAATAAGTTTCCAAACCGTTGTGATACTGTCTCTCACAAGCCTCAAAAGAACTGCTGGAACAGTTGAGAGAAACTGCCCTTCACTCACAATTTTGCCTTTGTGCTTGTGGCTATAGAAACTGGAAGTACAGCTCCACACTACAGAACGCATTTCTCTATATAGTTAAATACTCTCTGATGGGCCTGGCTTAAGAACTGTTTTCCAGATGTGTAGCTGGGGGTGGGGAATAAAAATTAAAAAATCTGATCAGCTCTTAGAGCTGATGCAAGTTATTGTTTGCATGCAAACCATAAATAAGGAAACAGTGGATTCCGTTACAAATAACAAAACCTATGCTGTTCAAAATGCAAAGCTAAACAGTGAGAAGACAAACTGCTGACTACTTTTCTATGGAACTATAGAAATTGGTTTAAATTTGGTCATTCTAAATTGGTGAAAGAAAAAGCTTTCTGGAAAGAGAAGTCAAGATACATTGATCTCTGCAAATCAAAACAGTTCATGGTACCTCTTCACTGCAACAGTCACAGTCATAATACTGTTTTATTCACATTATAACCCCCATTTCATCATGTTTGTTTTTTGCACACATGATGGAAAGGGGTAAGAATTCTTTTATATAATTTACTCTTAAGGCAGAGGGTCATATTTGTTGCTCTGTATTCAAGTAATATCCATTTCAGTACTTCCAGAATTGTCTGAAAACTAAAACAATTATGTGAACTGTTATATTCCCTAACAAAATAAATTTTAATTATGATTTAATATAATTTTTTACCTTCTATATAGATAAAAAAAAAAGAGACTTGACTGCTTTTTTCTAAGAGATAATCAAGCTTTTTTATGCATTCCCCTTAAAATATTGTACAAGTGTAACAGATTTGGTTATTCATGAGATAATTCAGGCAAATAGCAAGTACTTGAGAGGTAAGGAGTGTCTGGCTGTTTGCTTGGGGATTTATTTATTTTTTAAATATGCTATGTGTAAGGAAATGGAATAATCTTGATGTAAGGTCACATAGTCAACAGAGGTAGTGTTCCCACCAAAACAATAATCCAAAATGGTCTCATATCTTATGCCTCAATTTATTATATCTATTCTACTAGCTACAGAGAAGTAGCTAACATCCATAATTCCCACGTTCACAAAAATAATAATAAAAAAGTAACTGCTACTCTGAAATGTCTTTCCTGCAAGATCAACTGTGGTCTTTGAATATAAGTACTAAAAGTTTTGATAAGCAGGGAAGTATTAATTTTTTGAGTTCTGTATTAAGCAGTTATAATGACTTCTTCTGTCATATTTCAAGTACTTTTTGTCCAGAAAAGTTCTGCTGGTATTGAAATATAATTTAGTCACTAAACATTCTTCAATCAGTTAATGTTATTATCAGTCAATTCTAATTGCCTATGAGATTTGAAATGTTTGTCACAAAGAAATATTTTCCAAAAGTCTGATGAAAACTCTTGCATGGAATATGATATGATGGAAAGAATTAGCAGCTCAGAGGCTTCAGTTCTTTAAGTGGCTTTCCTTGGATTACTTAAAAATCACATAGTTTTTAAAAGGTTGGTATTAGTATTTATGAATATGTAGACTTCATGAGGTGCTGAACTTCCATTTGATTTCCTAAAAACTTACTTAAAACACTTCTAGCACTTCAAACTTCATAGCATTAGTGCCTGCAGCAGTAACTGAAGATAAAAATCTGTAAAACATAATTCTTCGAAAAACTTGGTATAATTAAATTATATATGGCATCCAGTCTTCAAAATACTGTTTTGATTGATTGATATTCAGAGTTTGAAGAGAACTTTAGAATCTACAATGAAAGCAGAGCTTGATTAACTCCGTTGGGTTGGAAACTGCTGGGGAAAAAAAGAGAAGAGCAATAGTGCTAAAAGTAATCTGCAGAGTAACCCAACAGCCCTTTGAATCAAGTACTCTGTGAGTAAAATAGCAAAATATCTTTTGTTTTATCAACTTACATCAGAAGAATGGTGTTCTGTCAAAAAACGTGGATGAAATACATGCAGATTTTTTCTTATTTTTACTATTGTGAAGGGAAGATAGTGTGTTTAAAAAGTCATAGCAAAACTGAAAAGTGCCAGGAGTAGGAAGAAATACAAAATGCAAGATGGGAGCAAACAAGGAGTCAGAAAGAGATCAGATACACAGGAAAATCGTACTGCTGTCTGCCAGTCCCTCCTTTTGTTATTGCTGGAACAGCTTTTTGGCTTCACTTTACGGTTTTCCTTCCAAAGCTGGAAGGTTTAAAGAAAAAGAAAAACTTGAAATGTCCTCAATAGCATGAGCGAAGGAGCTGTCAAGGAAGTCTTCTCTCAAACCAGAAGCAAGTGCTGAAATGCTGTTCTAAGCTTCGGCGTTGGACTCATGCCTTCCTGATAGATTTTTGTCAATGCTCTTTTATGGAAGGTGAGTTTGACAATAAAGGTGTCTAGACCTATCCCACCCCTGAACTAGGAAAGTTCTATTGTTTTGGCACAGTGTACCATCAAAGACTGATGGAAGAGAAGCATAGTTTGGTCAGATTATTTTGTGGGCACATAACTGGATATTCCCTTATATAATCTCTTGAAAATTTCTTGTATTGTAACACCTGCAAAGTACTAGCCCCACCTCTCCAATGCCTATTTAAGCCTTCTTGCATGCAATCTCTTCTCATGCAGTCTTCACTGTCTGTCTAGTTTGGGAGTTTTTCTTAAAATTTAAACATCCTTGGCTGCTGTTATATTTGTCCACTGAAGAAATGGAGGTGATTCCTTTCAATTTTTCAATAACTTTTTTGTGTATTTAAAGACTGTTGAATCCTCTGGTCTCGTTTTCCTCCCCCTTCTTTTCTAGGCATTAGCTATTAAATAAAGAATACTTTTAAATTCTTTTCCCCTCTTTTAGAAGTTATTATGAATATCAGAATTCCTTGACAATTGAGATCTTGTAGTTACTACAAGCTGTTCTGAAGATTTCTAGGATCATCAAAACTCTATTTATGTGGTTGTAGTGGGACTGACTGGGATGGAGTTAACTTTCTTCCTAGCAGACCGTATGATGCTGTGTTCAGCATTTGTGAATAAAATAGTGTTGACAACACACTGATTTTTTTTGTTGCTGCTGAGCAGTGTTTGCACAGTGTCTTTTTCTCTTTTTCCCATTCTGATCCTGCAGCAAGTAGGCTGGGGGTAGGCAAGAAGTCCAGAGGGAACACAGCCAGGACTGGCCAAAGGATATTCCAAACCCCATGACATCATGCTCTGAAATAAAAATTTGTGGATAGAAGGAAGAAAGATGGAGGTTTGTGGTTGAAACGTTTGTCTTCCTAAGTACCCATAACACGTTCTGAGGCCCTCCTTTCCAGGAAGCATCTGGACAGCTGCCTACCAATGGCAAGTAGTGAGTGAATTCCAATTTTTGCTTTGCTTGCTTGTGCACCTTTTGCTTCACTTAATAGACTGTCCTTATCTTGATCCATGAGCCTTTTTTTCTTGTTTCTATTTTCTTCCCATCCAACAGCAGGGAAGAGTAAGGAAGCAGTTGTGCGGTGCTTAGCTAGTGGCTGTATTCCCCAAATGAGATTGTTGAAGAGTTGAGTGAGTCTTCNTTTAAAGACTGTTGAATCCTCTGGTCTCGTTTTCCTCCCCCTTCTTTTCTAGGCATTAGCTATTAAATAAAGAATACTTTTAAATTCTTTTCCCCTCTTTTAGAAGTTATTATGAATGTCAGAATTCCTTGACAATTGAGATCTTGTAGTTACTACAGGCTGTTCTGAAGATTTCTAGGATCATCAAAACTCTATTTATGTGGTTGTAGTGGGACTGACTGGGATGGAGTTAACTTTCTTCCTAGCAGACCGTATGATGCTGTGTTCAGCATTTGTGAATAAAATAGTGTTGACAACACACTGATTTTTTTTGTTGCTGCTGAGCAGTGTTTGCACAGTGTCTTTTTCTCTTTTTCCCATTCTGATCCTGCAGCAAGTAGGCTGGGGGTAGGCAAGAAGTCCAGAGGGAACACAGCCAGGACTGGCCAAAGGATATTCCAAACCCCATGATATCATGCTCTGAAATAAAAATTTGTGGATAGAAGGAAGAAAGATGGAGGTTTGTGGTTGAAACATTTGTCTTCCTAAGTACCCATAACATGTTCTGAGGCCCTCCTTTCCAGGAAGCATCTGGACAGCTGCCTACCAATGGCAAGTAGTGAGTGAATTCCAATTTTTGCTTTGCTTGCTTGTGCACCTTTTGCTTCACTTAATAGACTGTCCTTATCTTGATCCATGAGCCTTTTTTTCTTGTTTCTATTTTCTTCCCATCCAACAGCAGGGAAGAGTAAGGAAGCAGTTGTGTGGTGCTTAGCTAGTGGCTGTATTCCCCAAATGAGATTGTTGAAGAGTTGAGTGAGTCTTGCTGATCACTCCTTAGCTCTCAGGTTGACAAATAAGATTCATGGGTGGGAACCACGGAGTTGCAATTGCTGAGATACTGTTGCCAGTGCACTTTCATGGTAGCAATCAGCACTTGCTGTTCTTTGACACACGGCAACCCCACAACAGAAGGGTCATCTGAGAGGCTGGGCAAGGTAGACACCTGCTTAATCTTCTGTATATCCCCAGTGTCCACACCAGAGGCCCAACGCTGTCTTCTTGGGTCCTTAAGGCATCTTTTCTGAGGTAACCTATGCCATGGATACACAGTGCCTCCAGGCTGATCACAACAGGATGCTTCTACCACTTGTACACTCTTAAGCTCACTCCATCGTCCAACCCAGACAACAGTTGGGATCCCCTAGTCCCTAAGGGTATAAGAGATAAGTAATAAATAAAATTAAAATTTTGTTCATAAATCATGGTATTGTCATCTTATAGCTACTTCAGAGAAAATGAAAGTAACAGGAGAAATGTAGTAAAAAAATGCTTTTATTTTTAGAACAAAAATGAAATTAAAGTTTTAAAAGGCATTATAAGCTTGTATTGAGGGTCTGAAACAATATCAGGAAGGACTTGAAAAATTCTCCTGGTTTTGAATGGCTTTAAAAATTAAAAAGTTCTTTTTCTGCCTTAATCTGAGGAAGAAGTATGGACAATTTTTCTCTCTTAAGCTGCCAGAGAAATGGTTGCTACTTTTATCAACCTACTTCTAAGCCCCGTGTGGGTGTTCTTGTAAGTATTTAAGTGCAGAAAAGGAAATTTTAAACAATTCTTCTCTCTTTCCCTGCACTTACTTAAAATATTTTGAAGCTTGCGAGTTGGATTAGAAAAATATCTAAGTGCTGCACTCCTTCAAGTTTTTCTTCTAATTTCCACAGACTTTCAACTTTTTTTTTTTTTTTGAATGAGATGATGATTTTTGAGTATTGTCATAAAGTTCATAAAAGGTTCCAGTTCGATTTATGTGTCCTTAAACACTGTAGAGTACGTATGCGAATACTTTGATAAGTTTTATGTAGATAAATTTCTGTTATGCATGTAACAAATTTGGTTTTTCTCACTATATTTAGTGAGACTAGTAGAGGTCATCTAGAATTTGCAGTTCAACATTGTATCTACCACAGACATAAAGAAATATATGCTGGATCTTGTATGGGAAGTTGAATGGCTGACTGTTCTTGTTAGTCATGATTAGTCTGTTGCAGCCCCTTTTAGACAGGTGAAACAGACTCAGTAAACAATGTTCTCAATCTGCCTGAAAATACATCATAATGCATCTTGAAAATTAAATGATTTAGGCTGAGATTAGAGGGTCTGGATGTTGTGAATCTCTGTCTCTATTTAAGCAGAAGATACCTCTGTATTTCATCCTTGGTTCCCTAACCCTGAGCTGTTGAGCAAAAGTATAATTTTCATTACAGGTGGGTGCTGGAGGGGAAGAATATAACGAATTAGGATCCAATTAATGGTTTCTTTCTGGAAAGATCAAAACTGTTCTGGCAGAAAATTCACTATGGTTGACTTATGGAGCTTATTAAAAATTGTATTTTGGTTTACATTGAATGTTGTGAAGTGCTCTCGTCTTCTCCCCCCACTCCCCCCACCCCTATAGGGAACATTGCAACCTTATAGACCAGATGATTATGCACATGTTAGTTTGAAAATGCAACCTGGGAAATATCCCTAAATATACATGGATCAATACCAGCTTCTCCTTTGCCACAATATTTTATTATATTTCAAAATAAATAGTTTTTCTGTTCTGATCTTCTAAGTTGATTTTGATAATTTCTGACGTTCTTTTCCATTCAAAAACTATTGGTGGCTATGTCCACACATAAAGATAATATTAAATAGCTTTTATTCAGTCTCTTTTATTCTAGAAATATTTTTGGATAAAACTTAGTATCATAAATACAGAGCACTTTAAATCTACATTCTTCCACATATTCCAAATTACGCCTTCCATCTATTCTAGATGATCCCTGAGGCTCCTTTCTGATCTTAAAAATGGATATTTTCCTTTTAGTTTTCAGTCTTCATTTAAAATCAAATAATTCAGTTTCATTCAGTTAATTTTCATACAGATGAACTTTAAGTACTTAAGTATTCACAAACACTCTAATACTAACATGTTCATTCTTGTACAAATTTGGTTACAATATTTCATTATCTTTCCAAGTTGAGTGATATTCTAAGATCTTGAAGGAGAGAAAAAAAAAAAAAAAAGTCTGCACAAACTTGTTACAGCAGTATGTCCTGGTGATATGTAGTACCATAGAATGAAGTGAGATCAAAGACACTGGATATAACAGATATTTGATAGGTCCTGGAATGACTGCATGGTTCTGCAAGGCTGCCATGTGTGTCATTGCTGTTGGGGCTTGGCGATCTGCTGTGAGTGGCTGCCCAATGGTCCCCCTCCAGGGTGCCTGAGACACCAAATCACCCTTCACGCTGGTGAAGGAGCTGGAGCCTTTAGAGGGCTGGTGTGGCAGCCAGCACACCACCTCATTATGACCTCTCGTATTGTCAAACTTGTTTGTCAAAAGACTTTATAAAATATGTTTTATAACTATTGCATGCTGTTACTCTCATGGAAATAAAATTCTAACAAAATTTCATAGCAAATTAAATGTGGCTTCTGTTCTCGCCCTATTGAAATCTTAGTTACCTCATCTGTTCCCTGTTCTTAACAGAAGGGAATAGTTTCTCTCTCTCTGTCTAGACCTTCAGGGTTGCTTATGATAGTGTTACCTCATATATTTCTTCTGGATTTGTTATTTCCTAGTTTCAGGAATTAGTCAGAGTTCTTTGGGTAATGATCAATACTAGGAGAAAAATTTAAAAAGGATGAAATTGTCTGATTGCGTGTACTCCATTTATCTTTAGTATTCTTTTTGCAGATGGTAGGTAAGAAAATAAAAATTATGAAAAGCACTGAAAATGTAAAATGGTGCAGAACTGGATTTCTGTTTTACCATGAAACTAGTTACTGGTGCAATTGTGAAAATTTTAAACAGAAATTCTGGTTTTATGTGCTGGAGAGAAAAATGAGATTAGTAGGAGGGAATAACTGCATTTATGTTCCCTTTCTACAGGTTTAAAACACAGCTCGGTATCTTATGGGCTTTTTTCTTTTTTTTAACTCTTTTTATTACACCTTGTTTTAAACAATATATGAAAACACCTATATATGAAAACACCTATATATAATAATATAAAAGTATTCGGCTTTAAAATTGCTGTTGCCACAGTAGCACAAAGTGTTTTTCAGAAGAATTCAGATTGCTTTTAATATCAAAACAAAAAAAAAATTTGTGCATATATACCTTAATGCATGTAGATATTCCAATTTTCAGGTAAGTGGAAATTTTTCATATTTGGTTGTTAAAGCAAAGTACACTAAGAACTGTGCAAATTAATGTAGGGAAAAATACAATAATACTTATTATGTACAAACGATAAGGCTTTGTTTCTTAATTAGAAATAAATGCAATGCTCCCCTGTACCATATATGAATTTATCAAAATCTGTGTTTACTTGAAAAGGTGTTCAAGGTGATGAAGTTCAATCAATGTAAATAGAATGAAAGAGAAAGAATGATATAAATGCAAACTCATGGTTTGGTTTTTTTTTTTCAATTATTTAGATGAATTTAAACTTAAACGATACATCTTCTGTGTTGTTATGACTTCTATGGCCACAGAGTTGTGGGGTTCTGCAGCCTAGCTTATGGTATCTAAAAAGTGTATGCTATCAATCCTTTTGACTTCATAGCCATAAATGATATGATTTAAATTAGATAAGATTTGGTAAACTTTCTTGGCATTTTGTAAGTACTGTATGATTGTACAAATTGTTTTCTATTAGAGACATAAAATTATACTGACAAGTACATGATCTCATTAATAGGGTCTCATTTTGATTTACTTTCTTTTTCTTTTTTTTTTATAAACTTCATGGAATGAGTATTCTAAAACACATTATTATCATGAAGGTCAGCTACCCATTAAAAAATTAGATTAAATAAAATGGATGAAAAAAGATTACATCATGAAACTGACCCCTGAAAGGGTTTTGTCACCATTCTGTTAAGGTACTGAGGGCCTGATACACAATAAGGGGATGCTGATGTCAATAGCTGGCTTTCAGATAGGCAGAGGTGTTGACAATATGAACATAATTTCCTGAGAAACAGGTAATATTCATTATTTATTGAAACCTGTCTAAGCAAGGAGCCTGATGCTACAATCATTAATTACAATCACTGACATTTAGGCCATGAAAGTTTTTGTAGTCTGTTTGGTGATATATAGAAAAAACATGAATATCAGTGGCTGATCTATGCATTAAACAAGGAAAGAATGCGATACTTCAGGGGTATAGTAAACATAAAATATATAATTACAAAAGTGTCTATAGGTCCACTCACTAAGTTCATCATTTGTCATCCTTAAAAAACCTGGAGAGGCTATTAAACTCACCCTCTGCCCTGGGAACTGGTTATGCAAGAACTTCCCTAAAAGGCATCTTTATATTCTAATCATTAAAAATAAAACCCATTAATTATATAGGCAGTTGCCATTTTGTTAATATGTATTCCTAGCCCATCTCACCAAATACTAGAGGGTATTTCTAAGGGGAAACAAGCCATATTAACATTGCTTGCAATGTCTTTTTTTTGTTGTTGTTGTTTTTTTGTTTTGTTTTGTTTTTTTTTCCTAATTCATAGCTTTGTTAGTTTTTTTACATGCTCTGCATCATGTGGCTGTGTAACAATCAGTTTAGCTTTGCTTCCACAGAGCACTAATCCTAAATAGACAAATGGATTAAAGGTAGGAACAGAAAACAACATACATGTGCTCTCTTTCCGCCTTTTCCAAGACTTCTTTCCAGTCTTACTTTTCACAGACTGCTGAAGTCTATGTGACAATCTGTAGTCTACAGGATACAGAGACTATTGTGGAAGGGTTTACAAGGAACCAGGTTTTCCTAAACCTATTTTTGTGCCTGTATAGTTTTGCCAATTTTTACCTTTGCAAACTCAGTTCAGCTATAGCAGTCTGAATTAAAAACTGGGTTTGCACCAGGTCATAAAAGGATGTTTAATCAAAACTTCTGCCTCTTCACCATCTCAGACTTGCCTACGCTTATTTATCTTTCTATTTTATCAAAGTGACATGAAGGCTTGCTTACTTTTTTTTTTTCTTTTTTTTTTCTCCTAACTATGAGAGGAATTTCAAAAGTTTCAGGTGTAGGGATCATTCCTGATGTTCACAAATAATACATTACCTAGTAGAAAGGTCACTCATGGAATCCAGTGTGGTTGTTGCAAAAACACCTGTCCTCTACTTGCAGCATCCCTGACCTTGAAACTAAAGTTAGATGAAACTGAAAAATACCCATCTGCTTATCTCTAGATTTTTTGGAGGGGAGGGAGAATTTTTGAGAGTTGAAGGCGGGCCTTTTAGCCAAAAGTGTCAATGTTAGTGCTTTGTTGTACCCTCTCTTCTTAAATAATATTCCTCTTTGGCAAATAATATTCTAGTGAAAGTTTTTTCCTCTAATTCCAGTGAAAACCACCTGCATCCCATATGTTACATTCATATGTACCTGAACTGAACTGTAAATTTCCTAAAGCAAACATTAAATATTTTTGGGGCCTATTACTTCTCAGTATTCTCCAGGACTCTTTCAATAATTCCTTTGCACAAAGAAACTTGCCTTAAGTTTTGTAGCTATCCTCTTTTACAAGCTTCAACTTGTTTTCACTTATAGCCTAAAATTTTTATAAAACTTCATTTTAATGGAATAGTTATGCAGATATAAGAAGGGGGAAAAAGTACTATTTATATAGTTCTGTTCTGTACAATTTGTAAACATGAGCTAATATGGCTTGCTTTGGGCAAGGTTTTTTTGTTTGGCTGGTTGGAGTTTTTTGGGCAGTTTTTCAAGTTTCTGTGGTGCTTGATTTGCCATCTGTACTTGTTCACACTCCAGTGGGTTCTGCCTCTAATTAGGGCATGGATAACAGAAAGAGACTTGAAGAGTGCGAGGGGAGAAAATGAATGGCAGGGTGGAATACGATGCTCAGCTTTAAATCCACAAGAAATATTTTTAAAGTAATTGGAATTATCATGAGCATGCACTAAACAGCTATACTTTTACATTAGCTCATTAATGCACCTTCCCCCATTCTGTATTCCTATCCTAAAATTAGACAACAAACAGGCTAAATTACACACCTCTCCACAACTTCAATAGTTGAAGTGGCTCTCCATTGTATAAACTAGTTCAAAATTTGGCCTTATGGTTTTTTACCATATGCTTTCTGAAGCTATGCTGGCTTAAGATTATTGAATAGCCAAAGCTACTTGTTTTATCTACTTGTTTTGACAGCACCTGACTATGTGAACCTGATATTTGTGCTTACTTTAAGATGCATAAGTAATTCTTGAAATGTAAACATATTTTCCTTCTCTCTGTGTATATATATATATTCACACACATTTATACACAAGCATATTTTTATATATACACAAACCACAAATACACAGAATGGAACTATTTGCTATAAACAATCATTTCATTATTTGAGCAACTGAGTGTTCAAAGTATCTATTTCAAAACTGACTAATGAATGATTAAAAGGCTGTATGTGGTCCTGAGCATAATATTCTTCAACATCCCAGTTCCATTCTCCTTTGTATCATAAGCAGGGCTTGTATAGGCTTGCTGTTAGCTCCATATGGATCTATGTACTCTCTGATCTATGAATCTTCCTGCTCTCAAGTACAGTATTGTGTAGTTCAGCTGGATCTTAGTCTCGTTTATTTACTGAAGAACTAACTCCTAAAGATATTGTTTTCTTCCATGTGGAGACATGGTATCTCTTAGAAAACTACTATGTCAGTGAAAACTGTCATTTTCTTGCACGACAATGAGCAAGCTAACTTTGGGTCAAAATAATCTGGAACTTAATCTGAAAATGTAAAGCAGATTTTAAAGATTAAGGGAGCTCATGCTTAGGTATTATGATGTAAACACATTAGTCATCAGGGCAGGGTTCATTTTTATTTTTTTTTTATTTTTTTTTATTTTGATTGTTTGTGTTGTTGTGGTTGTTTTGGTTTGGGGTTTTTTGGGGTTTTTTTGTGGGTTTTTTTTTCTTTTATACTTAAAGTGTACACCAGAACTTTGTTTTTCTCATGTTATACATCTATTAACTTTAAATTCCCAGTATGGTGTTAATAATAATGAATGAAATTATAAATTAGATGAAGTACAAATCAAAGAAATATGTTTCTGGTATGGAACTCTTTTGTGTTTTTTTTTATGCCTCTTTAACTTCAGTGTCTGTCCCTTTGGTCTAAAGGAAGAAAAAAAGCTTTCTCCAAGCCTGACTGATCAAAGCTGTTGACAGCTACTTAGAGGATGTATGTTCAGGCAAAATGTTTACAGGCTGTGTTTACAATTAGTGCTACACTTTTGGTTATTGCAACTTATTTTGATGCTGCCTTCTGCAAATAGTATTTGCTCAGCCATCTCTTGCTCTACAAGATTTCCTACTGGAAGATAAATTACTTTCCCATAACTCCTTTCTTGCTTTGAATTCCATGGAGTAACTAAATGACCTGCCTTTCTATTTTTAATGGAACCAGCACACTTTGCTATCTAGAATAAATAAAATCAGAGCTCTGTAGTTGTGACACTGATAAACTAAGCCATTTTTTCATCAGATTCTTCACTGTAAATTAAACTACCATTATTTCTGCAAACTTCCATTTATTCAAGTTGTATACAAGCACTGTCTGAGCAGTTAAGCTTTTAACAATCACTACATTTAATAATGAATTGACTCGGAAGGCAAAGACCCACCACCTTTCTGACCTTTTAGAAATTGTCCATTACATTAGCTAAAGTCCTGATAAAGTGGCTTTCCCTGATCCTTTCCTGTTGTTCCTACTAAATACTTCCTGTGGAATGTATAAATTAATCTGCATTCATGGAAGTGTAAAATAAACTCTTATGTTACAATGCCATTTGTTTTCAAACCTTATCAAGGGCTGCAGTACTTACTGAAGGCTATGAATATGCAAAATCTTGTACTTTCTAGTTTGGGCTGAAAAAGGTTCAGAACTATTTTTCAAAAGTAGTGTGTGTGTTTTGATCATACTCTTCTAGCTGTTGGTGACATACAGCAATTTCTCTACTTTGTAAGAAAGTTATGTTGACGTTGTATCCAGCATGTGTAAATTTCATGCTTGATACTTAACATGAATGTATGAGTAAAATAATGTTTTTGAAATATAAAGTGTTTGTTTCTTTACATGGAATGATTGCTGTCCTTTTCTATACTGGTATATTCTTTGGGCTTTTTTTCCCCTTTTACTTATAAATTCCAAAGAATGCTTTATACCAAACTTTATCAATTTACTGCTTGAAATTTTACACTGGTTATAGCCTGCTGAACATCATTAGTTTTTCCTGGCATTTATTTCTGAATGTTGTAGATATACAATTCAGATCAATATGTGTGTAAAGTGCTTTAAAAGTTTATATGAAGAAGTTCCGGATAGAAATTAAGATTAATTCTTGCACTTGTTCCTTGCAGGTCTTTGAAAGTTCCAAAAGGCAACAGAAATTATATATTAAACATGAAATAACAGAAGTTTGAAAAATTCTAGAAGACACTAAGCAGTCCACTGATACAGTAAGAGTTTACTTTGACAAGCATTTAACTTCTTCAGAGTAAAAGATTAAATATAATTAAATATTGAAAGCTATTAATGCTGAAGTCATGCAGTCACTAAAGTCACCTTTATAGCTAGTCACCAATATAGCAAAGTAAAATCTTCAGGAAAGAAAATCAGGAAAAGCTTCATAATTTGAAAGGCAAATACTGTGGACATTCTTCCAAGAAAGATGGCTTAACCAAAGGAGGTTATAGGTAGTATTATATGAACCCTTCAAAGACAGGCAAAGAAAATTAATGTGTAGCCCTCTCATGAGAAGATCAATGTCCACTCTTTCAGCTGCTTAGGTGTTGTATAATGAAGGAGTATAATACTGAGCCAATGTAGCTTCCTGAAAAGCAGGTTGTATTAGATTAACATGATGCATTAATGTATCTATAAGGTTGAAGGCTAGTGCTAGTTTGTACCTAAGAGATGAAGATTTCGGCACATCAGGTTGGCAGCTGCCTCCAAAACTCTGAACGTTTTGGAATGACTACTTTCAGGGAAATTAAAGAACATACTAAGGAGAGTTAAGCTAGCAGTAAACTGTGCTTAAAGTAGAAATTCAGATCAATGAGGATGGAAAAAACTCCACATAATTTTGGAAAGGAATGCACTTTAGTGTGTGACAGCATGAATATGAGTTGCTCCTGGACAGCCTTTAATTAAATGATAGTTTACTGGCACATATCAGCAACAGAATTAATTCAGAACAAACTAAAAGAAAACCAGTTAAAGCAACTGCAGCCTTAAGAGAATAATTTAATAGACATGTGGAACCCAAGTATATGCTACTGGTCAAATTGAAACGAATTTGCCACTTGAAATCAAAAGTTTAAAATTTCATTTCTGAATATTGAGATTTGTAAAAGGATATCTAATGGCTAGAAGAGCAAGGAATAAAATATTTGATATCTCTTTGTATTAACTGAAATGTTGTTTGACTTGGCAATAAGGTGGAAGTCTCTGAAATGCATGACTTCAGCAAGATGCTGGAAGATAGAATGACTTGGGCTGTTGGGCAGCTAAAAAGGAAGGGGTATAAGCAAAACTGTCATGATCTCAAATACAAATCAGTCAGGGAAAACTTGTCCCAAGACAAACTAAACTAGATTCTACCCACAAGAAATAGTTGAAGTGTTGTTCATGCCCTAAACTGGAAACTGAACTGTAGGAAGAATTCTGATTTCCATATGGCAGAGGGGGAGAGGTGTTTAGTATAGGAAGGAAAATTAAGGGGAGATGAAAACAATTTTGGAGAACTTATTAAAAAAAAAAAAAAAAAAAAAAAAAAAAGTAGTATTGGGAGCAAGCTTCCAGTGGGATGTAGTGGCAGTCTTATGTCTGAGTCTTAAAATTAGACTGCTGCTAGACTATTTGCTCTAGCAAGCAGTTTTACATTAGTATGTGAAATGGCAGCACTTGATTAAATGGTACTTCATCTAATTCATAAATATGCCTTGCGATTTCTGTGTTTGAGGTAATTTTAAAATATTTGTTAAATATTGTTAAAACAGGTTTATATTGTGGTATGTAGCTTGAACACCACTGGAACTTATGGCTCTTGTGAGTATTATCAAATTTCAGATAGTAAATCTATCTACCTATCTATCTCTACATGTGGCATGTATGTGGTATGAATGAATAACTAACAGAATAAGGAACTCTGTTAAGTTTTCAAACCAGATGAAGAATGCTAGTAAAGTTTCTTCATTTATGAGTCTGAATGTAGCCAATGGGTCAGGATAGCTCGAGAAAGATCTCTTTTCCTCTCTAGTGAGGTATTCTTCTTTAAGAAACACAAAATCATGCACAAGCATATGTGTTCAGAGAGTATATCTCATTGACCATGGATAAATGTCAAAAGTAAACACAAATTTAAATTAGTTGGCAGTAAGCATAAACAGGATAGTGACTTTCCTCTTCCTCTGGATAACTAGTTGGAGCTCTGGTGTGATAGTGAGTGCCTTGCTCTGCACAGCTCTGGCTGGCATCCCGCCTTATGGTTGTTTTGTTGGGGGACTTAGATAGGGGTCTTGTCAGGAATCACCCTTGCTGACTGCAAAGATCCCTCTGAGCCACCATGGAGAGCAGTGTCCCAGGGGGTGCATTCTGCTGAGCTCCCCAGTACCTGCAATTGGGTGAGGCAAGATCACATCGTATATTTTCCAAAGGCTTAGGCATAGGCTGAATTTTGCATACCTGGAGTCTCTAAATCTTTACATTCTGATGACACCAAAACAGGAGTAGAAACTGTTGAATGGGGAAGTCATTATGTCACTTTTGTCATCGAACATGACTGAATTAATGGTCTGCTACTAGTAGTCTTAGTTCTTATTCTGTTCATAGGACCTAACTTAAGAAAGGGAACATTAGACTAGATTTTTCAATGGAAGTAGACATAAACAATAAACCTTCTCCCTTCTTCAAGAGTAATAAACATTACAAATTTTGGGTAATTTCATCAGAATATAGCTTTGAGGGAAGCAAAAATTTTCTGACAACTTTGAATATTTTCTTTAATGCTTTTTAAATGAAACTGACATTTAGAAATAGTTTCATTTCACATTTTTGCAAAACATTTAGAACTATTCTGAAAAACCTGAAATGATATAATAAAGAGATGTACCCAACTTTGGGATGGATGGATGGAGGGAGAAGTGGAGGCGGTAGTTCTTGTGTGTATAATTTACTAAGGATTTGTTTTATTTGAAACTAAATATGATATGTGAGGAGGAAAAATCAGCACTTTATGTTTTTGTTTAATATATTGTAATATAAGTGTAACAGTATTTCTATTTTTTGTTTTCTTTATTTCACTAAAGCTGAAATTTTTTGAGGACAGATCTTTAGTACTATTTGTGGGGTTTTTGATGCACAGAGGCTTCATTTACATGCACACTAGTACATTGTCTTCTGTATTTCCTTTTCATGTATTTAAATTGACATAAGCATACTATTTTTAATATTTTTCATAGTATTTCATATTGACTAGTTAACACATAGTCTGATGAGCTTTAGGAGATGCATGTCTACAAATTAAGCCCATGTTTGCTGTCTGGGAGGAGTGATAGGAAGGAACAAAGAAAGAAAGAAATGTCCTAATTCTGTTTTTCTGAGGCCACAAAGCGAGCTGATAGCAAAACTGGGATTAATATTGCCCAGTGCAGAGCTGTTCAGAAGGCCTCTTTAAATCATGTTTCTGCTTAATAACTTAATTTTAAACATCTATTCACAATTTTTTCATAACAAAATGCAAGACAGTTCACTGTTTCCTATCAATTCTGCTGATCTTTTACACATCAAATTGATACACTGTCACAGTAAAACATTGCTTTTTGAGGGAGGAAAAAATTGAGTTGCATGTTTTGTTATGCAGATTAAAAAAAAGGAAAAGAAAGGTATCAAAACAAAATTCTACTACTTTACGAGGATGTTTGTGCAACATTAATAATTACATAAGTTGGGGGAGGGATATGTAAGTATTATGCCTACAGATACATGTAGGACACTGGATTTTCTTTCCTACTAGCATCAACACTGATTCAAACATAAAAGTCAAAGGTTTGTTTCCTGACAATTTGTCATAGACAAGAAAGTAATACTGATCTGTCTTTTCTGAGTGCCTCCTTTGTGTGATGTGTTTATGTTAAACCTTTTAATAACTATGTGAGATTTATTTCAGGAACAGAGCAGAATAATCCAAAATTATTTATAATGCAAAGACAGAAATGTCATGAAAAATTATTTCAAGAGAAGATCAGAAAAAAATTAATAAGATGCAGAAAAATGAGAGTGTGTAGACAATTAATGTGGTAATTCTTGCATTTTAAATTTTATGAAATTAATACCTGCATTTACATAAAAAAATCATTATCATACAAATGACAAAGGACTAAAATTAACAAGAGCTGCTCATGTGTAAACAGCTTGTCTAGGCATTCATGTTGAACAACTTTGGGATAGGCAAGCCAATTTAATTCTGACCTTTGACTTTCAGCAATAATCATTAAGGGAAGTTACTTATAATACTACTTTCAGGTTTTTATTATTCAGTGTGTCTTCTGTCCTCTTGTTTCAAAATACAGCACAGTAATTCTTATCCTTGGTGTAAGTTATGTATAATGATTAGAAATAGACTTTTATCTCTTGTGTTGGAGGACTTGAGCAAAAAGAGCATGACAATTGTAAGAGAAGAAAATGTTAAGTAATGCAGCCTGCCTACATGGAATCCTCTCAAACCACAATATAGCCAGCTGCAAATTTAATGTCTGTTTATTGAACTTGTCAGATTGATACACTGTCTGATGCATTTAGCTTTTACTGTTTCTTCTGTCTGTGTTACTGTTTTGATGTTCTAACATAGTCTTTTTTTTTTTTCTGTTGTCAAAGGGGATTCAAAGAAATGTGTTGAGATCATAATCATATTAGTTAATGAGCTGAAAATATTGAAAGCCTTGACATTACTTTTGACAGCTATAGAATGAGAAAAACATCTTTGTCTCCTTTGTTATAGGTTTCCCACAAGCTGTTTTTGTGAAGTGCACTCTGCATTGTCTGTGATCTATAGAGAATTACAGCATGAAACTTTTTCACAAACTTCTTTCATATACAGTAAGATATATGATAAATTAGTATAAAAATGGCTCTAGTCCTGTAAAATAAATGTGAAATAGAATCTTCTGGATGGATAAAGTCATCAGGATTCTTCAATATATAATGTACCTTATATAGGAATTAATTTCATGAGCAGAATAATCTACACCACTGAAATCACAAGCACCTATGAATTTGGGAGTGTGTTGGGTTATGCTCACTGAAAAAATGAAAACATGCACTTGAAGATAGTTAGAGTCATATTCCAAGGCAATAATCTCCCACCTTGGACACATCCAAAAGGCGTCTGGACATGATCCTGAGAAACTGTCTATAGGTGGAATGAAAACTTGGAGTCTCTTGTGTTTTTTGTCTGTTAGCACATGTTTAAGAAGCTATGGAAATTTTGGGGTGTTTTGTCCTCTACAGTCTTGTGTTTAACATCAACTTTGTTGTCCAATTGTGTTGTTCATACTTTGAAAGCCTTGTCTTCATCCTCTTCCCACCTCCCTCCAACCTGGAAGTGTTCAGCTGAACAGTGGGAACAGAATGCAGTTCTTCTACAGCATTCAGCAGTGAGCACTTTTATATACTGCAGCTTTAAGGAAACTGATTTCAGTATGCTCATAGGAGGAGGCTAAAGTTTCTGCAAAGGATTAAATTTGCTACCTTTTTTTTTTTTTATTGCTCTGTATTCCTTTCTCAGATTGTCTCTTTCTCCTGAGGCTCTGATCTATACAAGCTCTTGCATGTCCTGTCAAAATCAGTTTATTGCATCTCAGATGTGCATTCTGCTTGAAAACTACAATTCATATGTGTTTACTGTAAATAGAGAAGTAAAAGTTTAAGGGTGGTATTGTAATCAGTTGAGTAAGGACAGTTGTGTGGTGAATACTTCAGATCATCATCTTTCAGTCTTACTGAACATCTGAGCACATTTTGGTTGCTTCCTTGATATACTCAGTGCCAGCATCTTTACTTCCTTTCAAAACAAATTGAAAAATATAGATTTCAAACACCTGAGTATATTTAAAAACAAAGATCTCTGGGCCTTTTAAAATTTTGATTACACAACAAAGATCTAAACATGTCAATAACTTCAGCAAAAAATATGTCAAACCTTTAGCTTTATGTTAGAATTTAATATTTCGGTCTTGCAGTGGACAAAGTAGCCCGCAATATGAGGATGACTTCCTGTGAGTGCTGGTGGTGTCCTTTGCAAACTCGCTTTGTGTGAGAAGATTGCTCTAGTTCTTAGCACATCAGACAAGCGCACTTCTGCAAAACACTCTTCTTGTGCTTTTACCTCAGCTTTAGGACGTAACTTCTCACCAAAGCATTGTATGGTTTTGTGCATTATAAACCATAACCAATTTACCTCACTTTCTATATGCAGCTTCAGGAATTGTAGAGATAAATGAACATGGCTTCTCAAACACAATAATTTTTCTCTTTAATGTTCAAACTGTAGTTCAAATAACTTCTATAGAGTACTTTTTCATCACTTTCCATTTATATTCAGACAGTTGTCACTGTATGTTTTTCAGATGAGTACTTGCTTTTATCTTCAACTGAAGTCAATAAGAATCTACAGCAACTGAGTAGAACCTTTCGATGATGCGGAATAAATTATGTAATAAAAGACTAGCTGTCTGAGACATTATCTTCTTCCTGTCTGAAAAAGGATGTTTTGGGTTTTTTTAAATGCTTAATATGAAGACCTGATCTTGCACCACACCTTCAACCACAGAGGTTGCTGTCTTCTAAATGTGTTTTTTTTTTCTTTTGGTATGGAGTCATGTTCTCTAAAAATATTGGCAGTGTTGTTGGGATTATCTCTCTGAACACATACAGTGCAGTGACAGTTCATTCTCCTCACTTGCCAGTTTTAGTCTTTGGGAAGCTATTAAAGGTATCAAATGGTATATTGACAGTTTTAGTCTGGTTCTTATTATGTATAACTATCTCTACAAATCCAGGTGTGGTCCCTGTGGGAAAGATTAATTCAATAATATCAGTATATGTATCTGAGAGGGTAAATCCATTGAGTTAATCTCTTCTTAGCTTGTATGTAAGGTCTGTTATTTCTACATAACTCATTTTTTCCAGTGCTCACCTTGGCACTCTTCACAATTCATTTCAGTAAGTTTCTTCCTTTATGGCTTTTTCCAGTGTAATTCTAACTTTTGGGATTATTATGTAGGCCATGAACTGATACTGAAACTATGTAGGAGAAATCTGAAAAAAAAAAAAAACCAAAACAACAAAAAAAAAACCCCAAACCTTTTTCACTAAGTACCATTCTATTTTATCACAGTGAAACTGAAACTTCTGTATTTATAGAATTTTAAGGTAAATGATGCTTGAAAAGCATAATTGTACATTATACTGTAAATATCAGTGAAGCAGTGCAAGTACTGTAAGTCCCTTTATGTATTTTTTGTATTTTGGAATATAAAAAATATTCTGGAAACTTTGGAGGAATAATTGTATACCAGGAGAAAATACAGTAGTTGATGAAAGGGTCAAGCAATGTGTCTATCTACTCTTTATTATGTAATTTGAAAGTATGATACACAATATTAAGCAATGTATAATCTCTTATGTTAAAATGAAGGTGAAAAGATACACTGACAAGAGATACATGAATTATCTATTTCACATTGTTCTTTGAACCTTTGAAATGGCACTGCAAAGCCTGGACATGGAATTAGGTAGTGGTAAGATCATCAAAGCATTTTGTGCTTGTGAGTCTTCTTTAGATAAAAATTAATCTTTAATCAGAATTCTTGTAATTCCTTTTCAGTCATGCCTGATATACTAATTTCTGGAAACCTAGAATAGAAATTTCCTCTGAATTATGACTAAAGAAGAGTGAACCTTTTTATCTTTGAGACAGTTTAGTCAATCAAAACTAATCCAAGCACTCAAGATCAGTCTTGAATTACATCATATTTATTACATCAGTGAAACCATGGTAATATTCAGGGCCTTCACATTGTAGACTGTCTTTCACAACATCATCTCATTTTTGTCTGTTGCTGCCTCTCACTTCCTTTCCAGTAAAAGAATAATGACAGAGAGGGGACGGAGTATTTTTTCAATAACATCTAAGCACAAAAATCTTGAGGTGACACCAAATTATGTAAATGTACAATAAAAAATAACTCTTGAAAGATAGTCTTCCAGCCAATGAATTGAACAAAGATTCAAAATTACTCAAAGTCCAACTTGACTTTCTTCTATGAGATTGTCAGGGAAAGTTATATATTAGATAGTTCTTCATATAGGCAAGAGATACAGAGGACTGACTGTTCTCAAGTCTTGCGTGTTTTAATATTATTTCTGGTAAACCAGAACTATCTTATCCAGGGTACTGAAAATATCCAGATGCTTCATTTAAGGCTGTATAAGGTTGCTCTAGTCTTATAAAAATGAAAAAACATTAGATATTTAGGCTTCATTATTGTTTTATGAACTAAAAATATTGGTCTTTATATGTAAGAGTAGGTAGTCTAAAAGCATCAATTTGGAAATTTCTTCTTTCTCTGCAGGAAAAAAAGGTATAGAGCCCTTTTTCACAGATTAAAATTCAAACTGTCTGCTTTCTGTATCAGTAGAGGTTGAAATATCAGTTGAGCAAGTAAATGCTATGTTTGGCTAAACCTACAGTTCACTATCTCAGAAGCATTCTGAGATATATAATCCAAATATCCTAATAATGAGTTTCATTCTGTTTTCATGGGAATGTATTAACCAATGGAGAGCTAAAGTATGTTGGAATTAAGTCCCCCTTTATAAAAGCATTTGAGGTAATTAGAACACTTCATTGATTAGGAATTGCTTTACAGATCATAGGGTAGCTATGTTTAAAAATTTAATTAGGTAAATCTGCACACAACATGGTTCTTTCAGTCTGAATTTAGATTAGATTCAGTGTTTGTGTCAAAATAACTGTATAATGACTGTGAGTAGGAGTCAGGGAGAAGATGTGTAACCTTAACTAAGGGTTAAATTATTATTTTACTTTACACTATGATCATTTTCCTATTTATTAATAACAGCAGCCAGAACTGACACTTTATTTGCTTTATATGAAGCATTCAGTCACAGTAAAAATTGTATTTAATAGTTTAGTGCAGTTGGAAATAAATATGCACACTAAATATTTTTTAATTCTTTGAAAACTCCATTATCTTCCAACAATTCTAAGCCAACCATATTTACAGTGAATCAATAACTCTTTTTTCAGCTGGGAAAAATGAATGTACTGTGTGTGTTTTTATCAGTGTAAGTGTGATCAATATCTTTATTCATGTGGGTTTTGTGTGTGGAAATGTGTTTCGATCTGTGAATATAAATCCACTCTCCAGCGTGCTTGTGAAATGTCAATTGATTTTGGAGAAGGAAACTTATGGGTATAAATATCAGTATAATTGATCTATAATGTAGAAAAGTATCTCCAGAATTAAGTATAATGGCTGTACCCACGCCAATATTTGGTGCATGCATATTCTCTCAGTCTAGCATTGAGGAATCAGCAGTTGATTTAGCTAGGTACGCTTACATTTTAGAAAGCTATACATGGAAATCAAAACAATATATTAATTCTCAAACTGTTTTTTGAACACTGAATCATCACTACCTGTTATAGTAATACCACAGTTAGAAATTACAAACACCAGAAAATGCAAAGGCTAAAGAAAATCCTACATGAGCTATTAAGATCTATCTTTGTAAGTCAATGATTACAAATCTACCTCTTTCACATTACCTTGGTTTCCACATGTACTGCTTGTAATATAGCTTACCTCTTAGGAAATATACTCATAAATAATCCTTGCTAAAGTATTCTCTAGCTAAAACTTTTGTATTCAAATAGAGAGTATAGAAGGCTATTTTGCAATACATTTTCAACACACACATATGAAATCATGGAACACTTTAATGTTCTTGAATTCCTAATAAGCTGTATATCTATGGTTTTTCATTATAAATGCCTAATTCCTATAAAACTGTAAGAGTATTCCCTAACTTTAACTTGAAATCTAGTTCTTTATTAACAGTTGAAGGTATGTGTGGAAGGAATCATTGCTGTTAGCTGTAGAATAAATGACATCTGCAAGCTTTTCATCAGTGCTTTTGGTGTCAATTTTGTACAGCAATAGAGTAATAAGTTACTGCGTATTTAATGATAAATTAACTCTTATAGCTTAAGGACAGTAGGGCTCCACAGAATTGTTATTCTTTTCTTTTTAGAATCATAGAATCATTTAGGTTGGAAGAGACCCTTAAGATTACCGAGTCCAACCATTAACCTAACGCTGCCAAGTCCGCCATTAAACCATGTCTCGAAGCACATCTTCGTGTCTTTTAAATATCTCCAGCGATGGTGAATCAACCACTTCCCTGGGCAGCCTGTTCTAGTGCTTGACAATGAAGAAATTTCTCCTAATATCCAGTTTAAACCTCACATGGCACAAATTGAGACCATTTCCTCTCATCCTATCGCTTGTTACTTGGGAAAAGAAACCTTTCAGGTGATTGTAGAGAGAAGTATGGTCTCCCCTTACCTTCCTGTTCTCCAGACTGAAGAACCCCAGTATCCTCACCCGCTCCTCATAACACTTGTGCTCTAGATCCTTCACCAACTTTATTGTCCTTCTTTGCACACGCTCCAGCACCTCAATGCCTTTCTTGTAGTGAGAGGCCCAAAACTGAACACAGTACTTGAGGTGTGGCTTCACCAGTGCTGACTGCAGGGGGATGATCACTTCCCTAGTCCTGCTGGCCACACTATTTCTGATACAAGCCAGGATGCTGTTGGCCTTCTTGGCCACCTGGGCAAACTGCTGGCTCATATTCAGCTGGCTGTCAACCAACACCCCCAAGTGCTTTTCCACCAGGCAGCTTTCCAGCCACTCTTCCCCAAGCCTGTAGCGTTGCATGGAGTTGTTGTGACCCAAGGCACTGATCCTTGTTGAACTTCATACAGTTGGCCTTGGTCCATCAATCCAGCCTCTCCAGATCCCTCTGTAGGGATCTTCCTACCCTCAAACAGATCAACACTCCCGCTCAACTTGATGTTGTCTGTAAACTTAACGAAGGTGCACTCGATCCTCTTGTCTAGATCACTGATAAAGGTGTTAAAGAGAACTGGCCCCAAGACTGAGCCCTGGAAACACCACTGGAATTGAGTCCATTCACCACAATTCTTTCTGCCTGGGAACAAAGATGTAAAAAGATATAATCTTTCAATTTGTGGGATAAGTAGTTGTTTTTGTCAGGACAAAACTTTTTATTTGTATCTTTCTACTGAGAAAAGCCTGCCTTTTGTTTCCAATTTTTTTTGTTCAGGACGTGCTATGTCATAAGGTCCTTTACAATCTTGTACCTTAAATATGTTACCAACTTTAATTCTAAATTTAAGTTGCATTAATTTAATACTTATCTTTTTCTTCTTTAGAAATAGAAATGCTCCCTTCCCCCAACTTTTTCTAAATTTCCCAAGGAATGCAAAGAAAATACAAAGGAGACAATGGGAAATAAAATTACATTTATAGGGTTCTATGTCTCTTTTTCAACTCTTTTATTGTTAGACATTTATTGGTCAGATAACTATAGAAAACACCATCCTTTTTTTCTATTATCAGACATAAAACTCATTTCACAGTATTTACTAGAAATATTTTCTTCTCTGTCTCCAAAACCAGAATTTTCCCCATTTTATTCAAGACATCTGAATCTTTAAAACTTATACTTAGTAGCACAATTGCACATGAAATCACACCCCACCCCCATACCAGGTTCGGTTCTCTAACGAAGCTTGTTGCAATGTAAGTATTTTTAAGTCCTTTAATAATTTGACTCTTTCAGACATCTTTGAACACATGACTTTTTCTTCATTGTACACTCTGAATGTATTCATTGGCTCTGAATATATTCACTGTGATTAGGTTTCTGCTGCTTTTGCTTAGTGTTAAAAACTGATGCAATTTGTCTGTTCATCATTATCATTAAAGAGCTCAAATTCTCTTATTTCAGAATTACTGTACTTCAGGCAATATACACTTGTTTCAGGGAAAGGTATTTTAAGAATTTTGGAACAGTTAACTTCCTAGATATTTATGCACTCATTTAATAAAAGCATCACATAAATTGTAATACAACTTCTGTCTCTTTTTAAGTTAACAATTTCTGTTCACTTCTTAGTATATTGGGTTTTTTTTAAATCTCCATTTTTAAAAAATTCAGTAATGTTTTCAAGCTTCATCCTTTCCCAGAAAAAATAGTCCAAGCATCCAAAGGTTCATCTGTGGAGCAAGATGGGAGGACACTCTTTTCTGGAAGAATGAAAGACTCCTTCCCCAAACAGGACACATCAACACATTTAGTAGTTTTAATCTAGAAACTGCTCAATGATAATCTTGCTTATTGTTTCTCAAGAATGAGTAGTACTTTCTGATTTTTATTTTTTTTTTTTTTAAAAGGTCTTCAGAAAGTGTAGAGAGAATTAGAAAACAGTAACAAATTTTAAGATAACCCAGCACCAGCAGTATGTAACTGTGCAAAGGAGTATAGATGGATCTTCTAGCATATGATGAGGTGAATCTGGATGAAAGAAAAAATTATTTACTTTCACTCTTCCATATGCACTCTCACAGCTTTGTCAGGTATGGTATGCAAGCTAAAGCTGATGTACTATGAAAAAAAACCCATGTGTTTGCTAACATTTTGCAATGAATAATAAGTAAGTTAAAACAAAGATTTTCTTTTTCCTTTGAATGCTTCTTGGCAGTACTGACAGTAATCATGTGCCTTGTATGCCTTCAGGGAACCCTTCTACATTTACCACAGAGAGTATGTGGTAAACAAAGAGTGTGATGAGTTAAGGCTGATTTCTTTTTATATATGCATGTTCTCTTGTGTGTGTCAACAATTATAATTTTGAGATGGAGAGATAATTTCTTCTTTAAAGAAATATATGGAAGTATATTTTGTATGTACATCTAGCCATTTGATCTCATGTTCTTCATAAAAAATTCCAATCTTTTACAGCATCAAGGAGCTTGTACATGGTGTTTTTATAGGATGATTCTCTGCAATTTCAGTGTATGGTTACAGATTTGAATTAGTTGTACCTAAAAAGCAATTTATTTATGACTACCTCATTTAAAGTACTCTCAAGAACCTACTGCTTTTATTGCTCAAAAAGATCAACTGATCTGTACCAGAAATTCTGGTACCAGAGTTCCCATAGTCTGAACAACCTTTCCCTTTTTCTTTCTGGCTTGTTATACTTTATATTATCTTTTGCATCATAGCAATTCAGTAATATACTCAGTTTTATAACAAATTCTCATCAAATATCTCATTTTTAATGTATTAACTTCTTTCTCCTGTTTTTTCCAACATGAGAGCTACTGAATATCTAATTGTTTCTTTCCATTTTGGAAATTTTTCATTCCTTGAATTCAAGCTTAAACTGTAGTAGTATCTCTGCACAATACATTTTTTTAAAAGCTCACTTGTTACAGTCTGCATGTGTTCAGGCTTGTGATAAATAGCTTATCACTAGTTAGACTGGCAACACCTCGGCCCATAGGGTTTTTTCTAATCACTCATATAAATTCTGAAGAAGATAGTTAACTTCAGAGCTCATCGGTTGCCTCATCAGTTATCAGAATCATTAATTAAATGTCTTTTGGGGCTTCTCTGTGAAAGATTTTAGTGTCAAACTTTCTGTTTAGAAAATAAATCCCAGCCTCTGGGTCTAAAATCAAGCCTTATTTGATGACGACAAAGTATCAGCAGAAATTTGTTTAGTTTGCACAGCTGTCAAGACAAATTCAGGAAATAGTTACCAGTATGTTCATGTCTGGTGGTTAGCTTAAGGATTTGTGTATTTGGGGGTGGGAATGAGGGGAGAGGAAGGTGAGGGGAGAAGTGGAGTATTTTTGTGGTGGTTTGATTTGTGTGACTTTGGGGGTTGAGATTTTTTGAGTCTGTTTTTTATTTGGGCTCTGTACGTCAATAGAGTTGTACGGAGATACTTCTACACTAGCTTAAGTAAATTTCTCAGTCTGACTCAGTAGTTCTTACAGAGGAACTTTGTATTTATGGCATGATCAACAAGTAGTGACTGTTGGATGAATAACAAACTTTAGTATATATTTTTACCCATCAGTCATATCTTAGCATAGATATGCGAAAGTATAGATTATTTTGTATTCTGTGTTTTGTTCTCCATATTGAACCATGTAGTCAAATGTTCACTAATCCACCTGATCTTCCACTCAAAATGTACTCCCCAAGTTAATGAACTAGGTGTCCTCTGACAAAATAGTCCATTCCAACTCTGTTTTTTTAATAAAACCCAGGTAGTGAGAAAAGAGAAGAGAGGTAAAGAAGGAAAGGGAAGGATGTTAGGAAGAGTGTGGTGGGTTGACCTGGATGCCAGGTGCCTACCAAGCTGCTCTATCACTCCCTTCCTCAACAAGACAGGGAGAGGAGAAACTAAGATGAAAAAAAACCCTCATGGGTCAAGATAAAGGCAGTTTCATAAAGCAAAATCTGCACAGGGAAGCAAGAGAAAACACAAGATTTATTCTCTACTTCCCATCAGCAGGCAATGTTTGGCCACTTCTCAGGAAGCAGGGCTTCAGTACACGTAGAAATTGCACTGGAAGACAAACGTCATAATAACGAATGCCCTCCCTGCGCCCCTTTCTCTTAGCCTTTATTGCTGAGCAGATGTCATGTGGTATGGAATATCCCTTTAGTCACTTTGGGTCAGCTGTCCTGGATGTGTCCCCTCCCAAGATCTTGCCCACCTCCAGCCTAATGGTGAGGAGGGGAGAAATGTTGGAGAGAGAAACAGCCTTGGTGTGTGTTGTCACTGCTCAGTAGTAGCCAAAACCCTGGTGTGTTGCCAACACCTTGCTGGCTACCAATACACAGCACAGAATTATGAGGGCTGCTATGGGGAAAATTAACTCCATCTCAGCCAGACCTAATACAAAGAGGAATCCCACTTCATGTAAGAGAGCACTAAGGCAGAGTTAATGCTTAGGAGAATATAGAAACCTAAAGACCAATTTGCATGAGCGTGTTACTTCTGTATAGATCTCAGATTGTTCACATTATAGTGAAATTACATTGGTTTTGTAGAACAAAATTGAAATGTCTTCATTGTTTTAATGGCCATTGAACACTGAAGAAATTTCAGCCCTGGGTGAGAAAATGGTATTGTGGGAGTTCACAGCCTTAAACCTTGGGACTGTCTTATGCTATTGTGGCAGAAACTGCTAAGCATTAATATTAATTTCAGTTTCTGGACATTTGCTCCTGCACAGGAACCCCAGAAGAGTCTAACATCTCTAGAAGTAGTGTTAAACAAAATTTTTATACAGAGAATATACTTACGACCTTGAAGGCTGTCCTGAATATGCAAGCAGAAGAGGTCCATGATTAAAACTAAGTGTGGCAGTCTAGTAGACCCATGCTGATTTTTAATGCAGTTCTTTAAAGCTCCTCTTATTCATGCTAAATAAAGAAGCTTCCAATGTCAACCACTCTGGCTGGTATAGACTTCATATTTTTGTATATAAATATTTTTGCATTGTATTCTGGATGTAAGATTGCAAACTTGAGTTGATAGCAATTATTGCAATGTTTTTATCCTTTGTATATGTTATCTCAAGTATTTTTGAGGCTGACAGATTGAGACAAGGCAAAAACTCTCATGTGTCTCATGTGTATCCTTCAGGGGATCATATGCAAATAATAAACTGCCTGCAACCAGGACTATAACTCACCACTGAAGCTGATGTGAAAATAGTGAACGATGAGGAAAACAGGTACTGGGTAAGAAACTGACCTAGTCATTGACATCTCCATAGTAACAAAGTTGTCAGAATTTCTGACAAAGACTCATTCAAACCCACCAACAACAATGACTAAAATATGTTTTAAAAAAATCTCTTGCTGATGGTGGAAACTTGCTGCAATATGGCATTATAGTGAAGTGACTCCAATGTGCAGCAAGAAGTTTATGAGAAGTAAACTGTTGTGCTATGCGTTGTGGGAAACAAAAAACAGATTAGAGGTCTTCATCTATGTCCATTTTAAGAGTAACTATGATTTTCAACTATTTGAACAATTTTAATATAAATTTGAATGCAAAGAGATCATGTTCATAAGGATTTGAACTGTATTTTCTGGAGGTGGTGTTTGTGGATTGGAATTGATATTTAATTGTGGTAAGGTGCACACATTTCTGAAAGAAACCTGAAGTTTTTATTTTTTTTTAATGTATCCTCATAATGTAATATAAAACCGCAAATTGTTGTTGTGAGGATCAGACATGCAAGTGATTTGGCCTCTGAACCAAAAAAAAACTAACAGAAGCAGCAATGTGGAGTCATGTGAGAATAAGGATGCATTTTGTGTTTGCCAAAAACTAGAATCTTGGGGTTAGGGGGAAGGAAGTGGGAGCTAAATACTTTTTTTCCCCTAGACTTCCTGATTAAAAAGGTGCTTCATCAGGATCAGACAGAAGTAGTTGTGAAATTAGTAAAGAGTAGTAAGGCATCTTGAACTATATAGTCTTTACACATGAAAGATACAGATTCAAATACTTGCTATGAATTGAGAAGACAGGAATGGATCCTAGTATGTGTCTCAGGTAAATTCTCAAAGTCACAGAAACTCATAGAGGACTGGAGGTGGGAGGCCACCATGCTGTTTGCTCTGCCTTCCTTTTTATAAGTTACACAGAAGGTATCAAACTTCTTTAAAGCAAACCAATATTAACATAATTGTTTCTTTTAGAGAAATGTGGAAATTGAGGTGAGGGGATGGTGTACATTTTAAATGTTTTCCTTTCAGTTTAGTCATAATTCACCATTTTGACACAATTCAACCACAGCTACAACTTTCATGAAAAATAAGCTACTTCAAGGAAAATGTTGTCAAACTACATTCAGATTTTAAGTAAAAAAAAATAAAGTAGATAATCCCTGTGCACAGGAACACTCTGTTCTCTTCAGAAATGTAATCAGCATATAGTCTAATGTTATTGCAGCTTCTGCTTCTCAATGTAAAATTTCTGTAGGACTCCTTTACATACCAACTTTGCCAAGGGTTTTTTTCCAGAGGGAAGTGGAGCAAGTCAAACGAAAGAACAGTCTTAACTTTCACAAACCAGAAGTGTACATTTTTGTACCAGGGGTGCGTGCCCAGGTGCAGTCAGGGGCTGCAGGGGCCTCTGCGAGGAGGGGCTGGGGCAAAGTGCTGCCCGGCAGCCAGGGCTGAGGGGAAAAGTGTGAGAAACTGCCCTGCGAGCCCCGAGGGGAGAGGGGGAGGAGGTGCTCCAGGTGCCCAGCAGGAAACCCCTGCGGCCCATGGAGAGACCATGCTGGAGCAGGTTTATCCTGAAGGACTGCAGCTCATGGCAAGGACCCATGCTGGAGCAGGGGAAAAGTGGCAGAGATGAACAGTCATGGACTGATGACATTTCCCATCCTCCTGCAGGGTTTAGAGGGGAGGAGGTAGAGATCTCAGGAATGAATGAGTGAACTTAAGCCTAGGAAGAGGAAGGGCGCAGGCCTTTGTTTCTCACAAGCCAACTCTATTTTTACTTGGCAATAAATTAAATTTCTTTAGGTCAAGCCTGTTTTGCCTGGAATGGTAATTGTGAAGTGATCTCCCTGTCTTTATCTCAACCCACAAGCTTTTGCATCTTATTTTCTCCCTCTGTCCTGTTTGAGGAGAGGGAGCGAGAGAGTAGCTGGGTGGGAGCCAGTCAGTCAATATCAGCCCACCACAGAGGCTGGTTGTTCTCTCAGTTTGGGTGGTGGTTTCTCTGAGGTTTTCTAGAAGAGAGAAAAATCAAGTATATTTATGAATAGATTATGTAACAGTATGACATTAGTACACTTTTGGCCTCATAAAATATAGAGGCTTTTGGCCGAGTGGTGTAACCTTTGCTGCCCAATAATCCTTGCAAGGAAAGAGCAGGGAAATGCTATCAGGCTAGGACCCTGGTAGGAAGAAATCAACATAAGCAAGGATGGTAGCACTGTAACATTTGAAGTGCCCTCTGTAATCTTTCTGATCAACTGCAGACTAGAAAGACGTGTCTTCATTAGAAACATATCACTGTGTTATTGTCAATAAAAGCCATTTCAAAAAAATCCCCATGTAAAATTTGAAGGCACATAGTGAAAAATACCTTTATGTTTTCAAATGGTAACCTACTTGTATTTTAATTTTCACCCAGAAAAAGGAATTGAAATAACTGGAAAACAATTTTATTACATTTAGTTACAACACATCTGCTTTGTTCTGATGAATTCTGCAGGGAAGTTGTGTTTCAAAACTTACTGATAAAGGACAGGTTTGACCTGTCTTTATAAGAATCGAACTTTTTTTTCCTCCTCCTTCTGCTCCCCTTCTCACTCAGAGTCTGGACCAAAGTTTCTTTTCTGTTTTTTAATAAATAATTAATTAAAGCGATGCTACTTCTGTCCTACTGCTCTTTAGAAGTATTATGAATAGTCACCCAAAAATTGCAGAGTTCAAAAAATACTATGCAAAGAAGTCAAAAGGTTAAGTTAAACAATTTCATATTGACTTCATTTGATTGCCACTTTGACCTGGAACTTGAACATAGTACCTCTAAGGACTTAGATATTACTACTTCTGTTTGCATTAGATGCTTTGAAAAATTCTGGAAAAAAGGTCACAGCAGTATTGGCCTAGAAATAAGTAGCTTTTTGAAAATAGGATGCTATGTTTTTACTTGTTAAAAAAAAAAAATCAAAGAACAGTGGGAAAATTCTCACATTTCTTGTGAGAGTCTAAAAGTATTGAAAGAAACTCACTCAAATAAAAATCTTAAATGCCTTTTGCTCTATCATGTCATGAAGAAGGAGACAGGAAAGACTTGTCAGTTGCTTTTTTGAGACCACAGTTTACTAAATCAGGTTCTTTTTAAAACTCTTGTCTCTTTTCTTACATTATGTTTTTCTTTCTACAAAATGAGGGGTGTTTGTGGGAGGAGGGAGTTCTTGCTAGGTTCACAAGGATCATCCAAGTCTGCTGGCTTTGAAGGAGTTTTTGCTACATGCCAGAGCTTACATCTGATTGCAGCTACTTTGGAGCTGTGGAAGTTTTTTGAGGAAAGAACTGACAAGCTGATTACATTCTCTATTTCTACAATCTTATGGGCCCTCAGTGTATTTTTTCCTCTCATTTTTTTTCAGAGTAGAAGTGATATATAAAATCATGAAGGGGTTTTTTTGTGTTTTTTTTCTGGCATGGGAAACAGAGAGAGGGAAAAAAATATAAAAGTATCCCCAAAGCACTGCAAACAAGACCACAGAAAACTTTAATTTTCTAGACTTTGCCTCTAAAACCTTTCATTACATTGCATTTAACTATTCCCTCTAATATCTAGATATACAAATAAACACAGATAGGGAAAAAAGAAAATTAATTTATTCCCCTTCTCACAAAACTACTGATTTAACCAGCAGCTGCTTCACATATGAGTATGTTTCACGCAATTCAAACTTTCCATACTTGGTAGTCAGTTCTGAACTGGTTACTGCTAATCAGGAAAGTCATCTTAGGATTTAACAGTTCCATGAAAAATCTACTTCAGCGCCAAGTCACAATAAAAAAGTTACAACATTTAGACTTACGAGACAAAGATAGGAAACAAAAAACTTACTGTGTTGCTGTATTAATTCTCTGTGGGAAAAATTCTAACTAGATTAGGACTTCCTAGGCTGGCAAAGTGATGCCTGAGTGGGTGAGGTCTTAAAAATCATGAACTGATAGGATGAACGAGGAACAAACACTCATTGTTTCTTCCCATACAAGAAATGAGAAGAAAGAAACTAGCAACTGAGAGACCCAAGCAGACATTGGGCTACTTTGCTCTCTGTGTAGCAAAGATGAGCAACTTGGAGCCACAGTATAGTGGGTGTGGACTGAAAAAAAGCTGGTGGTCATATTCATAGAGGAAAAGTCAAACAGGTCTACTAAACAGGACTCCAGAAACATGTCTGGTGTTTCTCTAAGCTTGCCCAGTTCTCCTTATACCCTTGAGGCACCTGCTGTTGGTCTCCGTCCCTGTCCCAAAAAGGGAGAACCCTTGCATGACTCAGTTTGTCTGTTTAAGTATCTGTAGCAAGAAACTGCTCCAAGGCCCTGTAGTTTTGTCATTATTCATAGGAGAAGGTTATCCCTGCTTTTCTAGCTGCTCAAGAACTTCATTTTTACCTTTTACATCTTTAGGCTTACCTTACATATGTACTTAGGTCTTTTGTATAGCAGGCAAAGGCTTTGAAATGTGACATTAAAGCATCAGGAAAGTTAAAAATACATAGAAAATTTGAATATTTGGACATTTTTGTTTGTTTGCAGATTGCCAGGTTTTTTTACTGCTTGTGGTAAATATTCAGGAGGACTAATGTAGTCCTCTATAGCAGTTAAGCACTGCTCAGGTTTGGAATTTGATTATATATCTGCACTCTCATGAAAACTAATGGTAGAAGTATCTGATGAAAGATGTCTGTCTTCAGTAGGTGATGTGAATTACCCTGCAGAGAGCTCTGTCCGGAGCCCCTGATAGGTTCTCATCGGAATTAATGTTCTTTTTCTAAATGGGAGCTCAGGGTAGGGAGCTTCCTTTTCCTATGGTTGTGATGGATCTTGCAGCTACTTGGTGCTACATATGTTTCCTTGTTCTTAGGTGGATGCTGAAAATAAGAAGCAGAGCATGCAATCAAGACTGTCCTGTTACACTGTCCTGATTACTACAAAAGCAACAAGACACAGGCTTTGGAGCCCCATGCTCTTAGAGATCACAGCTACTGCAGAGAGAGCAAGAACATCAGTAAGAGCAATGGGGTATTGCTCTTGAAAGACGGTGATTATTATCTGGTGCAGAGGAGTAGTCAGCAGGATGCCAGTGATAAAAGGGCTGGCAGTAGTGTTATGACAAAGATTTGTGGATGTCATGGGGAGTGGTCATACAAGTGCTAGCTGTGATGATAAGATACTGGCTATTGTTCATTGGATATGAAGCAAAACATGCACTTACCAAAAAAGCCATTAATTAGCTAAGCAAGTTTTTTTGGGGGTACGACAGTAAGCAAATAGTTTTAGCATTCAAAGACCATGACTGTTTTTGAGGTGTAGCAGGCAGGATGGTGGTGATAAAAGGGTTTACATATTATATAAATTATATACATTATGTATCATATAAACTGTGTGTTATATAAATTGTATATTAATATATAAAAGGATGTATCTATGTAAAAATGAATAAAATATGTAGTTATACATATTTGTATACTCCTTTATACATATTTATGTGTGCATGTGTATAGTATATAAATGTATACATTTTTGTATCTGAGTACCTCCTGGTCCAAAGGAATGGGCAGCCAATTACAGGGCTGCCTGATAACGAGAGTATGACAGTGTCAAGAAATGGCTGTCAGCTAATCACAACACAGTATGAAAACACATGGGGAATGACGCTTTCAAAAGTGGTATCCTCTGTGTATGTAATGACCAGGGGCTTCCTTTTCTGATGTGCTTCTGGGTACACTGGGAGGGGCAGCATGTCCTGCTGGCCAGTCACTGGGCTGCCTGAGAATATAGGAGTATGACAGTGTCAAGAAATGGCTGTCAGCCAATGGAGCACAGAGCAGTATGATGTTTAACAAAATGGCATCTCCCTGCCATAAAATGGTGGAGCCCTTTCATAAAATGGGAGCTAAAACAAAATGGTGGCCCCTGTGTATGAAGGGGAAGAGTCATCTTGGTCTGATGTACTTCTGGATAAACTAGGGGGGTCGGGGGAAGAGGTCCCTGTCAGATCACATGACTGGAAGACAGAGCAAATTCCAGGGCAAATGGCCCTCGAGGCTGCTGGGAGGGGATGGGATTTTTGCCAAAGGTTGAGGTATAGGGCACCTGTCACTTCTTATCTGGTAGATCAGTGATACCTATACAACTAGCACTTCCTGGTTAAGGGTGTAAAAGAGATGGCACTCTACCTACAAGAGCTGCTGCAGCTAAATCTTACTGGAGGAAGGAACTGAGATGGATGTCATTATGGAGATGAGGAGAAGTCACCTCTAGTGATCAGTGCAAGGACTGTTACCACCTTGAACTTTTATTTTAACCATGCAGGCTAGTGTTGCTTAGGGGTTTCAGTAGCTACTGCCCTAAAGCAGGAACAATGTGAGAAAGAGAACAAGATGAACTTAGGCATTTCCTTCAGTAAGAATGCCTTGGCTCTTACCTTGTTTACCATAAAGAAAACAAAAGAGGAATACTTCCAGGTTCTTTGGAAATAAAAAGTAGGTGGGGATCTGAGAAGAGGTAAAGAACATGAAAAAAAGATCACAATTACAAAGACTGCAGAACAGCAAAAGAGTAAGTCAGAAATGCCCTCCTATATGCAGTATTTTGATATGTCCAGACACTGAAATGTAACAGGTTTTGGTTTTGGTGGGGGGTTTTTTGTTTTTGCTTTTGTTTTGTTTGTTTGTTCTATTTTGTGTGATTTTTCTTCACACAAAGAAAAGTATATTTTCTTCCTTTGTAAAAAGGCAATGTATGTTTGGTGCCCCAAGAAGTAACATACAGAAGAGTGTAACTAACAATTTATCCATTGATACATGCATTCACCATTTGTTTGTGTGCTACAGATACTTAGTGGGTGTGCCTGCTGCAGTAGGTTTAGATTCCTGAGGATTAGGACCAAGATTTTGTCAAGAGAAGATTTACTTCTGAATTTGGTTTTACGACAGAAATATAGAGCTTTGTAATAGTATCATGGTGCTAGATTTTGCATAGGAAAAAAGGGGCCAAGGTGGTATTTCAATTTAACTCTGCCAGAGTTTTTGCTTCTCAAATGTAAAAAATAGTTTGGCTTGTAGGTTAGGTCACTCTAAGATTTACATCACTGGGAGAAAGACTGGTGTGTGTGTTTGAACAAGGAAAACAAGTTTAAGTACTTGACATAAAAGGTTGTTATCCAAGGTGCAATAAGGTAGCCTTTGCCTCCATTTCTTTTAACATTAAAGCCGTTGAGTATGGTATTGAATCTCTAATATGCATAACAATAATCTTCTACCACCATCGTTGTATCATGCAAAACACAGATGATAGGATATTATGAGCACTTTAAAGCTCATTATGTGTACTGTGAAAAATATCTTGGGAGACTTAGGAAAGCCAAGTGGTGAACAAGTGCTCTAATGAGAAATCTGTTGTTGTGTCACCATACCAGTCTTGCAAATCTGTTTGTCCCCATGTTAAGACCTGTATGGCAATGAAAGGCGAGTGCTCAGGATAGTCTCTTGCCTTTCACTAGGTCATTTGCACAAAGATACTTCTCTTGGGTTGTCAGGCACTGGAACAGGCTGCCCAGAGAAATAGTTGAGTCACCATGCCTGGAGGTATTTAAAAGATATGTAGAAGTGACACTTAGGGATATGGTTTAATGGTGAACTTGGCAGTGCTAGGTTAGCAGTTGGACTTAAGGATCTTAAAGTTCTTTTCCAACCAAAATAATTCTATGATTCTATGAGAACATGAAAATTTTCTGTCAGCATGTTACTTCTGAGGGTCTTAAATATTCTTGCTGCTAGGAATTCATAGATAGATTCTTTTTTTTTTTTTTTTTTAAATAAATTACCATTTCCAATTTGGCAGCTAGTTTCCTAGGATTACCTATTTTTATAAGCAACTTTTACACTAAGTTTGTTACATGCCTTGTGGCACTCTTTGTAGTGATGTTAATGCTTAGCTCTGCACTTTGTCTTCTGAAGACTTGTCAGTATCTCAGATGCTATTAACAGCTAGCCAGCCCTAAACTTTTTTCTTTTGTTTAACAAAGTGTTTGTAATCTATTACCAGAAAAATTTTGATGGTTTCATAGATGAAAAAAAAACAAAAAAACCCAAAACCCTCCAGCAATGTACTGACCATCATGTCAGGTCAAATAGGTACTTAGGGAAACTTTAATATTATGTTTTAACTTACTTTTGTCAGAACACATCTTTACTGACAGAAACTAAATGCAGGAAAAATAAAGGGAGGTGAAGCTAGACTATGAGAAATGAAATCATAGGAAAAAAATCTTAGTACCCTGTTGAAGAGGATTTATTCTTAACATGTATTCATATCAAAACCCAACTTATTTTCTTTTAAGATGTTGTTATTGATGGGAGTCTATCTTTCCTCTGTGCAGCTATTCCTTCTCTTAATACGTAGAATTACGGTCCTACAGTCCCTTATAAACTCTGTAAGGAATACAAGTTTTCAGATGTAGACTTGTGTCCTGATTTCAGCTGAGATAATTTCTAGTAGCCAGTATAGTGCTGTGTTTTGGATTTAATATGAGAATAATGTTGATGTTTTTAGTTGTTGCTAGGTAGTTGTAGCGCCTACACTGAGTCAAGGACTTTTCAGCTTCTTGTGACCTGCCAGGTGCACAAGAAGCTGGGAATGCACAGCGAGGACAGCTGATCCAGACTGGCCAGAGGGATGTTCCCTGCCATGGAACGTCATGATCCGGACATAACTGGGGAAGCGAGCTGAGAGGTGGGTTTGCTGCTCAGAAACAGACTGGGCATCAGTTTGATTTTTTTTTTCTTCCTTTTGCATGTGGAGAGCAATTGCATTTGTGCATCATTGTATTATTGTTATTATTATCTTCCTTTGTTATCCTATTAAACCGTCTTTACCTCAACCCATGAGTTTTTTTTTCCATTCTCCTCCTCACCGTCTTTGGGGGAGAGGGGTGAGGGAGCAGTTGCATGGTACTGAGTTACTGGCTGGGGTTAAACCCTGACAACTTGTGATGAACTTTTCCCATTAGTAGCCTAAACAGCCTCATGCAGCTTGTGAGGTTTTTTTTGGATTATGTTATGAGGCAACTAACTCTCTCTACATGTGCTATTATGAGGAATCTCCATGCTTAAAATGAGGTTTTGGGGGTTGTCTCCACAGGCTTAAATGAAAATGTTACGAATAATTGGAATGTTACTAATGTGATTGATATTATGAGGCTGCCAATGTCCTTTTTTGGATTCTGCCAGTAATCATGACTTGAAACATAGCAAGAATAGGCAAAGAGAGAGAGAATATTTAGTTTTTTAAAAGCATAATTGAAAGTCTCAATATATTTTAATCATTATCTTTTTTTTAAGTCAATCTCCTGACCACTATCAGGATATTTTTCTTTGGTAAGGAAAAATAGGATTAGAATAACATACCTTCTTCATAGATATGGAAAAATATGTGCAATATGGAAAATACATTAAGTTTTTAATGGGGTGAGTGGAAACTATGCTGAAATGAGATAGGAGTGCTCTTCTGTTCCAGAACAACTTAAGCACGTTTTCGCTGTGAAGGTTATGAAACTATTTTGACATGTTGTGAAAGCCTACTAATGTAAAACAAGACAAATAGTAACTGTAGTTGATGATAAACCAAGGAAAATCCTGAAGTGTATCCTAATAAACAGTATTTCTTTGTAAAGCAGGTACATTCTGAACTCATGAAAACAGCTGTGTGTGACTTACTAACACCTGAGGGGTGGAATGTGACTCACTGAATAAACCCCTGGGGTGGAAGAAGGCTCAGAGGAGATGGGCAGGGGTGTTGTGCCCACAAAGGTCAGCGGATAATGCAGGGTATGACTGACCACAGCTGTTGCAAAGAAGATGACTTTATCTTATCACAAAGGAGACTAGAGGGTGGCCTTTGTTTAAGACAAATTATTATCAACAATTGAGTTAATCAGCTGGTGGTGTACATGTTTCTCCCTCAGAGAAAGAAGTTCATTAAAAGAGTGTGAATGTCTCCTTGAGTTAGCCAGACCAGCATGGCATGGAAGCGAATATATGGCTCAGCCCAACATAGAGTATAAAAACTAGACAACTAGCAAAATAATTTTGAAGAGTGCAACGGGCTGGAGCTGTCTTCAACCCCTGTATTCCTTTCTGGAGATTGGAGACACCCAGTGTTGTGACAGTGAACATATTATTGGGAATCACATCAGTATTGTGATTGAATAGTGTGCTGGAATTGCTGTATTTTGCGATGTGTAACTTACATTTGTATTGTGTTTTCAGTATATAATCAGAAATCCCATGTAACATCAAATATCTCAAATAATTAAGTTTTGTATTAAATATTACACTGCATATGCATGGAATATCTCAAGGATCATGGTCAGAGAGAATTTGACTTTGACATGTTGTAATGAAGGAATGAAAAGACAATGTGTTATCTTGCTTTTTCTACCATGTTAAAGACACTTGCATTAAGTATAATCCAATATTTGAATACATCTTAGGGCCTATTAAAAACACACTCTGAAAACATACAGATTTCTACTTCCTATTTTGGCATGGAAATACCAAATGATTGTTTTGTTAGACTCTTTGTAGAGCTTATAGACCTGTGTTCTGTTTCAATTGTCTTTCCCCAATAATTATTCTAGGGTTTTTCCTCCTAGGTAGGGGAACTTCTGCTATGAACACAAATTTTCAAATCTGTACTGTAAGAAAGGTTTTCAAACAATGACGTTAGTCGTCATTTGCATTTGCTTGAGGCAGTGGAGGAAGCTGTGAGAGATGGGAGAAGCATCAGAAGGGCTGCTCTGCCTCTAACCCCACTTTTGATTACACATGCTAGAGGGGCTCCCCAAGGAGCTCTTCATCCAAGCACACAAGATGAGAGCATAGTGCTGTTCAGCCTTGGCCCCTTTCCTGAGGGAAATACCTCTGGAATAATCATGTTGCCAAGCAGTTGGCTTATCTAGTTTGCATAACCTTTTTCAGATGTAACCATTTACCTCTTCGATTTTCTGAAAGATGATGCAAAGGCGAGGGTCCTGTGACAGAGAGGAAAAAAGTGTCCAGCACAAGGCAGCCACATTAACACAAATTTTTTAGTCATTTTTAAATATTATCTTTTAAAATATCTTTGGTTTATCTTATATTTTTGTTCTTTCTTGAAGTAAGACAACTGCTTGATTTTTTTTTTAGTAGTAAAAGAATGATAATTTATGGCTGTTGGATTTTATTAAAGCAAACCCACATGCTACCTGTATTAATGTTATCAGGGGGGTAACTAACAAAGTACTTTTTTACAAGACCTATCTCAACTTCCCACCTGCAGTATGGTTTATATTAATTAAGTTACATCTTTGCCTTTTCAGTTATTAATGTCTAACATTTTGAAATTTATTAGATGATTTGCATTCAAGTTTTGCAGCTCAAGTTCACTTTAGAAAGGAAAGATTATAGTCTATATTTGAAAGTTGAGGTGGTTTTGCTGCACGTACTGCAATGCTGAGCAAAATGCTTTTGGAGCTTGCTGTTGCTGCAAGGTCCCCTCAGAATATTGTCTAGAAATATTTAAGAATATTTGTCCAGTACTCTTATGTCAATAATACTTTTACAAGCAACTGCACACAACACATATGCATTTGCAATGCCTATGAAAAGGAAAATTTATGTCTGTGCATATATATATATATCATTTACATATTTTTCATTTATGTGAATATATATTCCTGAAAGTTCATGTAGAGCTCCACCTTCTAGATTTCTGCAGTCTCACCTAAAAGAAAATAAATATGACGTACCTAAAGGAAATGATTCTATTAGTACTAGAGAATTTCTAGTTATAAATGCCTTGTGAAATATTTCATATCAGTTGTATGAGATTCTCCTCATGTAAGGAGTGATGGTAAGTGATCATACAGGAGTGATGCAAGAAGTTGCACAGTTTTACCTGTTACATGTTGTTCCTATATAACAAGTGCAATTATGCTCCATCTAGAAGATTTTTAAAGTGTTTTTAGCCTGAACAAAGATCTCCTATATCAATCTTCTTATAAAAAGAACTGGACTTGCTATTGTTTTGCATAGTTGTTAATTTTGAAGTTTATATAGTCTCCACAGAATAGGAAATAGTAGTAAAAACAACAAAATAACACTCCCTGCCATTTCTTGTTAGAAAATTAAGCAGCTGTAATTCTAAACATGAAGTGGGAATAATGTGACCATTTTGCAGATGTTTCATGACCCTAATCACATTAACTGAGTCAGTTCTTTTTTCCCTAGTATGAGCTGATTGTAACGGATGGCTTCATAAAACTTTCAGGGACAGGTGCAAAAAGGTGATTTGGGGCAGGAAAAATATTTTCTGACATCCTAGCAATGTCAAAAGCAAGACATGAGTAGCAGAGAAGTTGAGGATAATGGGTAACTATTTTACTGGTCCATAGAATCTTGGTTTCTGTGGCATTTGAAGGATGCGAGAAACTACAGGGGTTTAATGACCTTATGGAACTTTCCATGGCCATTAAATCAGAGAAATCACATGGGGAGGACTTCAGTGCTGCTGATGGAAATTTTTATAGGCACCTTGCTGTTTCCATAGTGGGAGAAGATGGTATAAACTAATGACAGGCAAAAGGTCAAATGCTTCAGAGTGCATAGGCACCCAACTGATCAGATGTTGGTCTGAAGTTTACCCAAGTTTTTTCAGAATCTTTTAGGGTTTTCAAAATTGTTTTAATATCATAAACAGTATATTTGTTTTTTTACTTTCCTTTTATTTTTTGGGGGGGGAACTTTTTATTTGAAGCTTTTTTTATTTTATTATTTACCTATAAAAAGTATAATATTTAATATTAAATATTTATTATTAAATATTAATATTTCAAATTCAAATTCCAGCCTGAGTTCAGAAATGTAAAATTTAGTAGAAATAATCAATTCTTTTTTTTACCATGAATATGTTTTTGTGGGATTTTTCTTAGGATTCTGCTCATATGCTGCAGGATAATACCACTTCTAATATCTGCAAACTGTGCTCACTGTTCTTAGAACATCTGAAATCACTGAAGTTTAAACAGAGAGTTTGTTTCCTTTGAATTTCATACTCATCCTGCATGAGTTGAATTACCTGATGTAAAATAGAGACAAGCTGACAGTATTGCACCAGAATCAATTTCTAGCTTGAATAATTGAATAGGTTATAGTATATCCTTGCTTAATGGCCTGATCTTCAGAACTATTTTGTACATGCATAAATCCACTGTAATAAATGTAACCCATACAGTCAACGTGTGAAATCTGACTTTCACTGAGGAAAAAATTGGTTAACTTTAATAAGATCAGAATTTCATCCAAAAGGATTATTTGCAAGACTATAGTGTATTCATACTTAATGAACATACAGTATAGAAATATAGGATTTGCTGTAGTGCTTCTACACGGCGGTGATATTATTGTTTCCTTGCTGAAAAATGTACTTTAAAACTCTTTTTATAAGGTGATGTTTTTTTGCAAATATACATTATTTATACTTACAGACCTTATAGAAAGTGGAGTATTTGGCGCCAAAACTATTACAAATATTATTTGTAAAAAATACCCTTATTTTAACTTGAGAGATACCTACAGTGAGAAAGTAGGATTACTTGAGAACAGTTTAGCAGTCTGCCATTAGTACCTTGGAACAGTTACTGTTCAAGAGTGTATAAAAACACAAAAGTGGTCATGTAAAGAAACTAAAACTATAATTCTTTTTTGTGCCTTTGGGGAACAGCCCCCCACAAGAAATAAATATTGTATTTGGCTAAAAAGCAAATCTTGCTTTCATTAAGCAATTGTGTGTGTTCCAGAAGGTCGTGGCAACGGGGAAACTGAAGGAAGCTGAATGTGGATAAATGTGAAACTCTAGAGGAAAGAAAAAAAAAAAGAAACTTACGGTTTCAAACAAAGCTATGTAAAAACAACACCTAGGATCTGTTGTCTAGTGGCAATAACAGAATAGTAGGTATTAGTTTTAGAAACTCTAAAAGCATTTTAAAATTCTAATACATGTCAACCCCCAAAATGTCCAACACACTGAAGCTAGCAAATTATCTTTCCCAGAGAAAATTACACTTCAGATCTCATAGAGATGTGATTAATATGAGGTTTTTTTACTTCTAACTGTGAAAGCTTGCTTATCTTTGTCATCAGGTGGATATCAGCAACAATTTTGATACTATTCAGGAAAATTCTGTTACCTTTAAAAAAGAGAACTTACTTGGTTTAAGGTCAGATCTTTAAGAAATTCAGAGCACTACTTCCATGTATGACAAAAGTCTTAAAATGGTTAGTTTACAATGAACTGCCCCATGATCCTTCTTCTCTACTCAGTATTAGTGAGGTCACACCTGGAATGTTGTGTCCAGTTCTGGGTTCCCCAGTACAAGATAGACATGGGCATACTAGAAAGAGTCCAGTGATGGGCCACTGAGATGATTAAGAGACTGGACCATCTCACCTATGGGGAAAGACTGAGAGAACTGTAGCTGTTTAGCCTAGAGAAGGGAACACTTGAGGGGGATATCTTATCAATGTATATGAATAGCTGAAGGGAGGGTGCAAAGAGGATGGAGCCAGGCTCTTCTCAGTGGTGCCCAGTGACAGGTCAAGAGGCAATGGGCACAAACAGAAACACAGGAGGTTACCTCTGAACATCAGGAAACACTCTTTTACTGTGAGGGTGACTGAACAGACACAAGTTGCACATAGAAGCTGTGGAGTCTCCATCCTTGGAGATACTCAAAAGCCATCTGGATGTTGTCTTGGGCAACTCTAGACACTAGGTGGCCCTGCTGGAGCAAAGTGCTTGGACCAAAGGACCTCCAGAAGTCCTTTCTAACCTCAACCATTTGATGTCTATTCTATGTCTGACTAGAAAGAAAATGTGACATAGCTGTAGTTTTTATGCCAAGCTGTCTGACAACTTTTAAAAGGTGGGTAACAGAGTGGTGTGTAATAGTGAACATGGAGCTTTATTAAAGTTTATATATTTTTGCTGTACCTTTGGGTTTAGTAGCACAGTAGCATTTGAAAAAGAGAATAGTAAAAGCAGAGAAATTTAGAAAAAATTTGCATCTAAATACTCAAATATGAAAAAATAATTTTTGATGACATCATATGAGATAAGCTAGCCATCTATTGAGTTTTACTCATCCTTCATGGAAATCAAACTGACTCCTGAATAAAAATGAAATATTTAAACCTTAGGAAAACTATATTCAAATTCTAAGTCTGTCTAAGAATTGAGGACAATAGGATCTTCCTACAGATGCTTAGAGGAATAGCAGCTCACTTCCATACTCTGTTTGTATGCCAAAGTGTTTCTCTATGTTATTTTGTTGGTCACTTTTAATTCCCTGCCTCTCCCCTCTTCACAGAGTTTTATTCACCCAAGTAAGGAGTGAGGACATCAGACTAGCACAGAGCAAAACTGAGCTGGCAGGTGTTGCTGTAGTATCTAGAAACTGCCTGTTTGAGTGCTATTTCCATATGACTCTCCCTAGAAAGTTAAAAAAACCTTATTCCTAAGAAGAGATTCAGATGAGAAACATATTCTTTAGTATTTAAAAAGGTAGTCAGTTAAATAGGCCTCCAACTTATTCTGCATTTAAAAAAATTCTATATTTAATAAACAGTGTCAGGGGCCAATCTGTTTGGCTGGCAGTTAATGATTTATGTCATCATTCCAAAAGAGTATATATGTAAAATTTGTTTTGTTAGCAATTTAAAACAGATTTCTAGAAATGGATTTTGTATTCCTGGAATGTGTTAATTTTTATCCTTACTGTGCTTTCTTTTCAGTAAGTACTTTTTCATTTAGCACTGCCATTCAATTTATTCAGATAAGCTCATCTTTGGTTTTATTACAAATTGAGCGGAAGTACTCATTGTCTTTGGTAAGAACACATATTCTAGATAAGACTGCAGCATTGAATGAATTGGCAACATTTCAGTACACTGATGAAATAATATCAAAATAGAAAATCTGTTATTATTAAATGCATTTATATAGTTTCACAGGTTCTCTTGGCTACTCTGTTTCATAGTGTGGCTTCATACTTGCTATTAGGCAGTCAGACTTGAAAGTATGTAGAGAATGGTTTGCATGCTTTCTGCTTAAAGCTAGCCTAACCTGAGGGACTTCTCTGCAATCATTTACATTCAACCTATGTTATATGGTGTTGTGCATGCTAATTTTAACTGTGGATATGTGAGAAAAGTGACTTGCCTATTTATAAAAATTGGCAGCCTCTCACTGTCATTATATTTCTGTCATATGGGCCAACAGCTCTCCTTGGATACCCTTGCAGAGACAGCAGTGTGTGCATGCATGCAAACGAATAATTGGGTCCTCTCTATCAGATCTGGTATCAATTTTTTGCTATGAGTGGTACAGGGTTGTTATGGTAGGATCTCGCATTTATTTTCTAGCTCATGCACGACTAGTAGTGGTAGACTGCGTGTCAAGTGTGCTAAAAGTGCAGTCATTAATTGTATTGATCATGTTTTAGACAGAAAGAATCTAAGCTGATTTTCAGATCCCAGTTTGACTTTTCAAGGGTGATGGCTGAGCCAGGAAGAAGAGAGAATCTTTTGGTTTGTTGGCCTAGAAAATAAACTTAAAAAGGGAGGGGACGGACATCACACTGCTTTCTAGGACTTTTTCTTTTTCTTTTTCTTTTTCTCCCCTCCCCCCCCCACCCCCCCAGTAATGTGGTAGTAAGATGACTGCATGTTTGGAAATTAATTTGAAGATAGACTTTGCCTATAAAATGTCTGGTCTGAATCTCATTGCATAATAAAACCTACTAATCCTTTTGGGTCCAGTTCTGTCCTTAGTAATTGTGAAACTCTGTATGGTCTCTTAGACCTATTTGCTTTTTTGTATTAACTGTTTAGTTTTACAAATTACAGCAGCAGCATAGTACAGCAGGTCCTACTGTGCTAAATACCATACATACATAAAGCAAGGGACAATGCCCTCCCCAAGACCTTACAGTTTAAATAGATTAAAAGATTAATAGAAGCACACAGATGTGAAGTGTCTTGCTCAAGGTTACCCATCAGGCCTACAGCAAAACCAGAATTAAACTGGTCCCTGTGTCCCACTCTAGCACCCTGTTGATTGCACCACAGTGCCTCTGGAAGTTAATTTGAAGTAATGTTTTCAACTTATGCATACAAATTGCTTTAAAACCTAATTGTGATAGTCTAAAAGGCAGCTTGGTGAGAATAAAACCCTCTTGACAAGGAAAATGGAGGGCACATAGTCATACCTAAGGCAAGGCTTACTCTTCCTTTTTATCATCATTCATCATCCTTTGACAAGAGGATCCTTTGAATATAGTGGACAGCCTTTACAGCCACCCTTCACTGCACAAGAGGAGGAAAGACACTCTTCCTATTCCCAAGCTGCCTGTTTAGTTATGAAACTGTAGTCCAGGAAGTTTTCTTGTTGCTTAAGTAACACAGTTTCACCAGGTCACCAGGAAAAGCCCACTTCCAGACAGGACCATCAAAGACATCGTGCCCTGCTGCTGTGATCCTGTACCCTGTGGGGAGCTGTGCAAGTTTTCTGAGGAGGAAAGACCTAGTCACCAAAGACAGGGGTAGTCTTATGAAGAAGCTATCCAGTAGAAAGTATTTCATAAATGTTGAGCCTGATGGGCCATGATCGTACAGCTAAGCTCTTGGTCAGGAACATTTCAAATTAAAATTTAGGCCTAACTCAAGTAAGACATAGGATATATTCTAATCTCATACAGCACTGGACATATGATTTTCTAAGATACTTGAGTAATAAGCTAAGCAGATCCCAAAATGCATTTTGTCTCTGTTTTTGTTTCTCTCTGTGGAACTATTAAAAGAACACATTGTAAGCAAGCAAACATTGCATGAATCATTCAGACTGTGGTTTGGATTGTAAGACATCATATTCAGATTTTTTTCTGCTTCTATAAGCCATAAAAATAATTTCAATCTATGAAGAATAGATGAAGAATATTGCAACAACTTCTTTAAAGCATTCTTATCAGGAACATGTTTTCTTCCTACTTTTCTATCTCAACGGGGGCTCGAAAGTTAGATTTGGAATATTAAAATTTTAGACATTGTCTATGAGTAATATTGCTTTTTTCTTGTGGGAAAACCTCAACTATTTTGCATATGTATTTTCAGTGCATGCACTGCTTATTTTTTGCAATTATTCTGGTTAACTGTTTCATCACCTTTCCCTGAGCTTAAGGATTGTATACCACAGCCTTTCAGCAAACTGTGAAGAAAACAAGAATTACTTTTATTTTGTCTAAGCAGAGAATCAAACACGACACATGTTGCATTCTCTTTAGCTATGCTATTACTACAAAATTGATTTTGAAAGAGACAGTGATAGGAAGAGAGAGTAGTGAAGTACGATAGCAAAACCAAAGGCAATGCTCTAAAATAAAACCATCTTCTTTCTAAAGATTCTGTATTATATGTTCAGTACTGTATAACTAGTTTGAATGGGATATACAAGCTATTTAATGAGTATTTTGAACATATTTGAGGTATTCTATAGAGAGGCTTTCCATTACCTGATTTTTTTCTGAGAAAATATTGATAGTTTACACTTTGAAGAGCTATAACTGGAAAATTAAATAGAAGAAACATCTTTAACCATTTGAGCAACAGAAATAGTCATTGATCAAATCAAGACAAATGGACATTTGAAAATTATTAAATACTTTGTGCAACCTTTAGACCGAGAACTATTTTCATAAATTATTCAACACATTTTTGAATAAATAATACCTCACTGTTTGTATTATATTTACTCTTAATGGTTAGGAGCCTTCCTGAGTAAAGTGCTGCACACATTTGCCAAAATGTAGTTCTGAATTAGAAATTCAAATGGCAAAAAAAAAATAAAATAAAAATGCAGTCCTATGGCAATCAAGAAAAAGTGGTGTGTTTGAATAACATCCATAATTATAAAAGATGATCACAATCAATATCTTCAATCAAGTTGGGAAGAAAACTTGCATGAATAGTTCAGGTAACTTTGTAAGTTAATATTTAGTAGGCACCAAAAGGCTGCTCTTTGTGATGCAGTAATTTTATGAGACCTATTAAAAATAGTGACTTCACATTTGTGTGCTGCCATTGTGCTGTATGGTATGATAAGTAAAGGTATACTACTTATGAGAAAGGGCTGCAATTGCAAAGTCTTCCTTGTTACATTGGCTGGTTAATCATCTCCCTTACAGTCTCCATAACTGTTTGTTAGAAATGGGTCTCTCTGTTGCCTTTGTCTGACATTTAAGAGTAGGGAAACAAAAACTTCAATCATGTCTTAAACCTTACCACACTGGAGAGCGACTTTACTGAAAGTTGTAGCAGGCATTATATTAAATCTGACAAGGGCGTGATCTCTTGTACTGTTATTTTTATTGTTACCTACCTTTCATGCACTTTTTTCCTGTTGGCCTTTCCTGCAATGGATAGGATTTGGTTAAATGATCAGAGTTGGACACATCTTGGTTTGCTTACTTTCCTAACCTGCCAGCGTTACACAGTTTTTAAAAAAATATATCTGTAGACAGTCTTTATACTCTTTATCCCCTCAAATATCTAAATAATTTCTCAGCTTAGAGTCTGAGATTTTTTTAAATTTAAATGTCTCTCTCACATTTCAGTATTAGTTTTCCCTGTTTCTCTGACCATGTACATGTTTCTTCTGGCTGTTTCAAATCAATTTCTGCTATTACTTAGTATTAGCATGCATTACAATTCTACGATCCTTATTCACAAAAGTTTGTCTAAAAAAATTTCCGTTACAAAATACGTATATTTTTCCTTTCCCTGATATGCTTTCCCAGTCTTTATTTTTTAGTTTTCTCCTTTAGTTCTTCTGGGTTCAAATATATTCTTCAAGGAATATGTTGTAAAGATTATCTTTTTGTAGAATTAACATTCTGGATTGTTCTACGGTTTATAAATGCTGAAGTGCACTGTGTGAAAGATGGCACTTATTCCCCAGGAATTTTGATTGGAATACTCATAGTTTTTCACTTCAGAAACCTTGAAACATCACGTGCAATTATTTTCAGCATGGAAATCAGCTTCACCCTAGCCTCTTCCCTTTAAAAGCATTAGACTATTTTGTAGAAGAGTTGATGGTCTCTTGCCAAGGTTTCAGTAGGACCTTGCTGGTTTGCTTTGAACTGTACCTCTGGTGAGGCATAATGGAGGGAGGAGCACTGGGGTACAACTGTGAAAGCCAGTGGCTTGGAAAGGGTGGCCCATCTCTTACCCTATTTGGGTGATTCATCAGTGTGTTTAAGGTGAAACAAGGCTATGGTTCTGCTTTTGTTTTACTTGCACCTTTCAGACATAACTTTCAACAAGCAGCTGCTATTCCTCCCAATGTGGAAGGTATAGTTACGGGTAATAACCGTGTTGCTTTTATCCTTATTTGGGTGTAAGTCATAGTTTGTTCACTGGCCGCTAACAGGACATGTCCTGCTAAAGTATCAGGTTAATGAAGCTTTTCTGTTAATGGACATGATTAATGGGAGAAAAAATTTAGAAGAGCTAATATGATATCCTGCCCAGAATTAGTTTCCATGGCTTCATATAGCTCTGTAAAATTATAGTCTTATGATGCAGTGGGAGGGAAGGGGTATTTAGATCCAGCAATGAATGCCGGTATAAAACTATAAGAGGTAAAGTACAGTCCCACTACCTGCTGAGAACAGCCAGAGAAAGACCAGAAAAATAAGACATCCTTTGTCCTATATTTATTCTCTGTAGAGTTCTCTGAAACTCTGTAATCTGCAATTCACAGGGTGCTTGTGAGTAACCAAAAGATAGAGCTTTGTACAATTATGTAGAGAAAAAAATGTAGGAGGAAAATTCTGTCGCTTTATTCATATACTTTAGGTAGGTTGAAAACTTCTGGAAATAAGCCCCATACTAAAAGTCAAACACACTTGAAATGGCTTTTCCCCAGGTTGATGTTAGACCAGCCTGAAATAACCCACTTAAATGGATACTCAGTTAATCTCGTTTGATTACCTTTGTTTGAAAAAGTGTTCAGATTCATGATTCCACCATGAATATTTACCCTTACTGAAAATTTGATCAAACATATTTATTTGTATTGTGAAATTTTAATTGTGATGCCTTAATATAATTTAAAAATGTGTTTTAGTACAGAACTTGGTGTTTGTGACAATCTTCTGTTTAAATTTCCAATATTTGATCCTTAAGTTGGCAAGTAATATCTGTGCACATCTGCAGAAAGGTACAGGTTATGAAAACCAACTCTTTTGGGGAAAGTGAGGTACTTTTTGTTAGAATCTCTTGAACCAAAGTGATATGTCTCAAAGATTTTACTACATGAAGTCTTTGAAAGAATGGGATACAAACTGCATCAAAAAATACCTTAATGAAATAATATGGGGAAATTTCCTTATAGAAAATTATAAAGTTATATGTCAAAATGCCCTGGAATTAATTTAGCTTTTAGTTTATAAATGCTTGTGAAACCTCATTAGATTTTTCCTTATTGTCTTGGTTTTCTCACACTTTTTAAGAGGCATCTTAGGTACAGATTTTTTATGTGTAAAGCTGATTTTTGTAAATTATTTTCCTCAGTAAAACAGTGAAGATGTTTTTTGGACTTGCGTTGACCACTGTGATGATAACTGTCACCAAAATGCACTAATAGGCCCCCATTGTATGTTTTTTTTTTCTTTTTTTTTTTTTTTCCTTTTTTTGGGAAGAGGTATTGCTTTGTTTTTCTAAATAAAGACAAAATTGTGACTGGGTAATTCTTCTCAATGGTGTCCTAATAGCAAAGCAATTCTTACTCTTACAGAGATAATTTTCTTAACAGTTGCGCAGAAAACAACAGACCAAAAATACCCTGAAAACTCAGAAAGTTTATTGGCAGTGGGTTTGGTTTCTTCTTTCAGAGAGCAGAGCAGAGTAATGAAGAGCTGCTGGCTTTTATAAGAACGCATGGCAATTCCACCAGTAAGGAAAGCCTAGAATGGTTGGCTTTAAAGAGTAGCAAGGCTGTCCAATTATATTAGCTGTGTACACCTTTTCCATAGCATGTGGCGCTGCATGTGTTTCTATGGAACTGGGTCTCTGGTTTTGTTTGTTTTTCAAAAAAAGGATATTATCACTGTCTGAAGAGATCATTTAGTCTTAAATATAGGTACCTAATCATATTAGTGGCACAGTTTAGGCAGTGGATGAATTGGCAGTGGATCCATCAGCGCAGGGTGGATGAAAGGTAATAATGCAAGTTCTGAAAATGAAATACTGCTTTTTATTGAAAAATTGATACTAGTCCATTTTTGAACGTTGGTGAAGCTATCAGGTTTTCACAAGATTTTAAGTACTCCTCTTCCTCTGCCCTGAGAAAACAAAATATTACAAAATGTAGGGAAATGGATAAAGATGCCACCCCACCCCCCCACTCCCCCTGTGCCTATATTAATCAGAGATTGCAATACATAAATCTCTAAAGAAAAAAAATCGAAGATGGATTTGTGAAATTGCTGCCATATGTAAAGCTACTCACAGAAGAAAGTAACTGAAACAAAACTGTTTGTTCATTGAACAAAACTGTTGCAATATGTCTCTATGTATCTAAGTACTCTGAAATGTATCTATCCGAGGAAAAGAGAAATTTTATTGAGTGAGTAGAAAGAAAAAAACAAAAAAGAAAATTAACATTTTCAAATGTACTGTTTGAACATAGCACATAGTATTTTATTTCTATATAACATAATATTATTTAATCTGTTCTAAATCCACTCTGGTTTTCCAAAATAAAGCCTGCCTCTGCAGAGATTCATCCTGTTTTGACAGAAGAGGGCAGTGTTTCTTTACAATTGTGGATGGAAAATATGCATATTATTTTAAAGATCAGTCTCTAGAGAGTATTTTGAGCCGATGAATTTAAATGTAATAAATGCCCTCGGAATATGCTGCTTAGTAAAAATAACAGGCAATGAAAAAGTAGCCATTATGATTACTTAATTGTTATCAGCATTGAATTGTACTGACCCAAGGAACAACATGTAACCTTTAACATACTACACAGATGATTGATTTTTGTGTAATGTTCAAAGATTAAATCTATGAAACAGCATCTTAGGCTGAAAATGGTTAAATGGTAAAAATTAAGCCTAATGCTACTGCTTTATGGAACGCATTAAGCATATTAATATCAATAAAATAGCTTTGCAGGAATTTGATATATGAATCAGCACTGACAGTCTCACACTTCAGAGTTGTCCATGCTGCTGTAGTGTCACCCTTTATAGAGCAGGCAAAAAAAACCAAAAAACAAAAAAAAAACCACAACAAAAAACCCAAAACCAACCCACAATCATGATTTTAGAAGGGAATAAGGGAATTAAGCACATATTTTACTTTAAAGGTTCTGACTAAGTCCCAGCAGACTTCCAGTTAAGTACTTGTTTTATTGGCCTTTTAAGATAGGGATGTTTGCTAAGTCTGGGCCTATATGATTGACATATTTCTATATCCTGAGTGGTGTTCTGTATTTCTGCCTGAAATAATATAAGACAGGGACAGGCTTCTCCCTTTCCTCCTCCTTCCTACCGAAACGTTGTTGTAAAGTTCTTTGTTCTCTGTATTAATTCTTTGTCCCTGTTCTCTGAGCATTTTAATTCAGCAGGGGATGGATGAACCTGACAGCTCTTCTTTGGGGTGTACAGAGTTACTCCATATCCAAGAAGACAAGGTTTGTTTGTATGGACATAGGGAACTGAGTTTCTCCAGTGCTTAAGGCAAGTGATTGTGTAAACAAGTATTGAAATTTGGTCTACTCGGGGCCAATGGTGGAAGCGATGTGTTCTCTTATTTCCACACAGACTCATAATATTACTGCCAGCCTCATTAGTCTCTTGTCCAAAGTAAATCTTAATCATAGAAGAGTCCTAGCAAGAAAATGGCTGTGCAGAGAACAAAGAGCAAGTTTAATTAAATAACTTCTTAATGAAAAACAAATGAAATTAATTGAGGCAGGGAAAAAGATATTTACAAGTTATTTCTTTTTTCTTACTTTCATTTTATAGGTCTGTTTCCTTTCCTTCTCTGCCTATTTATCCAAACAATTTTGATTGATTTCGGTACTTGGGGAAAGTGGCTCCTCAATCCAGACACATTTTCATGGAAAAGCAGTAGCACAGAAAGTGGTGGCACAGGAGTCTGTCAGTCTGCTCAACTGCGGGAAAAAAACCTGCCATAGTCTTCAGCTTTTCCTTCCTCTGCTGCTCACAGAAATACCACTTGTAAGCTGTGGCTTACTTGAAACAGGAGACAGTCTATCAAGCCTGTTCATGTCAGCTACCAGAAAAGTCCTCACGTTTAGTAGGACATGAATTTTATGTAGCAATAATGTGAATGCATTGGGAAGCAATGAGCTGAAGTGAGAAACTCCACGTCTTATTGACAATTGCCTGAACAAGCCTTTTATAAAGCCTGGCGTGGCTGTCGGGGCTGCGGCAGCAGCCTGCCAAAAGCAGTGGAGAGAGAGATTGGCCTCCGTGTTCTTTAAATGGGCCAATATCTTCTGTCGCAACTGCTGCTACGTTTTAGATATTCATAGGTGTGAAATGACTCTTTGTAGTAAAACTGCACAGCAAAGACCTTTTCCCTTAAGCCTATGTATCCTAAAACAAAATTTCTGAGAGATATAGATTGTCCCAAGTTTTTTGATTGATACCTGTCCTGCAAATGCCAGCATTCTTAGTTACTGTAGTGCTCATTAAAGAAGTCAGAACAGGACATAATGTGCTCTGATAAAAGGAAACATTATTTTAAAATATAATTAATTGTCTTTGGAATAGAATTCTAAAGCAGTGGCATTTGATATGCCTCTATGCTAAGGATACACAAGGTCAAGTACAAGATGAGATACTCTTTTCCTGCAGGTGATCAGTTCTGAGTACTTTGGGAAATAAAAGTATTCTTTTTCTGAGTCATAAGGCCTTTGGTTCTAGTAATTTACTTTGTTGATTGTACTTACTTCATGCTTGTTGGTGTTTTGTAGTTTCTGTTCGTATTACTTGTTTTCTTTGCATTCATACACAGTGCTACTAAAATGGGAAAGTACCATATTAGCAATCTTCTGCAGTTGTTATTCTGAAAGAAAGCTACAAAGTTATTACTTTTTTTCTTTTTTTTTTTTTTTCTTTTTTCCCCTCCATATATTCCTTAAGAAAAATTCTTGGCTTTTTAGGACTCTCATGTAAGCTGATCTTAGCTTTGCTTCTGTATAAGAGTCTAACCTGAAGAATTTTAGAATTTTTATGTTTACAAATAAAACTGGAAATTTATCTGTCCACAGTGGCAAAAAGAGTGAAATGAGCCTGAAACTTTGAAGAAGGATGCATATTGAGGAATTAAAAATGTTATTAACTTTGTAACACATTCCACATTTTTCCTTGCCTAAGATAAATGCAGAATTCAAACACTGTTTGAATGCCAAAGTATTAAGGGTATGTATTGAGTTTGTTCACGGTAGAATGAAGAAAGTTCAGAATTCTACCTTTTCCATTTGTTAGACACAAAATGATTATTAAATGAGCATGGAAGAAACTTCTGTGTAGAGACTTGAAGTCAAGACTGAGGCAAAAATACAGTATTTATACAGATTTGCATATAGAACTAGATAAACCTTGGTGTTAATAGACTGCAACTGGAAAAATATATTGCTTTTGTATTCTCTTGTGGCATTGTGCAGGTTCTATAGGCCCACCTAATACTCACAGTCCTGAAAAACTTTACCTCTAAAAACCATGACTAAAGGCAAACAAAAATGGATTTCCAAATATCTCTGCTGGAGGTGAGAACAGAGATAAATCTAATGTTATTCACTTGATTACATTACGCAAAAATCACACTTCTCATGTAAAAATCACAAAGCAATTAAAAAATATTTAATTAAGCAACCAGCAGACACCCCTTGTAAAGCAGAAGATGCAGCTTAATCACAGACAATAAAGCTAAATTGTTAACCAAAACACCACAGAACTGTTAACGCTTCTTTGCTGTGGGTAAAATATCAAAAAGTACTCAGATACATGTTTTTATTTTCATATTTTTTTGCCTATGACATAAGATATGCTTATATATCACAATACTGACTTGAGCTTTTTATAGGTACATGAAAAAGGTCTCGGACTAGCTGTAGTTTTAATAGCAAATTAAAAGTACACCACCTCAATCTGATGAGATGCTGAAGGTGGGTATTATGATGTGCCATAGGTTGCCTTCAGTCTGCCATTTTTTACTGTCTTCCTCACACACTTTTTTGAAGGCAATCTCTGCCAGGATGTTATATCATTGAAAACATAATTAGCCTGATTTAGAATATGATTTCAGGGTGATTTATGTGTCATGATTTCAAGAGAACTTTCCAGGATGGATTGGGGGGTGGTTGGTTGGGGTTTTTTTAGGAAAGAAGATAAATCTATTACGGATTAATACATTAGTCTGTTTTTCTTCAAACATTTTTGAAATAACATATTCTTATTTTCAAATGTTTGATTTCGGGCTAATTAATAAATTAAAAATTAATTAAATTAATTACACAGCAATGCCTTTTCCTTTGACTACAACATTTTGTGAAGATTTTTAAACAAGGGTGAAAGCTAAGATGCTGTGTGCTTTCAGCTACTTTAACATCTTTTTTCTCTGTCTTCTAATTTCACTGTTTTTAAGGAACTTGCTCAGAAAGTATGTGTTTCTTCCCTGTCTTATACTTAAGTTGAAGATGTTACATGGTGTTCAACTCCATGCTGTAACTGAAGCCAGTAAGTGCTGTAATGATAATAAATTGAATTATGTTATCAAAAAATATAAGATGGAAGATCAGACATATTCTTCTTTCTTTTAATGTTTATGCAATTTCAATTAAATTAATTGTATTTTTTTAATGCAGATGCATTTATAGCTGTATTCTTACTGCTCTCCATGATTTAAAGGAAATAATTAGTCAAGTGACAAGTAGAACTTGAAATAAATTATTTAATCTGGCCAGGATATTAATTTTTGAAATGTTAATACAATAGCTCCTTGAACAACTAAAGATTTCCTAATGTTCTTAGAATTATGGAGTTGATTTTAATGTGGGGGATATTTTAAACAAGTTTTTCATTCTCTTGTCAAGATTTATATAGGGTTTTTTTCTTCTCCATATTTTCTGGTGATAGCCTCATCCAGATACTAAATATGAAGCACATACGTGCAATTTCAGTTGTAGTAGACAGAAAACAATTTATAGAAAGTTGGCTGACATAGATCGGTGTGAATGTGCCATTTGTAAAACATTTCTTTCCTCCTTGACCTTTGTCCAAGAATATTAGGAATTCCTCTCAACCTACCAAAGGATAGGTCTGGGACACAGTATCTGACAGATACAGAATGATAATGATTGGGGAAAAACGCCCTAAAAGATGGTGTCTTTTACTCCTTCAAATTAGCATTTTTTTTGTTCTTACAATTATTTTCAAAACTAAGTATTGTTTTGTCACTGTTATTGTATACAATTAATTGTTATGTAGGAGAAGTTCATTGGGAAAAATAAGGAGGTCTGCAGGAAATGGTAGTCCCCAATCTAGATACTCAAAACTAATTTGAAAAGTATGGATACAATCATAATGACTTTACCACATGCATCCATTTAACTGTATCATTTCAATGTTGAGGTGACCTGCTGTGAATTCCAAAATGAAATCTGGATCCATGTAAGTCAGTTCTGGTCTGTTACAGAGTCTGTCCCTCATAAAAATTACTGCAATACTACTTTTCTTCCACTTCTAAAAAATGGGCATAAGTTATGGAGGATTTATTAGTTAAAACTTTCAAACAGACTTCAAATAGTTGACTTTTAGACACATTGTGTTGAATAGCATGTAGGTGAACAAACTGGAATGTAAAGAACTGGAATTTATGACCAGTTTCAACAGCTGTAGATTCTATTATCCTTTGGTTGATGACAAATAAAATAAAAATATCTTTGATGCTATCAATATTGCATGTCAAACTGTGAACAATGTGAAACACCTATATTTTAATTTCAGCTGTTTATATCTGGATTTATTTAATAGAAATATTTCAGGGTAGTTGACAATTAAAATGGAAAGTATATGATACTTTGTGCATTTTTGTTCAAGATAATCTTGGTATTTTTAACACTAACAAGTTGTATCTGAAGGAGTTCTGCAATTCTGTTTTGTTGTTGTCAATTATGATTTGATGCTGTCCTGTAAAGAGACTGTAAAACAGCTTTTGGAGGTTTGTGGAATAGGGTGCAGTAACCATCTGTAAGGGTTTGTTGCACTGTTTTGGGGATAGGAAATAAATAACATTTTTAGACATAACATATTATAAAAACATTACAGCATCCACGCTGAAATCTGAAATACACTACTAGTACTTGCCTCATTTTGCTTTGAGCACAAGAATGAGATTCTATAGATATTTTCTATCAGGAAAAAAAAAAATCTTAAATCTACAAATAAGTTTAACCTGCACATTATTTTAGTCCAGCTTTTATTGCTGAGGAAAGGTTAACATCCTTCCTTCTCCTTTTGACTCTGGGGTATATCCTGAAGCCTGCTGCCACGAACCTGTTGCTTGAAGTGAAATCTCCACTGGGACATTGCTAAAGCTAACTGTGGCCATCTTTTATTCACATTTTTTTGTTTCTATTCATGCTATAATTATCTGGAACGTCTCATGCTGTGGTGGGTTTGGGCTTATTTTGCTGTACCAATTGCAAACTCCTGCACCAGGAATTTCTATGCTGTGGAAAAAAACATTTTTTCCTTGGAATTCTGATTTGTTCAGCATTGCTTCCATACAAATCTCTCTCTAACTTTCTTTAGTATATTTGAAACATATGCATACAGATCTAAAGAAGATTCAGTCTTGTTTCTTACCATCGAATTATTCATATTGGAAAAGACATTTAAGATCACTGAGTCCAACTGTTAACCTAACACTGCCAAGTCCACCATTAAACCATGTCCCTAAGCACCCCATCTACACGTCTTATAAATACCTCCAGGGATGGTGACTCAACCACTTCCCTGGGCAGCCTCTTCCAAAGATTGACAACTCAGTGAAAATTTTTTCCTAATATCCAATCTAAATCTCCTATGGTCCAACTTGAGGCTGTTTCCTCTCATCTTATCACTTGCTATTTGATAGAAGAGACTGACACCCACCTAGTTACAACCTCCTTTCAGGTGGTTGTAGAGAGCGGTATAGTCTCCCCTCAGCCTCCTTTTCTCCAGGCTAAACAACCCCAGTATCCTCACCTGCTCCTCATAAGGCTTGTGCTCTAGACCCTTCACCAGCTTCATTGCCCTTCTTTGGACACGCTCCAGCACCCAATGTNTGATCCTCTCATCCAGATCTTTGATAAAGATATTAAAGGGAACTGGCCCTAACACTGAGCCCTGGGGAACACTACTTGTGGCTGGCCACCAACTGGATTTAATTCCATTCCCCACAACACTTTGGATAGAGCTGTCCAGCCAGCTTTTTAATATGCCCATCTAATCCATGAGCAGCCATGCTCCTGTACCTTTAAGATTTCCCTCTTGAAGAATGTCCAGCCTTCCTGGACTCCTTTGCCCTTCAGGACTGCCTCCCAAGGGACTCTGACAAGCAGGCCTCTAAACCAGCCAAAGTCTGCCCTCCAGAAGTCTAAGGTAGCAGTTCTGCTAACCCTCCTCCTTATTTCTCAGAGAATTGAAAACTATCATTTCATGACTGCTTTGCCCAAGACAGCCTCCAACCATCACATCACCCACAAGTCCTTCACTGTTTGCAAACAACAGATCCAGCAGGTCCAGCAACTTCCCTAGTTGGCTCATTTGCCAACTGTGTTAGGAAGTTATTCTCCATGCACTCCAGGAACCTCCTGGACTGTTTCCCCTCCACTGTATTTCATTTCTAGCAGACATCTGGTAAGTTGAAGTCTCCCATGAGAACAAGGGCTAGGAATCGTGAGACTTCTCCCAGCTGCTCATAGAATATTTCATCTGCCTCTTCATCCTCTTTGGGTGGTCTATAACAGACCATGATATCTGCCATATTGGCCTTCCTCCTGATTCTCACCCATAAACACTTGACCCTTTCATCACCGTCATCAAGTTCTAGACAGTCAAAACACTCCCTAACATACAGGGCTACTCACTGCCTCTTCTTCCTTGCCTATCCCTTCTGAAGATTTTATAGCCATCCATTGCAGCATTCCAGTTGTGTGAGTCATTCCACCATGTTTCCATGATGGCAAGTATATCATGGTTTTCCAGCTGCAAAATGGCTTCCAACTCCCGTTTGTTGTCCATGCTGTGTGCATTGGTGTAGATGCACTTCAGTTGGGCTACTGATCCCATCACATTTTTGGGCGGAGAAACCCTAATTCCTATGTAACTGTTCTCTGGTGCTTCTGTGGTTTCTAACGCATCAAAAAAACATTCTAACTTTTCATATAGGCTTAAAATGCTTCTCTCTTCTTGTACACTGCTTTTTTTTTTTTTTTTTTTTTTACATTTAGTACATTTTTCTATAGGCTTTCATTTAGTGACTATGAACAAGAGAGTTTTTACATTTCAAGGACAAAGGATCAAATTACACCCCAAGACACTTTAGAGAAATTATTCACTGAAATATTTTTTGTGAAATAAGTAGAATAATGTCCTAAGCAACTCAGACACTTAAAGTTGATCCTTATTTGTTCAAATTTTGTATTCTTTTAAAAAATATTTTATATTTCATTGTTGTAATTGCTAAGATCTTCCATTTTGCAAATTTTTTTTATAACAAAGTCACAGAACAGCTCAGTCTCCTCAAGAGCCATTGTTGAATGACCAGTAATGAAAACCATAGTACTCTCTAAATTACAAATGGCATTTCTGACATCTTACTGATATTTGAATATCCTTTATTATTTCAAATCCTGAGAGTTTTGCTATGAAAGAAGGGAAATATCAGCTTGACAAAACTTTTCTAAGTGAAATGTCAGTGTTCTAACTCCTTCACTCAAACTATTTTTTCACTTTATCATGGTGATTTTTCTGTCCTTCTCTGTTCCCCACCAGAAATTCAGAACATACTTCTGCTTAATTATTTCACTTTTTTTAAAGAGAAAAGAAAAGAAAAGAAAAGAAAAGAAAAGAAAAGAAAAGAAAAGCATAAAACATGTCAATGTTTTGTAAACGTTTTCATCTCTCATGCTTTCCATGAGGCCAAATACTATTGAAACAATATTTATGAACATAAGCTTATAAAACACATTATCAGAGAAAAAAAAATGCACAAAATTATCCACAGAGTATCAAAATGCATAAAATATCTCAGTCAAAAGTAATATATATTACCTCTTAGTATCTGATATTCTGTTGACTAAGTCCTACAATTTTAATCTTTTTGTTCAGCAAAGGTAAAAAATACCTTTGACAGTATATTGTAGTGATTGTCTTTCTCTCTCTCATATATCTTCTTTTTCTGCATTCCAATGTTGTGAAATAACAAAAAGGAGAATGCATTGTATATAGGTCTTACTCAAAGGTATTGAACCTGATGGATATACCATTCTTTTGATTTTAATATCTTCTGATTTAAGTATATATTTTATTAAGGCGAAAATGCACAAACAAGATCTGACTTTGGCAATCAGTAAAAAACTGAATTTGAGTGACAAGATATACTTTTGGTGAAGTTGTGTTTTGGTTTGGTTTTTTTTTCCCCAGGAATGACTTGTATCCTGTGCTGGAATTTAGACCTTGCATCACCTAATTCCCTTTGCTATAGGTAGGAATCCTATTGGATTAATTGAAGGGAGATCAGATTAATCTTAATTTGTAGACTTTTTTTTTTTTTTTTTTAAATCTTAAAGCTTCATATTCCAGAANTTTTTTTTTTTTTTTTTTTTTTTAAAGTCTTAAAGCTTCATATTCCAGAAATATATCTACGCTGGCTGATTCTTGGCCCAAACCAATGCCCATCAGTTTTCCACTGATTACCACTCAGAACTGGCTGTTGGCCATAACTGTTAAGGCATCGGTGTCTGTATTACTAATTCAGAGCAGGAGGGTCATCTAACAGGGCTGTTGAGGTTTTTACCACCTAAGGATCTGTCCATATTTTGTTCTTTGAAAAAAAATAGATACAAAAGGAACAACCAAACCAAACCAAACCAAAACAACCCCCCCACACACAAACCAAGCCATTGGCTTTTTATATCCTGCTATCAAAAAACAATTTAAAATTCCCAGGAAGTATCCTTCAGTCATACAAACTGAAAAAAATTAAGATACTTCCTTTCAGTTCCTGAGTGTGGCATATGAATGCACAATTGTCTTCAAATAAGAAAGATAATTAAAATTATACATACAGTTTGTAAAGTTTAATTCAAAGTTGGCCTAGTCTTGCAATCTAAGTGTCTTTGGTTATACTTTCAGATATTTCTTATTCTGAATACATACAAATATAATTATTATTTGTACAGAAGCCAGTTTATTATCTGAAAGCCCATTCTCATGTTTCTTTCTGGCAAAAAACCTAGGATATTCTTTCCTCATAATTATAGTGGTCATTACCAAGCTTTCAATGCAAGGGAATCAATAGTTTAATATGAAGAGCGAAGATTACTGTTAATGTTTTGCAGGAAAGCTGATAAGGAATTAATAGTTCTTAGTGGACTTTTCTGATTCTTTGAAACTCTTCAAATCAATTTCAGTTGATTTCGTATTTGGTGAAAGAAGTTTCTAAATTATCATTTCTAAATTATAATTATTTAGGAGTTTCTAAATTACCATTACCTAAATGAAAAAGTTCTTTTTAAAAAAAAATATTTAAAAAAGGAATTATGTATAAGACTCAATTGGGAAAAAAGAAAACAACCACCCTGAAGTGTTTTACCTGAAAATATCAGTATCTTTTGTGTTTTAATTTTTTTCATGACTACTTCTGAGGGTTTGTTTATTTGTTTGGTTTTACTGAAAGAGTAATGTATATTAATTAATTATATATACATGTAGACTGCAGGAAAACCATGAAATGTGGTTTTCAGACTTATGAGACAAATACATTTCTCAATATATGCAGTGTTTGTGCTTCCTAGTACTGTAATGATTAGGCATAGTCTTCAGTGTGTTTCTGCACAGGCACACACTTGCTGCCTATGAATATTATTATCCTTCAATACATTTTGTACTCTTTCAGTGGAAACTTAGTGCTGTACTTTTCTTCAGCCTAGAATACTGGCATTTGGAAAGATGAGAAATGCCTTTAAGCATGAATTCACTCAAAAATTTAGATTAGTATTAATATCTTGCAAAATTCCTGAATTCTACAGAAAGGGAAATGGGACACTCTTTCTTACATTTTTTTTGTAACTTTAGTTACATGATGGTGTAGAAATAGCATATCCAAGAAATAACTCATAATCAATTTTATTGGCATTCTGTACTTAGGGTCTGTATTTTCAGAAGATGAATCTGTAAATCACCTTTGTCTAAACCTGTAACTATTTAGTATTCAGATGATCAAGTTCTGTCCCTTCTGCCTCCCATCCATCCACATTCCCCTATCTGGAATCATGAAAAGCTCTTAAGTTTAATTCTAAGCCCATTTATTCTGAAGCGATTCATTCTAACTATAGTGGTAGTTCAGATCCACTTTTGTTTGGGGTGTTTTGTTTGCATACTGTGTCCAGTAGTACTAGAAATATAAGCCTTTCCAAGTAGATGGATGTTTACAGGAACATAACATGTGATTTATGCAAATGAAAATAGTTTTCTGGTTGATTTGATTCTGGGTTG
>VXBL01003789.1:0-16142 GCA_013400195.1 Aramus guarauna
TTGTTGAACTGCATGCAGTTCATGAAGGCCCACCTCTCAAGCATGTCAGAGTCCCTCTGGATGGCATCCCTTTCCTCCAGTGTGTCAACCACACCACATTGCTTGGTGTTGTTGGCAAACTTGCTGAGATGCACTCAACTCTGCTGTCCATGTCATGGACAAAGATGCTAAACAGCACTGGCCCCAGTACCAACCCCTGAGGAATGCCACTCATCACTGGTCTCCACTTGAACATTGAGCCATTGACTGNAGTGGTTCTGCATCCTCCCAGTCCCTGCCTTTGCCTTCTGCAACTTGGGCAGTGTGGCTAGAACACTTGCCAGAGAAGACTGAGGCAAAAAAGTAATTGAGTAGCTCAGTCTTCTCCATATACCAGGTAACCAGGTCTCTTGTTTCATTCTGGAAGGGGCCCGCATTTTTCCTATTCTTTGTTTTATCACTGATGTACCATAGTAGCTTTTCTTGTTGCCCTTGATGTCCCTGGCCAGATTTAATTATCTCCTGATCCCTGGCTACCATTTCCCTGCATTCCTCCCAGGCTACTTACCCTTCCTTCCAGCCTCTGTAGGCTTCCTTTTTGTGTTTGAGTTTGTCCAGGAACTCCTTGTTCATCCGCGCAGGCCTCTTGGTGTGCTTGCCTGACTTCCTCTTTGTTGGGATGCATCACTCCTGAGCTTGGAGGAGGTGATCCTTGAATACCAACCAGCTGTCTTGGGCCCCTCTTCCCTCCAGGCCTCTGTCCCGTGGTACTTTACCCTGAAAATCCCTGAAGAGGCCGAAGTCTGCTCTCCTAAGTCCAGGGTAGTGAGCTTGCTGTGCACCCTCCTTGCTGCCCTGAGGACCTTGAACTCCACCATTTCATGGTCCCTGCAGCCAAGGCTACCCTTGAGCTTCACATTCCCCACCAACCCATCCTTGTTGGTGAAAATGCTGTTCAGAGGCATAAAATATTTGGCTAGCTGATGTACCTGTAGGAAGGTTGGCATTGGGGGCTAAGAGCATTCTTTTAGATCATTACAGCTCTTCAAGAAGCCTGCTCCATCTTTGTTCTGGAGAAAGATTTTTTTTTCTTCCTGTGTCACAAACTTTTTTTTTTTTTTTTGGTGAGAATCAGATTACATTTTGGGTGTACGTGATAAAAGGCAGAGTTTCCGTCATGTCTGTCAATACACCTTTGAGGCCACTATGAAATATGTCTGGCTCTGGTTTTAAGTTTTTTCAATCCATAAATGATCCTCACATGTCCTCTTAACCAGTATTTGTGGGACAGTTTGGTGCCTTTGAACAAAATTCTCTCCGGAGATCTGCACACACTTCCTTTTGCTATCTCAGGTGCTAATTATATTATGTGGAGCCTCTTCTGAGGATTAGCTCCGATGTTCTATTTTATCGCTGGATGGATTTCTTATATTTTCTTTTAATCAGGTTGATATGCACATTAATAGTGACCTTTACTTTACTGTGGTTTTTGTTAAGTGCTCTGAAAAATATGTCTGCAGCCATTAAATAATGCCCTGGTGTGGCTTTGTTATGAAAATGGTACGTAATGGAAACAGAAGCAGCAAAGAGTAAGAAATTTAAGTATATCTATTCTGGGTAAGGGTTTCATAGTTCAGGCCAGGATTTCTTAGGTCCGTATCCTTGAGTTATTGTCCAGGATTTGAGATCAGCAGAGCTCCTTGCTAAACTGAAGAAAGTATCATAAGAAAACAAAGCAATGTGTAAAGTTTTTAACCTGCAAGCTACTTCACAAAGACACATGGAAGCTGAGAATTTCTGTCATTCCTTCCTTTTGATTTCCATTCAGTGCAATTAGGGATGTGCTGCTCACCCACAGGAACTGAAGGTCTGGTCTCTCAGGTGAGGGAGATGTAGTCTTCTCTGCAAAACTGTGGCTGCTGCTTCAGAGCATCTTCTCTTTCCCACCATAGTTTGGGATGACAGCCCCCACGACCTCCTGGTGTAACAGCAGCTGCTGCTTTTTTGGTGTGGCAGTCACAGAAGATTGATATTGTAATATCAAAACTAAGACACTTATAATCTGCTTTTCCCTCACTGCATCCAGAAATGCTCTTGGCTGAACTAGTTGCCCCTCTTAATTCATCAGGGGTCCTTGAGTCTTGAGAGGCTGGGAAAGCTGACCTGAAACTCCTAACCTCTTTGGGATGCCCAGTTGTTATTGCTAAATAGCCCTGTTGAAAGGCTTGACAAATTTTTCATGCACTTGAGGGTTTTTCTCCTCTTTGGCTGCCAGCTTGTATCTTTCCCCATTTATTTATCTGGCTAGTTTGGAAACAGACTTCTTTAATGACGGGAAAACTTCACCACTAGAGGTTCTCTTATTTTACTTCTCCACCTTTTATTGCCTGTGGTTTTGTTGGTTTTTTTTCCTGCCCTCCCCCAGCCCCCATGCTTTAGTATACATCTTTCTGACAGTTCTTGACTTAGATATATACAGTTTGAAAATAAGTTGAACTTTAAGAAATGTCTTTTGGCTTTCAGTGATGATAGTCTAATCGACTTTGGCTGCAGTTTTTGTCCTTGTCCCTTCAAGTCAGTTCTGTTGTCTTTATCTTTTTATTTATGGTGTGTACTTCTGGTTTTTGCAAAGCAATAGTATCCATTGCATGTCTTCATCCTTTTCAGAATATTAGAAACTGCCAAACCATCCGACCGAGCCACTTCTGGGAGAGACAGCAGCAATGGAGTGGATATCTTATAGAAATGGCTTTTCACAGCCATTTCTGTTGAACCAGGATAAAGCATCTACAGCAAAGGCTTTTTCCTTCTGGGGTCTAAGTGTCTTCCCTGGCTCCTTCTGGAGCCCTTCCTTTGCAAAATGGTTCTTTGGCCTGACTTGGCCAAAAGTTTGGCCAAACTTTTTTCCCCTTTTTTTCTGTGTTTTCCTTCTAGAGAGAACTCTCATGTACTGTCACAGATTTCCTTTTTACATGAAGTACAAGGCTCCTCAGCTTTCTGTAATGCAGCTTCATAGTCAGCCTCTGAGGAAGCTGAAAACAGTTTTAAAAGTCCTCCTACAAGTACTGTTGTCAAAAATTACCTTAGCTTCAAACAACTCTGTGTGTGTGTTTGTATCTTCCCTTACAAATTCAAAGTGTCTGTTTTTAAATCTCTGTCTTCCCCACTTTTAGAGTATTTCAGCTCTGTTGGGACTTTGAACCACTCTGTTTTTCTCAGTTCACTTTAGTCTCACTATTTTGTGGCAGTCTGTAAACTCTCGAAGTGTAAGAGAGGCCTGCTTCATTGCTGCACAGTACAGCAGCTAGCTCCGTCTGGCATTTATGTCAGCCGTCAGAAATACAAATCCTCACAAATGTTACTTTTTGCTCTTTTATTTTTACTTGCCTGACAGTGAAGTCACCCTAACAACTCTTCTTTCCTGAAAATCACAGATATAAATGGGATTTTAAAACATAGTTAATATCTGCCCTGAGGGTGTCTTTCATCTATTGCTGATTGATGTTCAAAGCTGATAAGGCTGGGGGACCATTATGGCTCTGGAACGTGACTTAATTCCTATATCAATAACTTGTGGTGGGATGCAGATATAGTACTGTGGTCCAGTTTAAATCTTTTTGTAACCAGTAGGTAAACTGGTGTCCTTTTTTGATACTCACAAATATAAAGAACAGTGGATCTCCTCCATTGAATAAAACTGTTGAAACTGTAACAGCTTCCATACAAAGCACAAGCATGTGTCATTGCTTGTGCAAATGCTTATGCACTTATATTTGTGTATCTCACCGTGAAAAAGAAGCAATTGTAAGTCCAGACCATTGGACAGAAAAGAAGCAAGAAGTCAAGCAGAGCAAGCATTAAGTGAAAACCCTGAAGGATGGATGAGAACTTACAAAGACATGTTTTTGAGTTCATTGTCAGCTAGATGGGAGTTGAGCACTGTGAGCAAATAAGCTATCTCCTACTGTGTTCAGGGAAATAGATTTTCATGTACACTCATTGCAAATAGCAAGACCATGTAAGAGATGTGCATCCTCTGTATCAACTTCTTTTTTAGAATAAAATGACATTTTGACCCTGAATTTCTGCTAACTTCTTGGATCAGAAAGGAGTAACAATATTTCTGCTTAAACAATCTGGTCCTGATCTTAAACATATTTACTGCTGGAAAATCTGACACCCTATGATAAACTGTTCAAATCATTACATATCCCTGCTGTTTAAAAACATGTACTGTAGTTTTAGAATTTCAAAGGGAATTGGGAATGGCCTGAGGGAAAAACTGATGTGAAGTCTGTAGTCAGCTGTGTTTTGAAACAAATGAAACTTTGGAAGCCTTTTGCCAGTACTGTTTGCCTCTTATGCATGGGGGGGTTTGTTTGTTTGTTTGTTTTGGTTGGGTTTTTTTGTTGTTGTTTTTTTGGTTTGGTTTTTTTTTTCGGTTGTAATTTTTTTCTTGGAAAACCTCATCCTTTTTTTAGTAGGCTGCCCCTCACCAACCTTCCCCAAGAAACCAACCGTTAACACTTTCTCCTGCGTTCTTATTTGTAGCCGAAAATGTTTGGATTAAGCTTTTGACAGTAGCCAAGAAATTTTGAAGATGGCAGACACTTTCTGTGAAAACAGTTATTTCTGTAAACCTGTTTATTTCAGTCTAAGGCTTGCTGAGTAGTATCAGAACTCATTTTCATCACTGCCAAAATCTGAAGTCTGGAGGTGTCACTAAGCAGATCTCTTGTTGCAGTTTTATTTCCATGCTATTTGATTTCTTAAGTCATTCCAAACTCATAAGATGGGGAAAGAACAAGTTGGAAAGGTATAAACAGAGCAAGGAGAGCAAAATTGACAGAGAAAGGAAAAAAAGAAAAAAATGCTCTCTGTAAAATAGTAGAAATGTAGTGGATCTGTTTAGCTGCAGAATGATACATTTGCTTTGGTTTGTGGTTGGTAAAAGGCTACTTGCCCCCTTTTTTTAAATAGTCTGTTTCCTTTTTGTATTTTTTAATTCTTTTTCTTCCCACACCTTTTATGTCTCACTTACTTACTTTTCATTCCTTGTCTCTCCTCCTTTCTTGGGAGGTAATTTTAGACGCAATTCTTCAGTGCTGGCTTGCCAGACTCTCAGCCCTGTGGCAAGTTCTTCAAAGTCAAATGGATGTTTACAGTGAGTAATATAATGCTGATGTGTGTGGGTTTTTGTCTTTTTTTTTTTTTTTTTTTTTTCCAAATTACAGGTGCAGTTCATGCCTGAACTTTCCAAACTCACAGTTCATTTGTAGGTGTAAATCAGTGTGTATTAGTTGATTTGTGCTGGTAATTTATTCATTCTCCATTCTCTTCAGATTTGAAATTGGGAAGAGTTGTCCCCAATTTTCATCTTGGCCAATGGAGTCTCTCATTGCCAATGAATAGCTGTAATGTTCCATAAGAACTTTGTTACATCTTTATGAGAGGTCATGCTAATGACTTTATGTGGAGTGGAAGGAGTTCACACATTTTCTAGGCCACACTCACTATCAGTACCTGGGGTTTCTTATATTCATTCTGTTTCCCTCTCTCAGTTCTCCATGTGCTTCTTGCTCATCTTTGTCTTTTCGTTGGGCTCTCTGCCATACCCTAGTCTGAGCCAGAAGCTCTGTGTTATCATGTCATCATGTTTGCTAATCTTTTCTTCTCAGCCATCTGGAAGATAAGGGTTTTTTTGCTGAGTGTCTAAACAAAACACTCTCCTCCTGCTGTCCCGTCAGTGACGTCTCAAGTGAAGTCCTTCATTGGCCTAAATTGGACCTCATGCTGCAGAGCCTTTTTCATTAAGAGTTTGGATAATAGAACAGAAAATGCACTGAAGTTTTTGTGATCGTTTGCTTTATTAAAAAAAAAAAAAAAAGTAGGGGAGTGCAAGCCTTCTCCGAGGGTGGTATGATAGGAGATTACTTGCCCCTTTCCTGTAAGATCCCAGTTGCAGTACTGTGTGCAGCTTTTCCCAGCGCTGTGACAGAGGTGTAAATAAATCAGAGGAGGTTCAGAGTGCAACAGTAGGAATGACAAGAGATTTAGAGAAAGTGATCTATGAGGAATCCATGAGGAACTTTTTAAGCAGCAAGTCTGTGGCAGAGATTAGGACCTATATTAGAAAAACTGTATTTATAAGGGTAGCAAAGTGGTGGAACAGACTGACTAGGAAGACTGTGAACGTGTCTCAGGAAGGATGGATGTAAGACAGGTTTGTCACAGATACCCTAGGAACTGTTTTGCCTGCTTTGTCTCAGGAGACCACTTCCAGCTCTGCAGTTCTGTGGGGAGGGGAGAGTGGTTACGCTGGAGGGAGCATGCTAGTGGTTGCCATCATCCAGTTCTTTGATTGGCAGGCAATTCCTGTCCTGTGTGAAGCTGATGGCATTACTGACAAGTTGCCATGAGCTCTGAGTGGCCTCACTTCCTGCACCAACATTAACAGGCTGCTGGTCTCTCCTGCCTAGAGTATCCCCTTACATTTTGTGTTGTTTGAATGTGGCCATGTTACTGCTAAGCAAACAAAGAAGTGCTGTTAAGGTGAAGAGAAGACTTAATTTTGTTCCCCTTCTAGTAGTTAGTAGTCATCATTGTTATCATAGGACTTGATGTCAACATGTAGCTCAGTCAATGAGGAACACTGAAATATGTTCTGGCCCAGATTCAGATGAACGAAATGCTACCTTGGTCGCAGTGCCAACCAGTAGGATAGAAGGACAGTGGTGGTATTCAGGCTGGCTGACTCCATGCTCCTGCATCCTCTGCCAAAACCATCCTGGTATCTTGACTTTAGCAAGGCTTGTGAAGTCCTAGAATCACTGATTCAGTAAGCTTTCTCTATGAATGAGAATGCCTGTTTCTCCCCAGAGTTCATTTCTTCTAATTATTTTTTCTTTTCTTGTCTCTGCTTGAAGGATAGGATTGCAAAAAGATTTTAATGGGAAAAAGTGCTGAATCAAGAACTGCTTTTTTGTAATAAGCAGTGAGTTCCCAGGTTTTATACCCCATTGGTGTGGTAAATGTTAGCTCTCCAGTTATTGAACATTTGCCCTCTACTCTGTAACACTGCTTTGCTTAGGAATGGTGTGATTTGGATCCTGTTCTCCCTTGGTTTGCTACTATTAAAACTGTGTTGCTTTTGAAAGTAAGATTTTGTTATCTGCAGGCCTGAGGTGTTAATGTTTTACCTCTTTATTTTTCTCATAGAGGGGATTAATGTGAGTGTTTACTCCTTGGCATTCGTTACAAAGCCTGTGCCTGTGCTTTTTCTGGCTTCTGCTGCTACTTAGTTGGGCAGGATTGCTTTACGGTCCCTTTCCCTCAATGGGCCCCACCAACCAGAATAGAAAAGTGCAGGAGAGAGTCCGGCACCTTACTGAGGCACCGTTATGGATCAACAGCCAACTCACTATCTGCCTGCTTGGTATCTACATTACTGTGCGTGTGATCATATGATCCTGGTTGGCCTACAGAAGAGCTGATCCATCTTCCTTATCTGCAGGCATGAGTGAGAGCTGTGAAGCCTTGCAGGAGGAACTGCCATCAACCCTCCCAAAAAGTCCTCCCTGTTACATCACTTGGTGAGGCATTTTTCATTGGGAGAAGCAGTGAAAATGTGTTTCCCTTTTTAAAGCTGCTGCTGCTTGTAGAACATGACTTCCATGACTGATGAGGAGCATGAGGAGACAGTCCCAGCCTTGCTTTCCATGTCAGAAATCAGAGGGAGACAAAGTGAGAGACTGAAGGTTGGTGGAAGGGAGCAGCAGAGAGGACAAATGAATTAACAGAGTTGGGGGGAAGTGGTGGAAGCATCTGTGGGAAGGGGAAGGTGGCAGAGATGCTTGTGGGAGGAAGAGAACTAAGAGAAGAACATGAGTGAAAGCCAGAGAAGTAAGGAGGAAAACAAATAGGTGATTGATAGCTAGCAGCTGTGTACATGGTACACTCTCAAATAAATTTAACTATTAATATAATGTTTAAATGCTATGTTTCTGGTTTGCCTATTCTGATATTTTCTGGGTGTAAACTCAACTTTTAGGAGTCTTCTTCAGGAACAAGTAAAATATGTGACCAGGAATTAAGTTATGTTTTTAGAAGGAAAAAAACATCAGCCTTCCATATCCTCTTTCACAGGTGAAAATATTTGGAAGGAAGCGTATTTTTCATTTGCCTTTTTAGATGCCTTGTTCACCTTACGCTCCTTCCTCGAAAGTGGATCTCCAGCCAAACTTTACCTGCTTCCCTAGCTTTCTTCCCAGCATTTATAACCCCTGGCACTTTTCCAGTTCAGTTCTCCCATTTTAAAAAGTTACTTGTGTTGTTAAATATGCAGAAAAGTAATCTTTCTGATACCAAGCAGCAAACTATTTTCAGGCATGGCTGTTTAACTGTTTATAAAGCAAAAGTCCACGTTCCACCATCTCTTTTTTTAAAAAAAAAAGTATTTGTTTTGTAAGCAGGTCTTCATGGTTATTATTTTTGGAACAATCTAGAACATGATAATTTGTATGTTTGTCTTTTTTCTTTGCTGATTTTTTGAGTAGTTACAAAGTTTGCAAAACCCACATTAAAAACTTTAGCTAATGAGTTGCTGAAAAAGCAAGACTATGTGGGTAGAAAGCTGAGCAGGTGAACTGAGAGGCCAAGAAACTGGGTGGTTTGGCAAAGTAATTTGATGGCTGGAAATTTCAAGACAAATTAGGAGAAGCTCTGGGATCTAGACATGCAGTCTGTACAGAATATCTATGTCTCCTGTTCTCCTACCCCACAGATGAGTAATCTCTAGTGATGTCAGCGGGCGTTATCCCCATGTCCTGAGGGTAATAGATTGGGCCCCTGTTGTGTAAGTAATGCTTCATTTTCTCTTAAGTTGGAAAATCATCTGAGTTTCCCTTAAATGTTTCACAAGGGAGCTGAGAGGGAGGAAGAGAGGTTTAATATTCCGTTCCAGTTGCATCACTTGCATGTCTCGCAGACGAGCTGCGGAGTACAAACCCAGATTTTGGAATTGTTTAAATGACAACAGAGTTATTGCTTAGCTTCTCAAATATTTTGGCTGCTCACATACTCAGTCAAGCTGCAGTACTCCCCCCAACAAATGCACTTATGGGAGAGCAAATGGCAAAGAACATGAACAGCCCGAAGTAGCGTGTCAGTGCTTTTGGCAGGGAGGTGCCAGCTGTCATTGGAAACAAGTTCAGAATTTGCTGTGAGGATCTTTCTAAAGAAAGCGAGTCTTCAGAAAGGTTATAAAAGGAATGAAACCCAGGACAACAATTCAGCAGTGTTTACTAATGATGTTTATGGTATTATTTTGTAAAAAAAAGGTTAGTTCAAAAACTACTTCTGACAAAGAAGTTCCTTGTTCTATATAAAGATACACACGCAAAATTTTGGAGAAAGAAAAGTTGTCCTGATTCTTTAGGTTCATGAGCCTTGAGTGATTTAATTAAAAAGAAGGAAAAAAAACCCCAGCTTGTGCTCAGAGAACATGAAAGCCTAAACATGTGAAACTTTTATGAGTTATGAACATGGGAGTTGTGCTGTAGGAAACTTCCAAGGAAGTTCTGTAGCTTTCTAGTGGAAATCTAGGACAGAGCTATTTCACATGTTTAAAGGCCTGTCCTTTCTTCAAGTAAACGCTTGCTTTCATTTAAAAAGGAAGAAATGGAAGGCTGGGAAAGACGGAGAGAAATTACTAGAACAAATGTTAACTTTGCAGATCCCAAGTGGAAGCAACCCAGATAGTGAGTAATTTCAGAGCTGGCTTTTCCAGGAGCAGCAGCTCTGCCCATGCTAGACAGGTGACTGAATGTCAGCCCTGGCACTTGCAGGGTAACGTGCGGGGTGATAATGAAATGAGGGAGGGCTCAGGGCAGCCCGTTGCCACCCCTTTTTCACTGAACGACCTCCTTCGAGAGCAGAAGGCCCCATGTTAAACTTGACTCTGCCCTAACTATCCTAGGGTTTTGGCTTGTTTTTACCAGAGCTGACTCTAACTCTGAGTAAAGCAGATCCATAGCCCATGCATACTGAAGTCTTGTAAAATACATCCTTTATTCATAATGGCCTTTTCAGTATTGCTGCAGCAATTCAGATTTAATTTTTGAGTAGGAATGATTTGCATGCAAAGAACAAGTACTTCAAAGTATGTGAAGATAAGGGACTTATGTAAAAACTTAGCAGTCCACAGTCCATAGGATAACTGCGGTAGCTTTTCCATCCCAGTCAGAAACCACAGAGAAGTACCAGAACGAGAGAGGACTCCAACTGGAACAGCACAAAAAATGTCTTTAATGAAAGCAATTGGAATAACACTAAATAAACTGTTTTAATGGAGCTCCAAAGAGATGTGTAAAAGCTGCTAGTAAAGTCAATTGAAGGCCTGTCACAGTGCCTCAGAAGTCCCTTCACAGCCCTCCTGCTGGCAGCAGTTCAAGTCTCTTTACAGCACATTAGAGGTAAGCACTGCAGTATTATACCAGGCCCTTTGAAAAACTAATAAAAATGTTCTCCCTGTGAGAGAAGCCCACCGCTGCTAGGAGAGGAACTGGCGTGCTCTTTGGTCTGGGAATCATTTGTTTCTTCAGCTGGGATAAAGAAAGGTCTTTAATAATTTGCAAAGCCATTGTTAATAGTTGTATTCCCTGCACTTGTCTCCTAGTAGCAAGAGATATTCATTGAAATGTGCCACTCAAAACCACGTCTAAAAAATACAGTTCAGTGCCCCAAAGGTTCTCTTTCAAATTCTGGCCTGCTCTGGGTAGATTAAACTGTAGCTTATGCCATGTAGCACCACCTTGCTGGGAGACTGTGCTCGGAAGTTCTCATGCAGAAAGCCTTTTCGCTTGGGCGATGGTCTCTTGCTCTGTGAGGGTGTGAGCACGGGTGTAAGTGTACGAGGTGCAGCTCTGGTCCTTTTTATGTCGGCACCAACCCTGGGCCATAGGGAGGCTTCTATGGAAATGCAACACGATGAGACGTGGGGAGCAGTGTCTTTCCTCTACGGTGATGGCTCACCTGGGAGAGCTGTTTCTGCAGCACCTGTGAACCAGAATTTCCCTTAATGGGTGGCAACCTTAAAAATTAATAGTAAATTACTTCCACTGAGGAAACTGCTGTTCTCCTTTGCCATGTGCTGTGGATCTAAACTCACAAGAAACTTATCCAAGGGGATTTTGCCCAGGCCCACAAAACCCACAGAGCAGCATTAAGTCTTCTTTCTCCCAGGTATACTAGGTCTGGGTTCTGTAACTGCAGAGAAGATGAGCCCATTTCCCTTAATGGGTGGCAACCTTAAAAATTAATAGTAAATTACTTCCACTGAGGAAACTGCTGTTCTCCTTTGCCATGTGCTGTGGATCTAAACTCACAGGAAACTTATCCAAGGGGATTTTGCCCAGGCCCACAAAACCCACAGAGCAGCATTAAGTCTTCTTTCTCCCAGGTATACTAGGTCTGGGTTCTGTAACTGCAGAGAAGATGAGCCCAGAACAGGTGTGAATGCAAAAGCTATTAAAAGTGCACCTGTATACTGAGATTGCAAATGTATTGTGACATTCTATGTAGAATATGAGAAGACTCATGGTGTTGTCAAAAGAGAAATTTTGAACTAACAGAGTTTGCATAGAGGACAAAAATCTCAATTCTCATAATATTTTAAATAAAAATATGAAATTACTTAAAATATTCTGAAAAAGGATTTTCTTATTAATTTTGTTTTCACTCTATCATCTGTATTTTACATTTAATTTTGATTTTACTCTTCCAATATTTTATACAACATATTTCTACCTCATAATAAAATGTTTGATAATTTCCTTCCAAAACCAAAAAGGAATTAATATTTTCTGCTAAATGTTCTAATTCCTATCAGAACAGCATTTTTTTATATGAAGTTATTCAGATAGGAAGATTTCAGGTGGCCCTCTTGAGAGTCATTTGAAATGGGTACTTTACCAAAAAGTGAAAAATGCTTGGAAGAATTATCCTGGTCATCTTAAATAAGGTCCAAAAAATCCTTTATGCCGTAATCACTGCATTCTGCACGTGTCATGTATTTTAGAAAGAAGTTATTTAAGATACGGTTCAGAGGCTTTTTAAAGAGTCATTTATCAATCCCTCCCTGTAAATCTATGCTCTGCTTAATACCATAAGCATAGCTGCATAGCCTTAATGGGAAGGAGGATATTAAACAAGCTAATTTTAAGCTTCTCAAACATGAATTGTTTTCAACAGAAAAGAAATTTGAAGGTGCTAGACATTAGGCCAAGTTAATAGCAAGGATACTCAGATATCGTATGAGATGTGGGGCGTGGGAAGTGGATGCTGGTCCATAATTATTCTGTGTAACATCTGACCTGTGTGTGATGGCAGGGAATTAGTGTCTGTGGTTCCAGGTAAAAGGCTTCTCTTCCAGTGGGGAAAGAAAGACAATGCGGTGGCCGAAAAGGATGGCAGGCGTTGGATTGCCCAGAGCCCTGTGTGACCACAGAATAACTTTCTCCCAGGCACTGGATTAGCAGGATGGGGCTGAGAAGGGTGAAATAAGCTAAAGTAAATGCATTCATCTCGTGGCTGTTGCTGTTTTATTTCCAAATTTGTATGCACACACGATTCTGTTTAGAACTAGACAGATGGAGAAAACTTTTAGCTGTCATTTTTGTTACATTTTAGACAATCAAAGTATCTCCCTGTGGCCACTTCTGCTGCACCCGGCCTAGGCTATGGATCACTAGTGACACATAAAGATACGGGTCTATGCTGCGTGATTCTCTGTTTTTGTTTTTACTATCTGCCATAACCGGTAACAAAGAGATTTGTGCAGATGACTATCAACAGTTGCTGGAAAGAGAAAGAGAGGGGGAGAGAGTAGCCCCAAAGTATTAATAAAACCAGTATCTTCCATCGCAGGCTGGCTGAGGTTGAGCTGTGATCTCGTTTCCTGTTCTCCAAGTGCACAACACGTAAGCTGATTAACAGACCGGATGGCATTGCCACGGCCTCCCAAGGCCTCCACGTTTTATGTTCACAACAGCTCCTCTCACTAGAAATAGGAGGTAAAAAAGGACTAGTAGACATCTGTTGTTTGTGTTTTGTAATGCCTCGGGTGGGGAAGTTGTGCTCCCTTCGCTTTGCCGGTGATGTATAATCATCCATTTGACTGTATTATGATGTACCACCGCAGAGAAGACAGGCTGAGGTATCCGGCCTTTTGGAAAATGGAGGTTTAAATCATAGGGAATAGTTTAAGGATCTAAATGTACATACCTGCCGATGCTGCCTACTGCATTTGGGCTGCATGTGTTGGTGTGTCTGGATTGATATTTCACTCTGGTCTTAAAAAGAGAAAGAGGACCTTAAGATCTGTGTATATTGAAGAAAATGTCTCAAAATAGTGATGCAACAGCTCAGAAAATGCCTCGGATGACTTTTTTGCCTGTGTTTATCTCAGTATTCAAGATGGAAGCAGGGTGGTATTGAGCTAAAAATTGACAAAGGGATTCAGAGAGAGCAGATCTGGACTGGGCTTTGGGGGTTTATTTTGGCTTTTCGCAGCTGGGGTGTAGGATCCTGCCATTGCACTGCCTGGCGCCTGGTGATGGTGTATGTTGCAGATGGATGCAAGCACACCATTGCCCTTGTGATCTGCTAGCAAATGCTAGGTGCCTCTCTACTGCACCACTGCAAAAGCCTTGTGCTCTGGTAACCATTCTTCTGTGAAAAATACTTTTGAGCTTTTCAGAATAATTGGATAGGAGGATTACATGTTTAAGATGAACTTGGATTTGTTCCATTTGAACTGTAAGTGCAGTGGGTATTTAATGGTCCTACGTTGAAAAAGACTGTTTACTTTGTAGCTGTTGCACAGGCAAGCCCCTACAAGACAAAATACAAGAGTATTGAAGGAAAGCTTACATGATTTATAGGCTCAGGTGATTAATAAGGTGAATAGTTTAAAAAAAAAAAAAAAAGTGATTTGGTAAACTCATTTTCAAATTCATCCTTTGAACATCTGATACTGGCAAAGTAGCTGTAAGAGTTATTCTTCCTGCTGTGCTTCCCTCTTCCCTGTGATTTTTCCAGCCTCCCTTTTCTTGCAAAGTCTTGACAAGCTAAAGGCTGATGTCCTTCCTGCTCGGCTCTTTTGATGCTGATTTGCCTCAAACCATTGCTTTGGTCATTTCAAACCTGAATCATTCATAAACAAATGCCAAATGCCATGGAAACAAACTCAGCTCTCATGTAATGGGCTTGACTGTTAACCTCTTGTCTTAATGACTTCTCAACAGAAGAAATTGAGAACTTGAGCCATCTCAAAGCAGGGAAAGGAGGAGAGGACAAATATTGAAGGTACTTTTAAATGCTATTCTGCTGACAATAAACACAATAAAGAATAAAGGGAAAAGGTCTTTTATCACCTAACTGAGGATATACCAGAAATGCCAGGTTAGTTAAATCCTGCTTATTGCTTTCAAACAGTTTTTTTCCTTAAGGAAAGGGGTTTTATTCCTCCAGAAATGCTCTATAGTTTTTTCTTTTCCTTTTTTTATTTTTTTCTTTTTCCTTTTACTTTATCCTGGGCCATCAGATATGCATGAGCAACCACATCAGTTCTCCTGGACTCCCACTGAGTCCCTGTTCACAACTGACTACAACTTCTCATTTCAGCTGTACAGCAGTACTGAATTAAACCCTTTAGAACAAAGTTTAAAAACTTATTTACTAGGGTACTGTATGCAAAAAATCTGTATGTAGTAAGTATAGTTAAAGCTGTAAGTCCTTGAAGGTTAATAACAAATAATCATTAAAGAAAGGATTTGGGGGTGGGGGGAGTGTCATATGGGCAACCTAAGGTTTATAATCCATAATAAAGATTACAGATAGAGAATGTGAATTTACACTGTAGTGTCCATACTTAGTTTCTTAGAATACTTGACAGAATGTTGCTAAATTGGTCGAGTAGATTGACAAAGACTAGTGCCCTTTTGGATTATAAGTGAGATCATGAATCCATCTTTTGGATACCAAAGCTCTGTTCTTTTTCTCTGCATAGCTTCCTGCCTCCTTTTTCAGTCTTCACCTGACATTTCTCCCTTTTATGTATATTTCATCTGTGAGTGCCTTGCAAGTGCTCTGGTTTTTAACCCCTGTCCTTGTTCTTTGTGCAAGAGCAAGAATTTAATCATCATCTCTCTTCAGGGGAAAAATACTTTGAAGGCAGAAACATCTTCTGATTCTGCAGGAGTCAAACAGGTCTTGGAAGAGATAGATTCTCTCCATCTGGTCGAGAGGTGATTTTCTATCTAAAAACTGATTAAAAAAAGAAAGACATACTGAATTTTCATTAGCAGTGACACACATGTCTTTGTGTACTTCAAATCAGTAGTGCAATGGAGTAAGTTGTTCTCTAAATAGTTGTCTCAAAGGAGAGGAAGGGCCAAGGTAGTGCCTGCTTTCACAACTGCTACGAAGCCTGTGGGTTGTCTACCTACGTGATTGCTGTATGTGTTGTCTAAGTAGCCACATACATGTGCATACTTAGTGGGTCATAGAAATAATCCTCTGTGGTGTAATTCCTTTCTCTTGTTTAAAGCTGGATTAATTGGCATCATTGGCATGAATTGTTTAACTCTGGAGATTAGAATGCAAAATCCAACTTTTTGGATCAGGTTATGAGGCTTCAGCCTCAGATTTTGAGGCCACTCTTCTAAATAGCTTTCCCATATCCCAAAGTACTATCTGATCTAGTCTACAGCATGTGTTCCCTATAGCCATCCTGCATTTTCATCACTGATCCATGATCACTAAATATTGATTGGCAATTCAGAGAGAGGATGGTAAGGAACATTTCCTCTCTCTCTTAGCAGTACTCCTTGATGTTGTGGTGGGTTGACCCTGGCTGGGGGCCAGGTGCCCACCAGAGCTGCTCTATCACTTCTCTCATTCACAAGACAGGAGAAAAAGTGTACCGAGAAGCTTTGTGGGTCGAGATAAGGACAGGGAGAGATCACTCACTATCATCACGAGCAAAACAGACTGAACTTAGAGAGAGGAAATTCATCTAATTTATTCCCAAACAGAACAGAGTAGAGGAATGAGAAATAAAACCAAATCTTAAAACACCTCCCCCCACCCCTCCCATCTTCCTG
>VXBL01003789.1:16168-125021 GCA_013400195.1 Aramus guarauna
GTGGGGTCCTCCATGGGCTGCAGGTGGAATCTCTACACCCCCTCATCCTTCCTCCATGGGCTGCAGGGGACCAGCCTGCCTCACCATGGTCTTCTCCACGGGCTGCAGGAGGATCTCTGCTCTGGTGCCTGGAGCACCTCCTGCCCCTGCTTCTGCACTGACCTTGGTGTCTGCAGAGGTTCTTACATCTTCTCACTCCCCTCTCCAGCTGCCAAAAAGCTCTCTCTAACTGCTTTTTCTCCCTTCTTAAATATGTTATCACAGAGGCGCTGATGGGCTTGGCCTTGGCCAGCGGCAGGTCCGTCTTGGAGCCAGCTGGCATTGGCTCTATCAGACACAGGGGAAGCTTCTAGCAGCTTCTCACAGAAGCCACCCCTGTAACCCCCCCGCTACCAAAACCTTGCCATGCAAACCCAACACAATGTGAAAAGGATATAAAAGCCTATGTAGTTTATTGCCTGATACAGCTTTTCTGGAAATACTTAGATTTCTAGAGAAATGCTTCTCGGGGAGAAATCTGATTTTGGTAATTTATCTTTTTGCTCAGTTATGAGCCGTATTTTAATGAAGTGGCTGTTGTTTCACGTTGTTACGGAAATGTAGCTGAGGAATTCTGCCAGGTGCCACACAAATAAAATCACTGGTCTGGCTTTTTGACAAGAAGATAAAAAGAATAAGCATAGGAAATGATAAGTTTATACACTTAAAAAATAAATTCTATATAAAGCACAAGGGCAACATATCATGTAATGGTTCTTTATAGAAATGAATGCTGGTTAAAAACTGTGTGATAGCAGCGAGTATGTGATTGCCATGTGAGGAATTAATATTTGGAACTTACACAGCATTTTCCACTAGTATCTTGTTTCACACTTTTCAACAAATCCTGCTTCAACATACAGATGGAAAACAGAGCAATAGAATTGTGGGTTATAACGCTTTCTTTAAAGTATGTCCTGAGGAGAGGTACTTTCTTAATAAATACCCTGAGTGAGTACTTTCAGCTTCCACTAGGCACAAATACACAAGCACTCTGCCACTTCACTTTGTCTGGGATTAGATTATTTTGAAGTGTACCTTAGTGCTCACATAGCTCACTCTTTTAGAGTCCCACCTCATTGCTATCTGGACTGGGAACAACTCTTGCTTGTTTTCTTGTACTAAACCTACTCTAATGGAAATAATGTAATGTGGAAGATGAGAAGCATGAACATCCCCTGCTCTCTGTACTGTATACTTGGAGAGGAAAGAGGGACATGTCTGGGAAGTTGCAGAATGAAGCGAGACTACAAAGCTGGCAAATGGTGCAAAAACCCACCAATTTTTAAATGCATTAAAAATAAATACTCTTTAATGTAGCATGTAATCAACTCATGGGATTTTCTGTCATAGGATTTTACTAAGGCAAATAGTTAGCAAGACTCAAAAAAAGGATTAGGCATTTATATAAATAGTAGTAGCACTTGAGACTTTATTGGGTAGAACAAAGATTTAGAAGGGTCGTGGCAAGTTTTTCTTTTCAGGGCATAAACTGAAAAGAATGGATTTTCCACTTCTTTGTGTAGCATAGGTTACAGAGTTAGCCAGAGGCATAGGATTTTGATCTCGACCAAAGACCCAGTCTGAAGCACCTGCAGAGACCAGTGTCACAGACCAGACCATGAACTGGTTGGGCTAGTTGCTTGCTTAATTACATAATTCCCTGTTTTCCTCAAAGAAGTGGTTTTCTGATAGAGGGCCAAGGGGTAGATTGAAAGTGTAGGAGCTGGTGGTGGAACACCCAGAATTTCAGAGAATTTCTGTCATTCGGTGTTTTTAAATTGACTGCAGTTTTTACTGGTTATCTTTTTGTTGATTGTTGGTGATCATCTGAATACCGAGCAAGCAGTAGCTACTGAGTGAATGAGCTGGGTGAGGATGATCTACTACAAGCATGACATGAACCTAAACTCTCTGTGGGTCTCTTTTGATGTCACTTTCTAGATAGCAGAAACTTCCAAAGTTCTGATCAGATTCTAGCCAGGGTAGATTCATTCTTCCTGTCCTTGACTTTGCTGTTTCCCTTTGTGAGTGAAACCAGAGTTTGTACACATCAGTTAGAGCTTTGAGGTCGATCTGCCTTTACTTTTTATTTAAGGTAAGCTCAAAAAAAAACCCCAAACCCCANTATAGGAAGAACTTAAAACTTCTAGGAATGTCTCAAACTCGGAGTAACTAAGTCAGATATCATAGAAATTAGAAACACGATTTCTAAATAACCTTCTCTCCAAGGTGATCTTGCAATCGGCTTCTGAGACCTGTCGTCTTCTCTGTTCTTCCCAGCAGTTTCTTAGTCTCCTCTGTAACTGCAGGTTCCCATTTTGATGCTACTAGCTCTCTTCTCCCCAGCCACCCTAGAGTCTACAGTCTGCTTTCCCCTTTGCATGCTCAGTTGCTTACAAGGGAAGGAGTAATCCTGTGTCCTTTCAAGGCAGTCTGCTGCTCTTAAATGAACATAACACTCAAACAGAAGGGGAAAAAATACCCTAATTAAACAGATAACAACTTTCCTGAATGTGTAGAAGATTCTTCATTTCTTGTCTTTTTCTCCAAATCACACTGTACTGTTTAGTGATTTCTGAGAGCACATGTCAGTTCTAGGCAGCAAAATGTAGAAAAGAGATGCCTGACCTGCATGGAGTTGCCCAGACTTGGGAGCATAGGCAGAAGAGCTGCATCAGATAGTGACTTAAAGAACTCAGGCCTTTTGTCTTGGAAAGAGGCCAAGCTCACTATCTTCAGTGCAGCACAAAAGTCATTACAAAGTCATCCCAGGTAAAGCAGTGTGTTGCACTCATTGCACTCGTGTATAGATAAACTGCTTCAACAGCTTTTACTGAGCAGGAGGGTATCTCTGGACCAGTGCCTATTGTGGGGTGGATTAGAAATAAGAACAGCTGTATTTTAGTCCAGGTTGCATTTTTAGGTGGGCAAAAACAGTGTTGTCTATAGCTCATTTTTATAGCACTTATGATGAAGACATGAATTCATTTTTGGAGGTAGTAATCTGGGCTAGAAATAAAAGTAGTGGCTGGATCACGACCAGCTTGAATTTTCCAAGGTATTTCCTAGATTAGCGAACTCTTCGTAGGAAGACACCTTGAATTTAGAGGGACTAATGTTCCCTTAGTATATTGCTTTATGTGTAACTCATAGATTTATGGGGACCTTAAAGTGGTCTCCAGAAAGAGCCACACATTAACAACCTGATGATAAAACTGAAAATTTTTCATAACAGAATGTTCAGGCCAGCACCACTCACTTTAGATGCATTTATATTGGCATTCCTTTACTTGAGCAGAGCAGAAACATGAAGCTGGTAAAGTAGTGGAGATGAACTGTTTGGAAAGTTTGTGTGATCTGGGGTACACATGAACAAGGATGGTCAGGTTGTACCTTAAGGTAGTTACACGCTTTTGTGGCCAAGTTGTATCTTAAGCAGAGTCATGCCAAAGGCTTGTTTGGCAGTGCCATGCCAAGTAAGTGCAAACTAAGCTTAGGTTAGTTGTGACCAGAAATGAACAGGAGAATCTTGGTGTGTTTGTCTGTAGGATGGAGATTCCACATTTCACTGCCTCACCATCTTGTCTCCATCACTTCTTCAAACCTAACTTGGAGTTGTTGGAAAAGAGGGATGATCCATTGTCTGGTTACTTATTTAGTTTGCTATAAATTTATGCTTATGAAGAACTGGAACATTATGCCTAAGTATGAGCCTGGCTGGAGCACAGCTTTCCTTTGTTTCTCTCTGTATGCAGAGGTGATCTTGCGGAGTGCTGTGAGAAGTTCTGAGATAATGGGCTTGTCTCCTCCTGTGCACTTACCTACTTCTAGAAGAATTGAATTAATTGAGTATTTGAAGAATTGCTTAACTGCATATTTAAAGCTGCCTGTCAGGGTCCGTAAGGTATGAGAATCATGTCAACCATTCCTGATAACAGGGAGCCTTGGGCCTGGTGGACTGGGGAGAATAGCTTGGAAAGGTGGCAAGGTACAGTTAAAAGTCACCTCCTTAGACTGCAAGTATAATCTGCTGCAAAGGTGTGGAAATGCAAACATAAATCATTCCTGTTGTTTCTTGTCTCAGAGGAACGTGAGTGCTGTACAAAAACCAACAAACATGCTTCCACCTGAACACTTTACATTATGTATGCTCTCATCTAATATGTTCACTGTATGTACATTGTGTATGTAAAATTATACAGATTTCTATATAAAGATTTATGAGAAATCTGTGTCTTTAGACAACTGCTATTATCTTACTGTGTATGTTGCAATACATTCAAAACTAAAGTATGATGTATATCATAATGATTCTAATTTTGTTGTTCACTTGCCGCAACTATTTATTATACAGCTAACCCCTCTGTGGACACATACAAACACATCTGCAATTTCACAGCAAATTTGAAGCAAATTACATTGCAAGCATTTACATTGTATGAAAGTTCAAAAGTTTTTTCAATGTTTTCCTAACCTTTTTTTTTTTGGCTTATTATAATATGGTATGCCTTGTCCTACAACTTAAAATTTAGTTAATCTGTTGGTTTTGGCAAAGACCAATGTCTTGACTAGTTGCAGAGGACTTGTTGGCAGAATTAATTAGCACTAATAGCATTAATAGCATGGTTTCTGCATACCTTAAGGGCTTCACAGTGCTGATGAATTCCACATGGTCCATAAAAAGGAATTAAGTGCTGGAGCAAATAGAAATGCAGTATACAGTCTCATTCTTGCTTATCAATGACATACATTCTTGAAAGCCAAAATCATAAACAGTTTTGTAGAGCATAGCTCATTGGGAAATTTATGCTGACAAAATAGCTTTATTGTATTTAAGGTGGCTATAGGGTATGAGCTATTTAGCTATGATGAACAAATGAACTGAAAATTAGTGGGACAGGAGCAGAGTCAAGGATGCAGAAAAGACCTTAATCATGTCTCTTCTTGACTCATAGTATTTGAATTCCTGAGTAAGTGTGCAGATGAATGTTTGCCTTTAAGATTGCCTCATTTTTCTAAATATTTTCCCTTGAACAATATTTATTTTTTGTCATTTTTAGTAGCTTTTTCTCTGCATTTATCCAAATACAGGTGAAACAGAAGACAGACAAGCTGTTAGAATGATATTTAGTCTCACTGTGTAACCCAGGGCATGCCCTTTTTTTTTTTCTGTGCATCTGTTTATTCCTTTTCTAACTCGCTTTATGATTTGGTTTTAAGGATTTATTCACCCACATTTATGTTTCTTCAATATCCTGAACACCAGGGTACTGTAGCAGAGCCACACAATGCAGCTTTTAAAAATTATTTCCTTTAGTATTTCTGTGATAGGGCTTTGAGGTGATACAATGCTATGAACACCGTAAGAAGGGTAAGGAGTAGTTAGTGGTGCTGTGCAACTCAGGTAATAAGTTTGAAGTATGACGTGAGCAATTAGATGCTGCACTAATAAGTAGGGTATCTCTGGTTTAGCAAAGGGTTATTAAAGGCCTATCCAAGGTGCCAGGAGAGTCTTGTAGATTAGGAATATCTAAGAACAGCCTTAAAAGGAAAAACTGCGCACCAATCTGACAGTATTACTAATGACTGGGACCTGCGCTCAGTGCACCAGTGAAGTAACTTCTCAGTTAGAAAACTCATGGTAGAGGACAACTGCTGCCCAATGAGTTGTGTAAGGAACTGCTGAAAAATTTATAAGGTACAGTCAAAGATGGAAATATTTGAATTCTGGCTGCAGGACCATTAGAGCCTACTATATGCAGTTCGATTGCTGGCATGCATGGCTGATCCAGTGTTGAGCCTAGCTGCATGGCTGGGTGAGCTGACTGGTTGGTTCCTGAAGGCAAGAAGACTGGAAATGGGCTCTGGAGCAGTCAGTTATGGTGTGTGGATCAACTGTATCCTGATACGCGGTTACGGGTTAGTGGAAGAGAGATCCTGGAAGATGCGGTGAATGATAGGGATTCACAGAATGTGTCTAATATAATTTTTGGAGTACCATCCAGGTATAGGTAGAGGTGAAAGAAAGAATGGTCTCCTGACATGCTTTGATGTGTGTTTTGTATTAAAGGAAGAAGCATTACTGCCTTTCCTGTAAGCATCTGGCCAGCTCAGATGCTATCTACCATGTTGGCTAGAATTACTAATATTTAAGTTTCAAAAAGGGAGTTCTTAAGTTTATGGAGGTACAGAGCTGCACTTGTGCACAATCATGTCTGAAGTAGAAATTCTTTCATTTCACATTAACAAATATCTTGATTTTTCTGATGCTAATTGAGGCATTTTAGATAGAAGCTTCTAAAGAACTGCACAAAAAATATAATTCAATGCATGCTCAAGCAGGTTTTGTAAGTAGGGGCTTTGCATCTTGTTCTGAGCTCAGGGCGAAATGTAAAACCTAAAATGCCAAGTGTACAATAATTTGCTTTGACAATCAAACTATGTCTTAATTATGAGATGTGGTGGTGACCTGATGAATTGTGGAAAAGAATTTTCACAGAAAACCTCCAGAATACACTGGTTTAGCCTGCAGGTCGCTAAGTTCCAGCTATGCACAGTTGGAGGAAATTAATAGTCTTCTTTACGGAAAGAACTGAAGCCTGTTTATACTATTTATTGTTGCTTTGCGGGGATGCGTGTTTATTATCTGGCAATGATCCTAGCTCTTGCTCAACTCACTCTACTAATAGTATTTTTCCTACCTGCCCGTGCGGTGAAGTCAGTGCTGGAGTCAGACAGTAAAACTGTTGTTTCTTCCTCATGAATCATCCTGAGTAGCAAAAGAGACGTGTTCCAGCAAACTGGTCGGAAGTGTCCTCAACTGGGAAGGCAATATACAAAATACATCCACAGTACAAAGCCTACAGTTATCTAACCATCTCTGCACAAGCATCACAGAAAGAATACTGGAAAAAAGCAATGAGAGTGACCTTCTTAGACCAGCTGAGAGCTGAGCCCACAGTCTTTTTTTGTCATAACATTGTCAGCAATGCACTTCAGTGCACTTCAATGCCTTTCATCATGATTGATTAATCAGGTTCTATGAAAAATGATGTTAAGCCAGCAGGGTGGGGTTTTTTTACTATTATTATTTTAATCTATGTCCTCTGTAGGCTTTCATTGATAAAAACAGCTTTCATATAGTGGTGAAAACATAAATGCATTATAAGAATATTTGTAGGTATCAAATGAACAGCACATTTGTTCTGGCAGCCTCCTCAGAAGCTTTTAATCCACGCTGGCTGCTGTTCTGCATATCACCTGTTACCTGGTGGGAGAGACCAGCTCCTGCTCCAAAGCACATGGATCAGTGTCCCTGGCCACGGCTCTCGCTGGCCACTTCCCGGGCAGTGCTGGAGGCAGAGGTGGGGCCGTGTCCTTCCTGTTCAAAGATCATCCCTAGGGATTTGCCAGGCTCTGGAAGGAGTAGAGGCCTCCAGCAGTATCTCTGGCTTGCTTTCATTTAGGAGCACCTTTGAATGGAGATGACTTTTTGATGTGTTGAATGGCCTATGGAACAATAGTTTATGCAAGCGTACCACGCTCATGCCGACGTTGCCGGTACTAGTCTAGGGAGCAGGTGAGGGAAGAGTCAACAGTGCTCTCTGCTATCCTTGACAGACTCTCTCTCTGCTTTTTGGCATTTTTATAAAGATGTGATTCACAACGGATAGTTATCCTCCTAAGCCACAGATCTGTCACTAAGGTGGGATTTTCCACTGGTTGTGAAGAAATCGGATGAGACTGCTGGGAATACAGTAAAAAGGCAGAGCAAAAATTCAGAGGTCTGAATGCAGTCAGACCTTTGACAGCTGGGGAATGATCTCCCTGAAAAGCTTTTATTTCAACAGGTTGACAGATCCAGAGGAGACAAAGGATTTGTTCATTTTTTTCAAAGCAGTTATAGCTGTTTTCCTCTGTTTTTTCTGTGATTCCCCTCCTTGTCCCCCACCACTGGCCTACATAGTTAACCAGGGAATCAGCAAGTCAGGAGATGGGAAATGTGGTATAATTTCTGTAAATACCACAGATTAGAAGTTGAGGTTCAGAGTGTGGCATCAGCAAGCTTTTGTGAAAACTTATAACCTTAATGACTGATTTGGGTGGATTTTTTTCATTTTCAGGATTATTTGTAAGAACAAAGGCCAGTAACGTTTTATTTTTAAGAAAATAGAGGTTACCCTTTTAGTTTTGCTTAAAGTAGGCTGACCCATCACCTGCAGGCCTCCATGTTTACCTGTGTGTTTCCATGAATCTGTCACCAACAGCCACGAAGGAACCACTTTTCATGCTTGAGGATTTTGAAGGTCTGCTTGCTGCACTTTGGTCTTCAAGTATTACTCCCCTGGCATTAAATGGAAACAAAACTCTTTTGAAATTCAAGATTCCGGTCTTTTCTGTTCTTTTTTTTTTTTTTTTAAGCCACTACCCACACTAACCAAGTGTTGTTTTGTTTGGATTTTTTTCCCCTTGCCTTTTCTCTCATCAAAATCTAACAATAAAGGAATGCTACAACAGTAAGTAAGGAAGAGTTTCTCTTCCTTCGCACAGGATTTTCCCCTTGTTTGAGTGCCTAGGGAATTGCTTTCTCCTGTCCGCCTCCCCCCTGTTACTTTAGTAGTATGTGTCATGGATATGCAATCTATATGCAGAGGTCTTTGCTGAGAGATCTTTTTTTGAAAGACCACACAGCAGAGGGTGAATACCCCTTCTTAATTACTTCCCGCCCACTGGCTGGTATTGTAAAGTAAAAGAATCATACCAATCGTCGTTGCAGAAAATACGCTTTTTACAGGTTTCTTGTATCTTCAGCTGCTGTTCTGCCATTTATATTCACATCTGTAGCAATGCAGATGTCAGATTATTGTCATAGTAAAAAGAGTCAATTAAGTTTTCTTGCTCAATATATGTTAAAATACTATCTGGAATTAGTGAGTGCCTCTGTCTAGATGGTTGTATCAAAAAACAGGGGAGAAAAGTATATTCTCATTCTTGAGCAGTCATTCTATCAGGCGTCATTGTGGTATTTTTCCAAATTAGTAGAATAGTCCTGGGTTTACTGTTTCCATCCTTTTGTTACTGATTGTACTTGAATATTTTAGAAAATTGACAGTGGTGGAGTTGGACTCTCAGATCAGAGCTCAGCTGTTTATATTCCAGCTCAGATTCAAGAGCTCCTTAACCGAGTTTTGGGTCCAAAGTCTAGTCTAAACCTAGTATATATGTACATTCCTTGCTGTATCTCTAGTTGGAGTAGATTTATTTATCATTTCCAGAAAGGAGACACTTATGAGGTGCAGTAGATGAACAGTAGATCATGGCTTTGTAAAATTATATCCTCTTGGGTTTCGGTGATAGGCAACACATAGCTTTAAGTTTAGTTTTGCTCATGTCAAAGTGAGGAGGAATTTTGCCATTGATTTAAATCAGTAAAATCAGATAAGGAAAAGTAGTTTTGTTGTAAGACCTGTACAGACCAGGGCATTAATTTTCCCATGTGGAAAATGGTTAAATTGCAGACATGGAAATGTAAATAGAAAACATGCCAGTGTGACTGAAACAGTGACACTAACATCCTAGCTAAATTATTCACATTGGGCTGAGGCCTACTGGCTTTGTTTTAATTCATATCCAAGGGCTTTAAGAAAACTTCACTACTACCCAATTTCTAAATCTTTTTGCTGCATTGCCAATCTATTAGCTGCTCAGGTTTATAAAAGACTTCTGAGCAGAACCGGTGTGTCTCTCCAGGTGGTGAGCGCAGGGTACAGGTGCTGGAATCCCCATTGGGATGGTAGTGTTGTGAGATCTGGGGCAGGGCTCTTCCCCTCTGCCCAAACGGATCATGTTCACTAGTACTAGTGCATGAATCACGTCACTTACAACTGCATGCTCTTGGCAGATCTCCCGCGCCAACTCTTATGCTTTGGGTTATGTTGAACACTAAACATTTATTATTGTACAGTGCACTTCCAACAGCACTGATCCATATGGATATGAAATCCAGAAGAGAATCTGCTTTCAGAGATGATATTAATGACTGTGGCATTTATTCTTCGTCAGACCCTTGATGTTGTTTGACAAACTGCTCTTCCTTTAATGATGACTCAGTACTGTACTGTTTTTGTGGCTCGTTGTAGCAGTTGGTATACCAACTGGCTAAGCATGTGTCAAATGCAGTAGAGCAGACACAGAGTACACAAGCCCCAGGTCACTTGGGGCCAGGTTTCTAAAGGTTTCCATCGATTTAAATTGGAGCCAGGCACCTAAGTACTTAGAAAAAAAAAATCTAGTCTTTGCTTCTTAGTGTACCAATCACTGAATCTTGAAAGCACAAGACAAACTCTGTGGATAAAGTAATGCTAGTGGTGTGTTTGGAACAAAAATAATGTACAACTGGCATTTAAGCCACTGTTGGCAATGACCGTCTAATTGAAGGGACCTCATTTGTTACACAAGCCACACAGGAGCTCATTGCAACAGACTGTAAACTAATTGCTACCCGTGTGTAAAAATTAGGGGAATAATTAGGGCTTTGTTTTATTTTGGATGCTTCTACTTTTGTGTACCAAATTTGAGAGGGACTGCCATAGGAAGGTCAAAAGATTGAGGGAGAAGCAGAGACTTGGATGGAGCAATCTGTCCTCTAAGCTACAGACATGCTGGCATAAGAGGATCTTGCTGAAGCCTTAGATAATATGAGCAAGAATCCACGGTTGCATGGTTGGATTTTTTTTCCTGTTGTGCTGAGCACTCTCTGTTGTATTTAAAATATATTGAGTCTTCAACAGAATGGTTGTGGATCCTTGCATGAAAGAAGGAAGTAGATTGCGTGTGTGGTTAGTTTTTATGGTTCTTGCCCTGGAACTGAAATTTGACCTCAGGGAAGAGAGGAGTCAGGGCCTGAAACAACAGCGGTGTGCGTTCAAACCAGACCAGAAATAGGGACATGGGTTTAGCTCCCTCTATTTCATGACAGGTTGCTCGATGCAAGGATGCCTTCAGGAAGATAGTGATTGCCTCTGCTGCAACGTTTATCTCAGAAAGTCTCCTGTTTAAACACACTCTAGGCAGTTGTTTTGCCAAGAGGGATATCTGTGCTTCATGTTTGGATAAAACCTTGTAGCTCTTCTTCAGGATTCAATTCCTTTTTCTGGATAAATGACATATGCTGAAGCTCCGCAGGGCAAGCCAGTTCTTTTGCTGAGTCGGCAGGAGGAAGAAGACAACAAACCTCTTTGAGGTATTGGTCATTCTCCAGGAAAAAGGGTGATGCTGCTGCAGGCTGGCTTTTTCATTCAGGTTTACTCCAGCTCCCTCAGAGTTGGGGCCAGCCCAGTTCAGCAGTACCCTTGTCGTTTTGCTTACTCAGCTGAGATACACCTAGCAACTTTTCACATTTGTCCCTTGGAAGTTCTGGTAATGCTCACTAAGGTGGTATCAAGCCTGGGACAGACCAATTAAAATGGGAAGCCTGTTTCAAGTATGTGTTTCTGCTTTTTTTCAGAGTTGCTTTTGGTACTTTACCTGCTCTAGGTGAAACTGCTTTAGCAGGGGGGTTGGACTAGATGATCTACAGTGGTCCCTTCCAAACTCTACTGTTCTGTGATTGTGTGATTCTGAGGAACCGAACTCCTTCCCCAGTTGAAAAAAATAAATAAAATTTCCCTTGGAAGTATTTTTCATGGGCACTATAGTGATTAAATTATACAGGCATATCCTTTGGTCATGAATCAGAGAGCTTCTCATCCCCTTAGTGTTCTGGATACAAGAATAGATCTAAGGAGTATTGCTTTGTGCTACAGCACAGGTACCCTTGTTATTATAATATAAGCACATATCCAACACTTGGCAAAGATGACACTTATTTCTGGTGATTGCACAGTAATTACACTCCGCCGATTGTAAACTAAAAAAAAAATTTCATAGTTCTTTGCAACACAAAAAGTTAATAGCAATATTCTGTAACTTACTTGTGATGAAAGTGTACATTAAGGGTCAGTGCTGCTGCTCACTTAGGGTTTGGCTCATAAAATGAAATTATATGACTATATTATGTCTCATCTGGCTTTTAGGATTCATTATGCTGGAATCTGGTTTTGTTTCCCTTAAAATAATTAGAATTACATAGTTTGATGGCGTTAGTTAGGATTTATGCTGATGTAAACTGAGATCAGTTTCAAGCTCAAAGGTTTACAACTGCAGTGGGAAAGGATGTAGAAGTATTTGTGGGTTGATTACTTACTACAGGGTTTATTGTCGGTCTCTCCTCGTAGGCTGACAGTGACAGATTGCACTGTCAAACAGAAGCTTGAGACTGAGTGAGTCAAAGAGCCTGGGCTTGAAGTGCTGGATTTCTCGAGCAAAAGGCTGGGTGGTAATGGAGAGGGTACTGCGCACTGTTTCCATATACGTTCCTATCAGGGAGGAGACACCAAGAAGCACTAAGTGAAATACAAGCCACATTAAATACATGAATTTTCCTTGACTGTAACATTGTCTAATTTTGCATATGATGGAACATTTTGAGGACACTTTTTGTTTGCTTTACAAATGGTGAGAGCTTTGGTAGGAATTATATTCTCCTTGTGTATACTTCTAAGCAAAGATATGGCAGAATGTCAGCAACTCAACAGTCTGAACACAACAGAAAAGCAGTGCCTGGAAGGGATTGGGAGAAGAAGAGGCTGAATGCAATTAAATTATATTAGGATGATGATTAAAACTCCCCTGGTTTCTGAAATGGGTATATAACGTGGTCTTAACTGAAGGCATGTGTAGTTTTTTAAGACAGCTGAGTGAAAATGGCCATTCATATCTCTGACTAGCCTTGCAGACATGTATACCTATGAGTGCTAGTGAATCTTCTATCACCTTCCCATTTAGAAAAAAAACCCCTAAAGCCAACAAAACCAAAATACCACCTGTGTTATTAGTCCAGAGGTTCATTGTTTTCTTTTTTACTCCGGTATAAATCTGTAAAGTAGAAATAAATATGATTGTCAACCTAAAAAAGAGAAATCTAACTCTCTGCAGGATTAAGCTGTAAGACAAACCAGGTATTTGTATGTCTCACAATACAGTAGACCTGCATTTCTTCTCCAATACTTTCTTTTATATTAGCTTTATTGGGAAAAAAAAAATAATTTTTAGTTAAAAATAAGGCAATCTATTCATGCAGTAAAGGGAGTGAGGAAAAGGTTTCACAGTGCTACAGCAATTTCTGATTTAGAGCCCATAATACTGTGAGACATCTGGATACTTTTTTTCTCTAAATAGGTTGACCCTTCTGCAGTTCTCTTGAGTGAAATCCTGGCTTCATTAAAATCAAAAGCAAAATTCTTATTGACTTCTGTGGGCCAGGATTTTGTCTTGGCACACTTTCCATAAGACCCTTTCCTCTTTCAGACCATGGCTCTGTGGAGCACTTAAACATATGGTTACCTCTCAGAATGTCTATTTGTTAGCAGAAAAATACTCTTGAAAATATGTTCATCATCAAGGTAGGTAATACTAGCACCACTCAGAGACATCAGCTGAGAGAAAATACATTTTGAAAAAAATGTTCCAGTTTTATTCATTTTATTCTGTGAACATTCAGCCTGCTTGTAAGAATCCAATGGGTGCATTTTTCCTTTAGATTTGCCTGGTAACTTTTCATCCCTGGCTTCCATAAAAGCAGGAGTACTTTGATGAATATTGCTGTGGAGATAATTAATTCCAGTATTTCATTAACTGTATATTGAAAGTAGAAGAAAGAAGGGAAGCTAAAGAATCAGAAAGTGGAGTAGCCAGTTTAAAAGCATATGGCTCATAAAAAGGTTGTGCTATTGCTGCTGTTCTTCCAAGGAAGAATTTAATTAGTTGCCTGCTCACTACGTACTTTTTTATGCTCTTCAGATTTATAATACAAAAAAGGTGAAAATACATCTATTGGCTTATACTTTAAACAGTCTGCCAAAAAAAAAAAAAAAAGGAACATTTAGGTAAAAGGGTATTTGTCTGCTGAAGAAAGGGAATTGCAGATTGCTGAGGGCATCTCATTAATGTCAGTATCTGCTTCTCTGAATGAGTGGCAACATGTGGATGTCACAGCTAAAGGGCAATGAGAACATACTGCACCTCAAATGAATCCTCCCAAATAGCACCTTCCCTGGCTGCAGCTTTTTTACCTCTGGTGAAATCCCGGTGACTAGTGATTTCTGGAACTTCCTTTCTGACAACTCGCAGGCTGTCGCTTTGCAGCCCATGCAAATAGTGTTTAGGAGAATTCAGCATGTTGCAGGACCAAGGGCAGTCACAGGACTTGCTTCTAGAGACACACATCACTAGACACTGCTCAGCTCTGTAAGGGGTTGGGAAAACTGACGTGTGTTAGTTATATGGCTAGGTGCTGTAGATCCGAAGTCGTCAGTGGCACGTACCTGGCTCAGGAATATGGTTAGAGCTGACCCCAAGGAGCTGCTGTGGAGAAAGTCATTTAATACCATCAAAGGTCTACCACTTTTCACTAAGTTTTTAATTAAAAAATGTGTATATGTGAGTATAGTCAAAGTAACAAGCATAATTTTCATTATGGATGTCTTGGAAGAAACATGACTTTTATTTAAATCAACAAAATCTGCAGATCCCATTTGGAAACGTAACTCCATATACCGCTTCTGCACATACAGGCCTTTGCATTGAGAAGGCTGTGGTAGAAGGAATGGCTGCTGCAATTTGCATTCATCTCATTAGTTTGTTTATAGAATGCCCTGAAGAGAGACTTTTGTGTGAGTCAGTATGAGCAGATGGAAATAAGACACCTAGTAATAAAATGTGTGCTTAAGAAAGACATAAAACTTTACATGAAGGCAGAGCAAATCGAACGTGGGTACCACTTACTGTTAAGACAGGAACAGTTGTACCAGTGTGAACAAGGGAAGAATTTGGCCCAGTGGATATTGCTAATTTGGTTTTATGTACAAAGATACTGGGAGCATACCGTATTGATAATTAGGGCTTCAGGGTACTGGATCTCCTTAGAGCTATGAAGTGCATACATGTTGTAACCAAAAGTTAAAACAATACAGTGAGAAAATTCATGCAGTCTTTTTTTTTTCCAATTCCCTGTAATAACATGACATTTAAATTCTAAGACAACACTCCCCTGATATTTCCATTAACTGAACCCAGTGTCCCAGGAGGAGGTGAAAGGGAGGAGAATGGGTGTTCACTTTTCCTGTCTACAGTGAAGCATTTTCTCATACCTATGACTAAGGAGGGAATTTTTCAGCTGAGGCTGTTTTTCCTTTCTGTCTACTATGTTTCTTAGTACAGTGATAGGAGAAAATAGGAGAAACAGTGCATAACATCAGTCACTTGACCAGGGGAGAAAAGGGGGAAGGGGAGATGCACATGTTGGCCTAGTGTCTGGTGCAGGGGTGAGGGAGAGACCTGTGACCCTGCAAAACTTGCCCAATCTGGTTTTGAATCCTTCTGTATTCACTCTTTTAACTTCCTTTCAGAGCAGCAGTTGTGTAAGAACTTTGTTCTATGTTGGTCTCCTGCTCATCCTTTTTCCTCTGGTTCTGAGTTAGCAAAGTCAGTGGCAACTTGCTGCTCATTATTTTAGTGCCTCCTTGGCTGCTGCACTTCTCCTAGACCCTTCCTTGGATCATTCCAGACCTTTCCTACTGCCTGTACTCCCTATACCTGCATGCAGAGCCCTGACAGGATGGGTATGGGTCCCTCAAGCACTCAACAGCTGTTGAGAGGCTCTTTGCACTGGTTGAAGGCATCTCTGATCTTCCTCAATGCCAAAAGTAATGGGCCTCACAGTTGCAAGGCAGCATAGTGATCAGATTGTCTTGGTTGAAGACAAACAGAAGAAAGTAAGGTTTAGTAAAGTTTTGAAAGGTGGTAAACCTTAAACATTGCCACTTACAGGCCTCAAACTGTATTTAGATCTTGAGTTTTTGAATCTGAACTGAGGCAGGTTGCCCAGCATGGTGAAGTGTCTGCCCTTTGGTATAAACAGATTAGCTATTATACAATCTGATGTAAGGAAAGGTAACATAGTCTAGTCTTGGTGATGACATCACCTTTAAGAGTGAGAAAAATCCTTAATGGTTCATGGGGAACCAAACAAGATTTGCTTACATGTAGCTCACTGCACAGGTCATGTCTTAATGACGAATAGTCTGCTGGATACTCCACAACCCATTCACGATTATTTATATCCTCTCCCATGTGAGATTACAACATTTCCCTGATGACAATTACAGCAATGGCCTACCTGGAATAGCCGTATGAAAGAGTCTCTGATCTTTCAATTCACACGCAGCAGCCAGAGACGAAGAGCAGAGCCAGCTAGTTGGTCCAGATGATCTGTCTCCACTTGGTCCACAGAACCTGCTTTGAGACGTTCTGTTTTGCACAGTGGTCATCTGAACTGTGCACACAAGCATGAGAGATGCAAACCTATTTGCTCTTGCACTTTAAGCACAGGGAAATAGGCAGTCATTGGTGAATTTAAATAAGATAAATATTGCATAAACCTGCCAACTACCTTAGTTATTTATGAAGTAGCAAAAGAGTTTAATTCCTGAAGCAAGAAGGACTCAAACCTCAAAGCTTTCTGTACCTGAGCCCTGTGACTTAAGGTCATTGAACAATTGACCTAGAGATATTTTCCTATGACCAGAGAAAATACATGCAAAATTCTGAAAGTCTTATAAGGGAGGACTTGTAGGTTTGGTATATGTGACTGGGTATTATCACACTTATAAATACTGCTGGTATCAGGAAAGCTTATTTATATCAATTGTAGCTTAATGTCAGCTACAAATGTTGTCTCAACAAATAAGAATGATATTCAGATTCTGACAGTACTTTAAATGTACCCTTTAGGCCATTGAAACTTCATTTTGAAATTAACTGTCCACTTCCTGAGACATTTCAGAACTGGGAATTTTACATTATGTGCTCCAGCTATGATTAGTCTTGAAGAAAAAATGTGTTCTAAACGTCTGTAACTCAGTCAGAAATGGTGAAGCAGACAAAGTAAAATTATTTTAAAATCTACCAAGAACCATTTCAGGCATAAAACTGAATCTCAGATTCAAGAATCTTGTTTAACCAAAAGACCAGTTCTTCCATATGTTTTAAATAATTCTGAAAAGTGCTGTTTAGAAGCTAACTTAAGACTATTCTGCTTACTCTCTGGAATTCTTTATACGAAATTTGTTTCAAAAATCTTGCTGTTTACAGAGAGAAGCATATGGAAAGAGTTTCACATATTTTTTTTCTGTATCATAGCTGGGATTGATTAGTGTGACTCGGCTTTAAAAAAAAATAGACAAGAAAAAAACCCAACTCCTTTACAGTAGTAGTTGCTTCCAAATGAATGGATCTGATTTCCTTTCTAATATTTACAGGGCAAGAAATGACTGTTCAGTTTGTTTTAAGAATCTTCCCTCCTGTTGAAGTTTATTAGGTTTTGTCATTCCAAAAATAGTGTTTCTGGTTCCTTGAGTTACAACTCCTTATTGAACTTTTTAGTAGGGGTAATAGATTTTTATTCTGTTTTCCACATTGTGCTTTTATCAGATCTCAGTTTGGAGCTGTGACTTGTGTTCTGTGAGGTCTTGCCCTTTCAAAGGGCCTTTAAAGAGGCACAAGGAGCAGGAGCATGACCACGTAAACCCTCAGTTTATATCTCACAGTGTTGTATACATGACTTCATTATTCTCTTATAATGTATATACCACTGTCATCAGCACTTGACCTCAGGTTGACTTTCAAGTTTACAGTATTTATATCTGAAGGAAGCTGAATCAAAGTAGGATCAAAACATAAAAGTAGACAAGCTGCCGTAACCTAGGAGGACTTCTAAATGTGCTGACTCACTGGGTACCCCATTAAGAACAACTGAGTAGAAGCAGATTTTTTCTTGCTCTTAATTCCGCCTTGGAAAAACTTTTCAGAGGTTATTTTCCTTAAATTCTGTCTTCACAGTCAAGCTCTGTACTGTACAGACTTAAAAAAAAAGATCCAGCCTTCAAACTTGGCCAGAAGAGATATAAAGTTTCTCCTTAAAATATAAAGCTTTGGAATATAATAAACCAAACATTTTAAGCCAGCAAGCAGTACCATTTGTAATAAGACTAAATTTAGACCTTGTAATAAAGCTGTTCATAAAAACAAATTAAAAAAAATATTAAACAATAAAAAAAATATCACTCCACCACTGTATATGTCAGGAGTTCCTAAACTGTCCTGTACCCTGTGGCCCACATCCCACTAGTCTGAGAAGTGCTTTTGTCATGGTGTGGGAATTGCTGGGCTGGTCCCTGTACAAGGCTGTGATTCTCTCCAGCACCTGTCTTTGCTCTGCTGGAATGGCTGCAGGGGATCTGGTGCAGAATCCTAATGGAGATGCCCAGCATTGACTTGTTCACATGCACCAGTCAAGAGCTTGTTAAGTGACTCACTGTTTTGGGTCATTTGTTTTCAATGCATTGCTGTTGTGAAGCAAAGATGTAGGAGGTGAGGCTAAGCTGACTAAGAAGGTGGGAATCCTAACGCAGCAGCTGGGATATGGAAAAGGAACTGCTGACCAAAGTGTGCCTGTGCTTTTCACCCAGCGAGGCTTGTGTTCCTTGAGATTGCTTACCAGCTGAGGTCTTTGGCCTAGGCTGAGCTCATCTTAAGAGATATGTGCAAAACTGAAGATTATTCTGGTCAAATGACCTGTTGGAAGCCATGGAGTTGCTAGTCTTTAGCTTATGAAGTCAGTGCAGACTCAGAAACTTGGTAATGGCAGCCTTAGTTTAGAAAGATTGGCTACGTACTGTTGTGTCCTGGTTTTGGCTGGTATAGAGTTAACTTTCTTCCTAGTAGCTGTGTTTTGGATTTAGGATGAGAATAATGTCGATAACACACTGATGTTTTAGTTGTTGCTCGGCAATGTTTACACCAAATCAAGGACTTTTCAGCTTCTAATAATGCCCTGCCAGCAAGGAGTCTGGGGGTGCACACAAAGCTGGGAGGGGACATGGTCAGGACAGCTGACCCAAACTGGCCGAAGGGATATTCCATACCATATAATGTCATGCTCAGTATATAACTTGGGGGAGGCTGGCTGGGGGGGAGACCACAGCTCGGGAACTATCAGGGCATTGGTGATCTGCCTGATGCTACCTTGTGCATCAGATTTCTTGGATCTTGATGAGATTCCATACCTCAATTTAGATGGTGCAGGAGATGTCTGAGATGTGAGTATTGAACTCGTGAGGAAACCATTTTTAAAATTGAAAACAGTTAAGTCAAACAGAGTTAGTGATATGAAAAATGAAAGGCAATATGTTGCCAAAACCATATCAGTGACTGAGGATTTCAACCGCTGTTTGAAAATTATAGTCCTGGTGCTTACACTGTAAGTGTATATTATACACATACCCTGTATAGAGTAATATATACTCAGAAGCAGAATGTAAGTACTTCAGTAATGTTGAATGAAAATGTGCCAGTTGAAACTGCTTCACTTGTCATCCCAGGGTTGATGTATGCTTCTGTAATAAAAAGTGCATACAAAGAGGTTCAGCATACAGCTTGCCTTGTAGTCCAAGCTCGGCAGCTGACAACAGATTAGATTTTTCAGAAAACTAGAGGAAAAGTTGGTTTTAGGCACAGGAATAAGAGGAAATATCTAACTCATGAGTATGGCTTAGAGCTCTTCAGTCAGCAGTGGAGGAGGAGAACAGTTCGGAAGGAAATTCAAAATAAATGAGCAGCCAAAATGGAGAGGGAGGCTAAGGAGGGAAGCAATTTAAATAGATCAGGAGGATTGTGTCAGAGCAAGGAAGGTATCTGTTAGATGGCAAAACCTTTTTTTTACCTCCTTTAGTCTTCTGCATTACAATATCTCGTGTCAACTAGTAAGGGAAGAAGGAGGTGGTAATGAAAATAGCTATTTTAGATTTTTTTTCTCTTTAGGTTTTTGATTTTGGAACTCTGCCTGGCTCATGGAAATTGGTACTGAAAGGCTGAGCAACACTGAGGGAACAGGAGTTAATCTCTTGACTGACCTCTTAACTCAGGCATTGCCAATATAGAAATTAATTAGAGGTCTTTCAAGTAATTGAGATCCATTACTATTACTTAATAGACCACAGTGCACAGAAATCCTTCATTGTTTCTTGAACTAATAAGGAATGTATTCCTATGAATCACTTATATGGCACCATAAATATAGGCTCTGTGTACCAAACGGCGCTGGCTCAGGTGCCAGAGATGTGCTCCCAGGGGGACGGGAGCCTGCCGGCACCCTGCCTTTCACTGTGTTAGCTAGCCACCGCGGTTGCCCCTGTGTGACTGCCCCTCGGTCTAGTGTCCTGGAAGACAGGCACTGAAAGTTGCATCCTGTATGTGTGTTTCCTGCCTTGGAGATTTTAAGAACTGTATAAATGACAACATTTAGCAGTTAGACAGTGCTTTCTATCTTCCAAGCTTTGTATGAACATTAAATAGTAAACATGTTACCATAAACATGACAAATGGAGATGGAAATAGCATAGTTTGGGTGAAATTGATAAGTGACTCAGCTAGAAACTTTCATGAGCAGGGAGATGAACCAAGCTCAAGCTGTACTGACTGAGAAAGATGCTAAATGGGAGTAATAAAAAATAGGAGACTGCTGCTTTGCAGTTGGGTGGTTTCTAATTCACTGTCAAACTTTGCTCTCAAATGTGCCACTGGTAGTTGGGGATGATGGGATGGAAATTTAGCTCTTGGTCTTTGCCTGTTATGTGCTTCAGGACAACGGTGTTAGCAGATCATTCTTGCTCCTTGTTATGTCAGTGTGGGATTTCCACCACTATGGAATGTGCTCCAGTAGGAAATCTGTGATTCTGTACCAATTTTAGGTAGGAGTGAGCTGTTGAAGACAAGAACTGTATTTGCAGTCAGTATAACTGTAGCACAATGCCCACAGACCTGAGCTGTGATCTGGAAGCAGTGTCACTGTGGCACCATAGAGGTTCAAAGGAGCTGCAAAACTCAGTTGGGAGGCTCTGCGAATAATGAAATGGTCAGCCCAGGCTGTGGCTGAACTTCTGTCAGCACCTACACTAGTGGGTTTAGAGCTGGCTCTGGCGTGTTTGTATTGCATCGCATTCCTGTCTCAGGGAAGTGATTCATAGCAGACTCGGAGAACTTGATGAAGGTTGTTGTAAATGCACAGTGTTTCCGTGGGTTTCAAGTGAACTTGGTGAATGCTTGGAAGAACATTCCACTTTAAATCTTTTGAGGTTTAAAAAGTAGACAAACCACATCAGATTCAGGAAATCTTCTGAACTAGTAAGAGCTGAAAGTTGGGAAAATACTCAGGAAAAGGAGCATATACGTCTACCCTGTTCTTTTCCTTCCCTTGGTGGCCACTTGTGGCCATAAGTGTCCAAGTTAGGATTATGGGTTAAATGGACTCTTGGTCTGAACTCTTACGGCTATTCTTTTGCTCTGGTGTCAAGGGATCACCCTAGCAGTGAAATTACCTGTCAGAGAGCCTGGCTAGTCATAACGTGGCAGCAACTGAGCTATTTGGGGCTTTTCAGCCATTTTCAATTGCCAGAGGTGAGGAATGAGAATTCCCTGTCTCCCCAAACATAGCAACCTTTCTTTTTTCCCCAAGGACTCCTTTCCAAAGGAAAGAAGCGCCCGAGTGGCAAACCTGGCGTTAGAGATGCTGTTTTCAAATGATTTATAACACCTTTGTCTATTACTGGCTTCTGTACGTGTCTGGCACTATTGGTTATATGCCTCTCAAGCAATTAAACTGTAAGCCAGAAGGTTGAGGTTCAGAAAGATAATGTTTTTCCAGAAGAGACACTGATGCACCTGGGGGACCAGAACTGGGGTGAATATTTATGTTAGTTCCAGCTTTCAAGGATTTGCCTAAAATACTGATTGTCTTCCTAAGATTTCAGAAGAATGGGAATCCAGTAGCTGGCCATTCTGAGAATGATTTGGTGGCCGTTAACAAGTGGTGTACAGACAGATTTTGGGGTTTGTTTGTTTTTTGGTTTTTTTTTCTACAGATAGCACTCATATGTTTCTCCAGATCATTCATAAAACACATTAAAAAACATACATCCAAGAGCAAAACTGTGCAGAATCCCCTCTGACACGGCTCTGGCTCAGGGTTTTGTTTCCAGCTGGCTCTTGAGAACTTCATTTAGTCAGGCTTTAATCAAAGTAGCATGTTAATTTTTCTGTTTTCTCCTTCAATGTGCTTAATTCAGCTAAGGAACTTAGTGATGAAAGACTATTAGTACTGAATTTATCAGATATTAGGGCTTATCACTGAGATTCTGGAGTTCAGGAAGTTTACCTTGTGAAGGTAGATATTCTTGATTCAAAGCCATATTTTGCCATAGGCAAAGTAGATTTGTATTTGTCTCCCATCTCTTAATAGCAAGTCCTTAATAATCAGGAAATAAGTACTTCAGGACTTCCTTCCTTCAATCTCTATTGATGGAGCTGGTCTGCACTATTGTGTTTTGTATGAAATTTCTAAATATTCCTGGAGACAGAAAGCAACTGAGTGGGGATTACTTTGTAGCCTGGGGATGAGACATACCCTTGCGAAAGAAAGGGTGTGGGTTGAAGCTCTCCACAGCAGAGGGGAGATATCCCCAAACCAGTTGATATATTAGAAAAGAGATAAGAAGGACAATTAATAAATTCATATCACCAGAAAAATCTTTCTCAAGATTGAAAGTATTTGGCATAATTAAGCAGCTTTTTTTTTTTCCTCCAGCAAATTTTCTAGATTAGATGGTTGGGGTTTTTTTGTTTGGGTTTGGTTTTTTTTTTGTTTTTGTTTTTGTTTTTTTAATATATATAGTTCTAATGTGGAAATTGATGTAAATGCTGAGTGAGTGGGAAATTCTTGTTACTACCCATTAGCATTTGATTTGTACATTTCCAAATAAGTACTGTACTCTTACAAACAATTCAGACTAATTAGCAGACAGGGAGTTTGAAAAGCAGATGTTATTTACGAAAGGCAATAGACAGGAACTTATGGAGAATAGTTTGGAACAGAAGAATAGAAGCAGAGACCAGCAAACAATCTGGGTTTTTTTTCCTTTTTCTTTTTTCTTCTTCTACTAAATTTAGAAGGCAAAGCTGCATTTTTTCCAGTGCTGTCAAAAGTGAAGTGCCTTATAAAATGGAAGAGATTTAAAGTAACTCACAAATAAATAGCTGCTGTAGCTAGAGGAAAAGGAATAGCTTAGAAAAGGAAGAAAAAGAAATCCTGCAGTCTAAAAGAGGCTTAGCTGAGTCTAAATATGAACTTTAATGTCACTTTGTCACTTAATGACACTTTTTTGTCCTGAAATCATACATCTGACCCTGTGGAAGACAGAAAGGGGAAATTCATTCCAAATCCACAATGTAGTGAGGGTGTTCCTTTAGCATTTTAATTGAATCTTGATCATCATCAGTAGCAAATCAAGTTCAGTAAATCAGATTTCTGCTATGAACAGAAGTGTTGAGTGATATGCCTCAATCTTTCTGATGAGAAATTAAAATATCTTTGAAAGATTTTTGCAGAAACCATTTAGAGTGGATTTTGGAGTTGCCATTTCCATATGTGCTGCAAGCATTGAAACAATTATTCTTTATTTAGGTATTTTTAATTACAGAATTTTAAACTATGACTTTTATTGTCCACATATTCTCAAGGTCTCAAAATTAGGAAGATGCAAGGCTACCAGAGTAGTTATTACCATGGATGCATCTGCCATAACAAAACTGGGGACAGAACCAAAAAGTTGTGAGGCTTTCTGTCAGAGCGAGGAAGTGTGCAGATGCCTGATGAGAAGGGGCTTGACTAGCTTAAAATTCACTAGGTGGGAGAAAAAACGTAGCTCTTGCAGTGGACCAAGCCAGATTACTGCAAAGATGATGGTTTTCCTTATGCTATGAAAAAGAGCATTGCTCAGGTTTTACAGAGGTATGAAAATCCACTTGATGCATTGAAATGACATTTATTTCTGTCTGTCTTTCTACAGAATTCAAAGTTTAAACTTAACAAGGTGGAAGGAACCCTGCCTGCATGTTTCCCGGTTGATTGAAATGGAAGCATGAGTGGACCTTCAGTTTGCAATTCGGACAAGTCTGGACTGATGGAAACTACAGACATGTACATTTATAGCAAAGGTCAGAAGCAGAATTGTTAATATTCACCCATAATTAAAAATCCTGAGTTAAATTTGGTAAGGAAATCTCATCTCTTACCTTGCTGTAGTAGCTAAACTTTATTGAAAAACCTAATGCATTTTATACTGTTACTGAACATTATAGCTTGAAGTTTTGATTTGTGTCTCGAGCTTAGTTTGCAATTAGTGATCCTTAGATAACATACTGTAAATCCTTCTAATAAACCCACAGAGCCTGGTTTTTGTTGAAAGCATTGGGTTGATAGAAGACTGCTTCCCTGAACACTAGTGCTTGTACAAGCAGCATATGCCATAAAAATGCTGTTAATGAGACAAAATTGTTTACTTGCTCCTTAAGGAACCTCACACTAACAACTGGGAGAAGTAGCAGTGCTACAACTGAGTCAACAACAGCAGGGACCAGAATGTGAAAGCAGTAGGTTTACAGTACATTGGGCTAAAGAGACAGGCCACCACACAGCTCATCAGACAGAGCTGCGTCATGGGAGCCTTCTTTCGTGATTTCTGTAGTAAGTGGATAGGCAGGATAAAAAAAAACATGAGTATGACAGAGCGCTACTGGTGCTGGCTTGAAGGTCTGTGCTAAGCTACTGGAAGGGTGTTTTGTAATTTTAGAACAATTTTACAGCTTGAAAGGGAAGCTGAAGTACAAACAAGCTGACTGAGAACATGTCTGAGTGGAAGACACAAGACTTCTTGTAGGAGCCCAGCTCTTTCCCTCTGTAAGAGGAAGGAAAGCTTGTTCAGGCACTGGTATCCACCACGGTGGGGATTACAAGTTCTGCTGACTCCTTAAGAGAACCTGTGCATCCATCCCACATCCCTACCTGTTTGTGGCAAGAGAGTTTGCCCCTCGGATCGTAGCAGCAGCATTGTGAAATTGGGTTTGATATCAGGGTAGTACCCTTGAAATCTCATATCCTATCTTCAGCTGTATCACTGTCTAGTAAGAGACTGTGTCTCCTTGCAAACCTTCCTTCTGTGAAATCCAGGTCATAGTCGTTATCCTGATAATACTGAAGGGAGAAATGTTCCAGTGAGCAAATTATCACAAAGACAAAATCTATTTTGGCAAGTCTCCTTGAATTTATGGATTCCTTAAACTGGCCCTGGCAAGAATATTTGAAGCAAATACGATCCAAGGAAAAAATTATTTTACCACTAATTCATCATTTTGTAATAATTCCAATTCACTTCAGTGATAGCATAATAGTGAAAGTGATTAACATTCCACTCTCTACCAAATAAAAACATAAATTCCTCTGACTGGCAGGTAAGAATAGTACTATTAATTGGAGGGAAAATGGATCTGATGCATTTCTAGAATTTTAGGTGGCCTGAAAACTGCACATAGTGTGTACTAGGATAACCACAGGAAGGTATCTCAGAGAAGGGCCATTTCTTGGACCCCTGAAAACAAAAGGGTCTTTTGTAGTCACTGACATTTGGTCAAAGTGGGCTGACTCACTATTCTGCTTTTGTAGTGTTTCATACTAGTTTTACATTTTTGCAAGTCCTCAGCTTAAGGAAGCCATTTCTTCCAGTGATTTGCCCTATTGCTTTTACTTCACACCCTACCAGGAAAGAAAGTGAGAAGTTCTCACGGGTGCCCCTGACGCTAGGGAACAGTAACGCAACACGATGTTTGTCCTGGGTGGATGCCTGCTGAAGCCACAGAAACACCAGCTGACCAAGTAGTTGGCCTGTGACAGAAGTGCATAGGATATAATACTGCAGATAGCACAACCCAGATGTTTGGTCATGTAATGCCACTCAGGTATGCACTCGTAACAGGAATGTCAGAAATAACAGTAATGTGGAGTATGACCAGGGTTTCTGTGACCTTATGAAGTGGATCTCCATGAAGCTTGATGTCCTATGCATTTGTGTCCTGAGTACCATATAACGTGCTGCCCTCCAGAATAACACCTGCTCATCTTTGAGGCTTCATGGCCATCTGTCACTGCTATAGTTTGTCCCCTTCCAAAGTCCTGAATGCCACTTTCTACAATACCTCTTTTTTCCATCATACCCCTTAATCTCTCTTTTTCTCCAGAACTTCTGTGCAGGTACACGTGCACACTGTAGTTCTCCTTGTTCCCTACATGTTTTACTGTAAAAATCTGTGTATGTTGATTAGTTCTGTAAGGTGCTGCTTCTTGGAACAGATAGGGCTGGTTTTCCCAGTCTTTCACTTATTAGGGACTGAAATATAGTCTCCTCCCTTTAGTTGGACCTCTTAGTTTCACAGAACTTGCAGAATTTTCACATCTTCAGGAACTCACCTGTATTTTCGATCTGACTGATATTGACCAGTGGGCTAAAAAAATTATTAGGAGAAGGGGTTGACAAACAATGTGATTGAAGAAATGGTTTTCCTCAGGAAAGCAGGCTAAAAAGCAGATATACAAAAGTTTTGAGATGGCTCTTGAGTAATAAAGGTGCACACAGCATTCTGGGATAGTCAACAAAAAAGCATAAGGACCATCTAACAAATTTCACTAAGTATCTAAAATGAATATATGAAATAAATGTGAAAAAATATTAGAAAAAAATCCTTATTTTCCATTTACCTGGAGGTAGGTTGCCAGCTTTGTGAGCAGGGAGTGTTGACGTTGCCTTGCAACCCTGGCTGCACTTGTGTGATTTGAATAGTCATTGGAGAAATGAGTTTTGATGTGGCACTTCAGCCCTTTTAGGGAGTAGAGTATCACCTGAAAAGATGAGAGAATCCATGTCCTGAATATCTTACCAGTTACAACCTGGATCTGAAAAAATGTAGCATTGTGTGCATTTGCAGATTAATGGACCTGAGAGTAGGGGACTCTGAGATGTTTGGGTTGGTGATTTTCTCCCTCCCTGCCCATCATCTGTGGGCTTATGTTTTAAGTTTAAGCTTGGGAATGAAGAGGGAGGGAGGAAAGAAAGAGAAGCCAAGCCTTTCAAAGCAGCCAAGCCTCAGCTATATGAAGGAATGAATAACAGTCTACAAGCTCTTGGGAGAACTTCCCACCACTGGGGATGGATGAACCACAAAAGCTAGGAGGAATTGTGTGAGAACTGAGGACCAAGCATTCCCTGCAAGGAAGCCTAAAGGGATGATTTTGATGTCCATCACAACAAAAAAATGCTTGTTTCATCCATTTTGAGGAAGTGGTATAAAAGTCGTAGAAACAACATTCGTAAGACTGTACTATGCAGTGGAGGTCAAAGTTTAGCATAGTGAAGAAATAGTACATATTAGATAAGGAGAAAAATGGAGTCACACCTCCAAGAAGTCCCAGGTTCTTAGGTAGTCTTTAAGCTTTTTTCACATCAAGGAGAGAAATGAATGTTACCCGAAAAGGTGAAAAAATCCCTGCCTCAAAGTACTTAGCTGCTAAAGCTTTTTTAAATTATCTTTGCTGTGCAAGTTTCAGTTTTCATGAAGCTGAATTGAGATAAATCTGAAAATTTATATAACTTTAAAAGAGCATTTACTAAAATGCTCCTGTCATTCACAGTAATATGGAGGGAGTCAACTTGTTTCACATGATGACCTTAACTTTTTTTCATATTCCAGAAAATTTTGTACAGTCCCAGGAGTGTAGGTAAAGTCCTGTGTGTCATTGACATTCTGCCCCACCACTCCGATTTCTGACAAAATAATACTTTCTGAATGCTATGTCTGATAATTCTTTCTTTGTGTAAGAGGTGGGTGCACGTATTGCCTAGTTTGTCATAGAGAATCAGCGAAGTACAGTTTTATTTGTATTTGCAGAGACAACAAAATCAAAGGAGACAGTAGCTTGGTGACTCCAACTGAGATAGTAATTAAGATAAACCGCTGATGTTTCTAGAATATTTTAAGAAGCCTGGAGGAATTAGCATAGCTTGCAGGAAACTGGGATGGAAAGAGATATTCTTTAAGAGCAAACATGAAAATATTGCCTTTTTATCAAGTATGATGGAGAACTAATACATCCCTCCTGTGTTTGGGTAGGTGAGTAGGTTGGTGAGTTAAGAGGAGCTGAGAAGACAGTTTGCAGGGCAACTGGGAAATGAATGAGATCATTCAACCTCTTTTCCAAACAAGCATTTTTTAAAATCCCATATTTCTGTTGTTATCCAAAAATGTTAACACATTCCTTTATTTTAACTAGTTCAGTTTTATGGATAGCAGCTAACTATAAAAAGAAATAGTAACCTGAAGTGTCCTTGGAGCCATTAACTGTACCTTTCTGTCTATTCCCTAAGAAGATGCCCTGGATTTAAAGACTATGTATATTAAAGCAAGTAAAAGAAGAAACAGTTTCTTTTCTGACATTTGTACTCCTTTCCTTCAGCTTGTGTGGAAGGCTGACAGCCCATCTCATTCCCACCAGTGGTATCCCACCAGCTCCCCTGGGAGTTCAGCGCTGCATTTGCCTGTTCTACTGATCTTCCTGAGCCCCTCATTTCTGACCTGCGACACCACCATCCTCAAGAAGTCAGGTAGGAGCGGAAGGCGTTTGACACTCCTAAAAAATCAAGCCTCAGTTGCCAGTTTTAGCCATTTGTCCTCCAGGTGTTTGTTTTGCTGGATAATAATATAATTTTTGGTTTTATAATATGCTCTTTGTAGAGGTTATTTTAAGCTTCCAGTAGAATAGCAGACAAGTAGGTATCCTCCTTCCTTCAGAGGAGCTGTGCTGATTTTAGCTGATGTTTGCACTTTTAAGGTTAACAACCAAAGGTTGTCAGAAAAGGTTAAGACACATCTCTTAGTCTTTGTCTGCCTCACTTCTCTTTGTGATACACAATTGTTAGTCTCTTTAAGACACGCAATTGTTAATCAGTGGTGTGGGGCATTGTAAGATTCTCACACATAAGGATCCATCTTTAGGTAATCATTTAAGTGTAGTCCTGGCTTTAAGCATAGGTGCAGCCAATGATTATTACTCAAGTTATTATAAAGTATAATATAACATATAAATAACTGCATATCAGTTTTTATACACATCAGTGAAACTGAGTCTGTTGGGCAAAAGAACTTTCTGCTACTCAGGTATACCCATACATCAGCTGATTCTTCTGCAAGCTGATCCAAATTTGGGGCCAAGCTGTGCTTTTTTTATTACCTAGAATGCGCTGTTTGTGCATCTCATGTATTTTGTCCATTAACTGACTTCTTACATTGTGTCACCCCATTAATACCAGCTGCTGTACCCAGCATCACGGTGGGGGCGCATGGAAAACTGACAGAAGGGAGCAGAGCTGCTGAGGAACACACACTTTGTGGCTAAGAAGCAATTTCTTTGTTATTTGAAAAAAAACCTGCTTGAAATGGCAGTGGGAGAGCGTACAGACAAATGATTATGCCCGTTTGCTCTGTGATAGTTGCTGGTGAGGAGGCCTTGGGGTCAGTGATTTGCTTTCCTCCTGTCCACATGATTGTTTCACAGGCAGTCTACGTGAAATCCACAGAAATATGCCCCAGCAGTGTGTTAAGCCTCTGGGTGTGCTCAGCTACATGATACTGGAAATGCTCTGGAGAGCAGTGCCTGAAGAGTCTTGTTGCAGGCTCACTACATGGGAAGACCAGCGTCTGGTCTGAAACCAGAAAGAAACAAAAGGCATAATCAGTGGGTTGATTCCCTCCTCCTATTCCTCCCCGGTTTGATACTAGTATGGCCCAGAGGACCTTTTTCTGAAAATAGGTGTAAAAAGCTGCCCAAAAATGTTTTATTTGGAAAGATGAATATATTGTGAGATTGCAAAAGGAGCGCAGTACCTAATCGACAGTGCCCAAGGATACGGCATCCATTACTGTAGCTGCTGCAAGCTTGAATCCCAAGTCTCACTGAAGTGTTTGCTCAAAGGATGAATCAGTTAACTGTTACTGGAAGTTACACTTTCCAGTCTCAATCATATATATGCACCTCTGAGGTCTCACTGGACAATCAGGTGGAAAAGCCACTGATGCATGAGCAACTGTAGGAAATCATGGGATTGCAAAACTCTGACCCATTAAGAGAAAATTCACTGCTTATAGTTAAAATAGGCCACCCTGAAAACAAAACATGAGATTAAACTGCCAGAATAAATGGTATGCCTCAAACTAATTATTCAGACAGTTCTAGCAAGTTGTTCCACCTCTCATTCTTGTTGTCTTGCCCCTAATACGGTTCTTATAGTCCTTTGCTCGCTACAGCTTCCTGAGGAGGGGAAGTGGAGAGGGAGGTGGTGAGCTCTTCTACCTGGATCCAGTGCTAGGACGTGTGAGAATGGTTCAAAGCTGTGTCAGGGCAGGTTTACACTGGCCATTAGGAAGCATTTCTTTACTGAGAGGGTGGTCAAACACTGGAACAGGCTTCCTAGAGAGATGGTTGATTGCCCAAGCCTGTCAGTGTTTAAGAGGCATTTGGAGAGTGCCCTTAATAACATGCTTTTGCTTTTGGTCATCCCTGAATTGGTCAGGCAGTTGGACTAGATGATTGTTGTAGGTCCCTTCCAACTGAAATATTCTGTCCTGTCCTGTCCTATCCTATCCTATTTATTGCCAGTTAGCAGTAACACAGTTTTATGAACCAAAATTTGATATGTGAGTATTGTTGGGTTGTTAAATCATTCAAAATAGATGTGGAAAACATTTCCCTGCTTATCCCAGCCTCTCATCTCTATAACAGATGGCATCAAGTCCCTTTGGCTTTGAGCACTCTGATGTAAGAGTTGATGCAGGCCTGTGATTCAGACTTTGTGACCTATTCAAGAATAGTCAGGGGTATGAGAAACTATATAATCAGAGCAAGGGAGCATCCTTGTATCTAAGTGGCAGATCAGCAGTACCATTTGTCCAGTGATCAAAGGGTCTTCTGAGGTGATGAAAATCTTTGGCAGCCCAACTTTCCAGTTGAAAGCATCCAGTCTCCAGGAAGCTTATAGTGAGGTGTTGAGATCATTCATCAAGGAGGTAGTTTGTTACCTGAAATGCAGCCTGCAACAATCCAGAGCCCTGGAACAGGACAGCAATACTGGAGGAGTCATGATGAAGTCTCAGAAGTACTGAGAAGAAGCTAAGTCAGCCAAAGCTGCAGACCTCTAGGGACTGGAGTGGAGAGGACAGGACTGGCAGAAATAGGAAGGTCATTATGACAACCCCTGAAGCGTGCTGCAGCACAGAAGAGCTGTGTCAGAGAGGCTGTTGCTGTGATATTTCTTTGGATAAACATCTGGAGTCCTTAGGACTTACTGGCGTGGTGCTGCTCCAAGAGCCAAAAACTCTGTCTCTAATATTGCTCACAGAGCATTCAGCACCACGTCCGCTGTGAAACTACTGCCTTGAAGAAGTGTAGTGTCTCCAAAAGAAAGGAGACATCCTTCATATGAGATACAGTCACATCTAGAAAAGAAAAATGGTCTTGTGACTTAATCTCAAATGAGGATCCTTGCCTTTGTCTTCTAGAGACTGTCATTTTGTCCTCTGGCAGGTCACTTCGGAACAATCTGATTTTAGTGGCACATAACCAAAATAACTGCCTTGGCTCCCAGGCTGTGGGCATGGGTAAGAAGCAGAACATGTTAGGCAGTACACAGAAGGAAGGGCACAAGTTTACCTTTCTCTGCTGAGGACTCCATGAACCTACCACTTACTTTGCTTTGCACCCTAGGTTAAAAAAAAACCAAAACAACAAAACAAAGAATCCATTGATTTCAGCTCCAGCCTCCAGGAGTGCAAGACCTGTTTTTTTGGGTCATTTAGCTCTCAGAACACCAGCTCTGAAATGACCTGTCCCAGCTTTCCAAGTGCTTGACATCTCTGATGTCAACACGAATTGCGTTCTGGGGATCTGGAGTCAAATAGTGATGTGGATTTTAGAGGAGGCACCTAATCCTGGGCTTAAAGTATATTAAGAGGCTGAATTAAATGCCACTAGTTAGAGCCCATTAATATCTTTAGTAGTGTATGCCGTACAAGTATTAACAGGGCTTTCTGGGAAGCACATGGCTTTGTCAGTGCCACGTGTGAACTGCAATTCAGAGCTGCTTTTAGTTTTGACCCATTGGTGTTCAAAGAAGAGGAAAGCTTTGCGTGTTCTTTAAGTGGATTTAATTCAGGTGTATTGAAGAAAAAGCTGAAGAGTAGAAAAGACCATCCACTAGTAGGAGAGCAGTTTATCTTTCTCCTAAAATGCCTTCTTTATTCAAAAGTACTTTCACACAGAGGATTCTGTATTTCCATTACACCTTTGGTATGTGTCTGATTTTATCAGCTTGCCTCTAATTTTTCTGTCAGGGTTTGGTAAGCTGTGGCCTGTTCATTTTAACTCAGCAGATTTGAAAATCATTTTGAATATTGTATATGAGTCACTGTACTGAAGGAAAAAAGATGAAAAGGAGTGATTGTGGAGAAAAATTGAGTTGTTAAATGTGAAAGGGGGACAGATGCACCCATATATATGCAGCAACCCAGAGGCTCCGGGGATGGGAGACCAGTGTTCAGTGGGTCTGCAAAGACAGAGGTCAGTAGAGTCCGCTTTGTCATATCCAAGTCCAACAAGGTCACTTATGGGAGCATCTGGACTTGGCAGCAGGTTTCTTGTCATTAAAGAAAATTGGTCTGATCTCTGACTTGACTTTCAAGAAAAAGAAGACGACAGCTTTTCTGATAGCCAGAAAGTGTTGCTCACAGGCTCCCACAACACAGTGTTCAGAAACTTGGGAGCCCAGTAGGACCAGCTGGAGCTTATGAGTGTTCAGGCTTATATTCTTGGGAGAAGATAAACCAGATTACCCCAGATTTCCTTTTCCTAGGGCAAAGCCTCCTCTAAAGTTCCTAGTGAGTTTGCTCATCTTTGTAGAAGATGTAGTGTCTTTTGTGTGAAGTTGGTTAACCACTGCGTGTTGCTGTCTATTTTGCATGCTGACCCATCTGGTCAAAGTGTGTCTCTGCCCTTCTAGCCTACTACACATGCCCTTGTTCATGCTTTGATTAACCTCCTCGAGTTCCCTTCCTTCTGACTTTGCCACCAACATTTTTATCTTCTTTAACCAAAAGGATTTTTTATACGCATTCACTGGTCAGCCATGTACTTCTCTTTGCAATGCTGGCTCTCTTCAGATTCTGCCTCTTTCCTTCCGGCCTTTCCATTTTCATTTTGCTGTGCTACGGGATGTACGTAAGGTATTTTTATCTTCTATAATGCCCACATTGCTGTAAGCCACCCCTTTACTCTAGAGGGCAAAGTCTGTGGGCTAGAAGGGAGCATCCTGTGGGGCAGTTTTCTGGACCTTGTTATTCCAACCCAAACATGGGTTCAGAAGTAAACTCAGGCAGCAGAAAGCAGCTCAGCGTGTGCTGCAAGGGAGTTAAATCAGCTGATCACAGTGGCCCTTTTTGATTCTTTTAGACTCTTAGATTTCATGTATCTGTACAAGCTGTATCAATGTGTTTTTCCAGTTGCAAAATGTCTCCTATCTCCAAGCCCGATGAAAAATTCCATTCTAACTTCTAATCTCGTAAGTAAAGAATTTTTCTTCATTACGGTAAAGACATGGATACTGCTACCACACAAGAAGTATGAACATGTGTCTGAGGCAGAAGGATTGAACTTGCTTCCATGGACCTCTAGGTATAGAGAGATTGATGGGAAAAGGAAGTTTAAAGCCAGATGACATGACTGAAGAAAAGCTAATTGCCTGAAGCAGTTAAACTAGGCTAAAGATGTCAGTTGTTGAAATTCTCATCCCAAGGAGATTTCACCCAAGGGAAACCTTAGTCCTTAGTATGCTGTTAAGAAGGGAAGAAATCTCAAGGGAGGAATTCACAGAACAACTTGGGACTCTTAATTCTAGTGAACTGCCAGGACCAGATGGTATTCATCTCAAGCTGTGAGGGATCTCAGCTCCAAAACTGGAAAGCTTCTGATAAACACATGCAATATATCCCTTAAAATAGGAGTTCCTCCTGATTGCTGTAAAAGTGTCACCAGGGAGCATCACTTTGAAAATGCAACGAAGAGTGAGCTTGGGATTTGCAGGTGAATGTGCAATATCCTACATAGAGGGGAAGCATTTCAGGGTAGTCAGAACAAAACATATACTTAGAAAAACAGAATTACATCATCTGACCAACAACACAGTTTCTGCTTAAAGTCCTCAGCTAGTCTTTGAAGTTATTTGAAGACTTTATTTAAAATATTGGGGAAAAAAATCTGTCATATATCATCCAGGTTTTTTGATTATGTTTGTAAGAAAAAGGGACATTATCTTATGCTAGACAGGTAAATTTTTGTCCCTAATTAAATAATGTCTAGGCATAAAATGTTTTAAGTACTTGCTGCTTTTCAAAATGTAGGTGACCTAACAGTGGCATACAAAGATCTGTGCTGGGATTGCTCTTGTAAAATTTTGGTGGTGATTTTAAGACTGAGTTGAAGCTGTGGTCATTACATACAACCATCCATGTTAGGAAAAACTAGAGGAGCACACAAAATCTAGAAGGACTTACTTCAGTAAACAAAAAGTAGGTACAATTCAACTTGTATACATAAATGTATAATAGGAAGAAAAATCTATTTTTTTCACAAATGGTAATGAATCTAAACAAGGAACATTTCCTTTAGAAGCAGAGATCTAGGAGTGGTTATTGACAGCGGTTCAGCGTGCTTCAACCAGGCAAAAAGAGCAATGAGAAAGTCTTGCTTTAGGTTCCCAGAAAATGAAAGCTATAGTCACATGCAGCAGCAATTTGAATATCCTTAAAACAAATGAAAGGAAATAATTCTGCTGAATTCAGTACTAACGGCATGTCATAAAAAGTAAGCTTTGCAAGAGTGGTTGGACTTGATGATCTTAAAGGTCTTTTCCAACCTAGATGATTCTATGATTCTATGATTCTATCTAAATGTTTAGATCCTTCTGCTACCATTAACAGCTTTAGAGCAGACAAATTATATGAACAATATCGAACATCAAATTCTGGGTTATAAACTCCACTTCTGGGAAATAAAATGAAGAAAAATCCCTTCCATAGAATTGTATAATAAGAGAGGCATAATTTTGGTTGGACAGAGGTTACCTTCATCTTACATAGAAGAGTGACCTGAACAGGTGAGTTAATATGCAACTTTGCTGTTGAATTAGAATCATAGAATGGTTTGGGTTGGAAGAGACTTTAAAGTTCACCTAGTACCAACCCCCCTGCCATGGGCAGGGACACCCTCCACTAGACCAGGTAGCCCAAAGCCCCATCCAACCTGGCCTTGAACACTTCCAGGGAGGGGGCAGCCACAATGTCTCTGGGCAACCTGTTCCAGTGCCTCACCAGCCTGATAGTGAAGAATTTCTTGGTTATATCTTATCTAAACCTACCTACCTTCAGCTTAAGGCCGCAACCCCATGTCCTATCACTACATGCCCTTGTAAACAGTCCCTCTCCAGGGGACTGCTGATGAATTCTGATGACCTGTCTTAGGCTTTCATGTTTCTGAGGAAGAGAATGCCTGTTTGTGGGTTTGCATCAATTGCATGTGTTTCCTCATTAGACGTTTTATGGAGAGTGGAAGTTCAAATGAAGTCAAATGAAGTTGTTGCCAATTTGCAATGTTGACCACCTTCTTTGTCCTTTTTATATTATGTAATGTTGCAGAAAAAAAGCTGTATTTTATGCTTTATAACAATGATTTCCAAAGTAAATGTAGCCTACTCTGCTAAGTGTTTTCACTGAAGTCCCAAAAGTCAAGTGTAGTTACTTTAGAGTCTGAAGGTCAACCTCAGTTCCATAGTTACAAAATTTTCCAAGACACTGAATTATATATTAATATGTAATAAAAAATGTAAAAGTATAGTAATTGTTTTTAAAATGAAACTGGAAAGAGAAAAGAGAATAATTTCTTTAACCACAAAAATCATCGATGTAACTGCTATTTGCTATTGGAAGTCTGATTGACCTTTTACTCAGTGTATTCCCACTAGACTTGAAGAAACAGGTTTTTTCTTCTTTTTTTTTTCCTTTTATTCTTTCAGTGAGAATTATAAGACATTTCACAGCAGAATATACTATTGATGTAGTAACACATGTAAAACTTTGTTAACACACATTTACAGACATGCAGCAATTACTAGCATTTTTCTGGTATTAAGTTATAACTCCTGAACTCTGTGATAAAGCCCTACCAAAGCCAAATCTTTAGACACCAGATAAAATTGTTGAAAGCACTTAAGGGGTTTATAAATGTTGTTTGGCATTTAGCCTTAGTTTGAAGTCACCTTAAGGAACTCAGACTTGGGCTAAAATTTTCAGATGCAGCAATATCTGTGTGTGATTTTATATATATGCATGATGTATATACATATATATACATAAATATATGTACATGGTAAATATACATTGTAAATACCACCGCACATGGTTTAAAGAAGAGACCAGCAGGTGGGCTTACCTTTGGGATTTTAGGAGTGAAGGAGTCACATTTTCAAGGAGGAATTCAAGAAAAATACTTTGCATCAGCGACATCTATATTCTGAACCTATAGATGCCGTCTTTTCTCTCTCTCAAGAAGTGCCATTTCCCCATAAAAACTGTGGAAGACAAAAAAGACCACAACAAATTTACAAACCATTAGTTACAAATTAGGTGATTATATGTGAACAGTTCCTGAATTGTTCTGTCTGGAACACAGTGCTATTAGGCAGCAGGAGTTCCTGATGTGATCATATATTAGCAGCAGTCTCTTGATGTCTGGGAAAAATAGCAGAGTATTGAACAGAGACTTAATTGTCACTGATTTTTTTTTCCCCCCAAAAAAGCTTTACCTTCTAGAAATTAAAATTGCTTTCTCTAGGCTGACCTATCACTGTAAGATATCCTTGATATTCTGTCTCAGTAACTAACTTGTTTCAGTGGCTAAATTAGAAAGCACTGCAAATAAATCATGTACTATGTTTAGAGTACTTCTGTCTGTCATGATCAAAAGTATTGTGATAAAGGTAATGGATTACTCCTATTCACTCGGTGTAATCACTGTGAGCATCAGCAGCCACAGCACCCGATGTGACTAGTAAAACTGCAGGCCTTGATGTAATCAGTCATGCCTCCGCGAGGCTGGTTTTCAGGCTATGAGGAACAATCTGCGTGGAGCGGTTCATCTAAGATCCTTGCTTTGTTTTGAAATTCACTCTGAAGCACTCAGCATAGCTGACAAACGAGCTCATTTTCTGGGTGTGGTTCTCCAGGGCTTGGGAAGGACAACTGTGAAGTTCTCAGGGAAACCTTTTTCAGAGTGCTGAATATCGATGAGCTGTTAAATTGTTTTGACTGGCTTGTTGGTGCCAAGGGTGCTTTTGAACGATGCACAGCCATAGTCAAGAAGAACTTGCTTGCCATGAATGAGAATGCCATGAGTAGTTTTTGTCTAAGACTTGCTCTGGGAGTCAGTGGGACATTACTGCTCTGCTGTGCCCTTCCCTATGGTATGGGTCTTGGTCAGTCAGGGGCGGGGAGAGAAGAAGCAAAAATTAGTAAGGACAAGCAGAAATCCAAGAAACCAGTCAGGTAGTTAATACGTAACCAGGTTTACACCAGGAAAAGGGAGAGAGCCAAGACATATACATATGGTTCTGGATTCCTTCCAGAGGTTTCTGAAGACCAGGAATGCTGTTGCTGTTCACTGACACAGCCAACCTGAGCCTCTGCCAGGAAAGGGGGCAGGCAGAGGAGGGTGTATGTGTTTGTCTTTCCCTCCTCGGTATGAAATATGTCTTCTTTCCTCTGCCATTGGCAATGCTTGTGACCGTGTCTGTTTGCAAAATCACCATCTCCCCTGTGGAATGACGAGGTTGTCTGAATCCCAAGTTTGAAGGGATGGGCTGCTGCATAACATTTATTTTTGTTTTCCTTTGTGTTTTGTTAAGGTTTTGCTTTTCGGTGCTGTGATGAGTTGACCCTGGCTGGAGGCCAGGTGCCCACCAAAGCTGCTCTATCGCTCCCCTCCTCAGCTGGACAGGGGAGAGAAAATATAACAAAAGGCTCAGGGGTTGAGATAAGGACAGGGAGAGATCACTCACCAATTACAGTCATGGGCAAAACAGACTCAACTTGGGGAAATTAGTTTAATTTACTACCACTCAAATAAGAGTAGGATAATGAGAAATAAAACCAAATCTTAAAACACCTTCCCCCCTCCCCTCCCTTCTTCCTGAGCACAACTTCGCCCCCCCATTTTCTCTACCTCCTTCCCCACAGCAGCACATGGGGACAGGGAATGGGGGTTGTGGTCAGTTCGTCACACGTTGTCTCTGCTGCTCCTTCCTCCTCAATGGGAGGACTCCGCACACTCTGCCCCTGCTCCAGCGTGGGGTCCCTCTCATGGGAGACAGTCCTCCACCAACTTCTCCAACGTGAGTCCTTCCCAAAGGCTGCAGTTCTTCAGGAACTGCTCCAGCATGGGTCCCTTCCACAGGGTGCAGACCTTCAGGAGCAGACTGCTCCAGCGTGTGTTCCCCATGGGGTCACAAGTCCTGCTCCAGCATGGGCTTCTCTCTCCACAGGGCCACAGGTCCTGCCAGGAGCCTGCTCCAGCATGGGCTTCCTACAGAGTCACAGCCTCTTTGGGGCATCCACCTGCTCCAGTGTGGGGTCCTCCACAGGCTGCAGGTGGATATCTGCTCCACCATCATCCTCCATCAGCTTCAGGGGGACAACCTGTCTCACCATGGTCTTCTCCAGGGGTTGCTGCAGGGAAATCTCTGCTCTGGCACCTGGAGCACCTCCTCCCCCTCCTTCTGCACTGACCTTGGTGTCTGCAGAGTTGTTCCTCTCACATCTTCTCACTCTTCTCTCTGGCTGCAAATGCCTTTGGTGGTTTTTTCCCCCTTCTGAACTCTGTTATCCCAGAGGCACTACCACCATCGCTGATGGGCATGGCCTTGGCTAGCAGCAGGTCCATCTTGGAGCCGGCTGGCATTGGCTCTGTCGGACATGGGAGAAGCTTCTCACAGAAGCCGCCCCTATAGCACCCTACTACCAAAACCTTGCCATGCAAACCCAATACAGGTGCTTACAAGGAAGTGTTCTAAATACATCTTTTGTTTCTATAATGGCAATGTCTGAAATGTCCCCTTCTGATTTTTCATTTGTGCATGGCTATACAGTATTTTTAGTTTCCTCTATTTGGTAGCCTTTAGTGGGATCTGATTGCAGTCAAGGACTAAAAGCCTTTTGAAAATGTTGTGTTATCCTACAAATAGTCCCTAATAGGTCTAGTACCTATTTAAAACAAAATGGTTTACAGTACATTTAATAACTTATGAAAAATAACTTGTTCATTTTGAACTGATTTAGTAATGTGATGCCCATAGACTGGATTTATAAGGACAAGTTAAATGTTTATGTATATACATATATATAATAGCTAGATACAAATACACATTTCTGTATTAATTCTAGACTATTGAAAACATTTAAAGCATTTGGAAAAAAGCAGGCTTTTTGATGCACAAAGCCTTCTTCAGACAAGATGATATTGTTGAAATTACCTTTTCACTGCTCCCCAGGGGTCTTTAAGTCCTCTCGGAGTTCAGGGCATGGGGACAGTGGCCCACAAAGAGTAGGATACGGACCAGGAAGACTTGCATCGACCACTGTTTCAATGAGTGCTTGCGTGTCATGCCTTATGCCAAATCAGTTGGCAAAGGGATAATTTTTGCTTGTAACAGTTTGCTGTATGCAGTTCAAAACAGCACGGCTTCCACTGCTGTCCTGTGCAAGATGAGCTCAAACATACTCAGTGCCACTCCTTACCTCTAACTCATGTACGTGTTGTTCTCAGCACTCGTCACCTATGGCCTGGATTAAGTCACCTAAAGACAGGCACGGACAGGCAGCGGTGCGGTGGTTGGCTGGGCTCCAGGACCATTCCTCGCGGAGAGCAATGCTTCGTCAGGTTCCCCGGTGCCTTTTGGGAACCTGCACGTTGTGGCGCATGTTGAGTCAACATGCGGCTCATGTTGAGTCTAGTCCTGTCTTCCTGTCTCTGCTCCCAGCCCCCTCTATGACTCTGTGCAGTGAGGAAGAAGACAGGACTTACCTTCTGCCTTACCTTCTGCCTCTGCTCAGGTACCAACCCAATGCCCAGAAAATGGGAGCAAATACTTGTATTAAAGTCACTGTGGAACTGCATCACCCCTCAGGCAGAACTATCTCACAGTATGCGCTGGAGAAGCCCAGAGGGGTTCAAGGTTGCTTAGGAGTACACAGTTTCAGGGGAATCACACTTGGTTAACTATGTTGTCACTTTATGGTGGCCAGAAAGGGAATTTGGATCTATCTGAACAGTATCTCTTTGTAAGCAAATCATTCTGGGTGCAGTAGTGTTATTGCTTTTGTCCAGACCCAATTAGCAGGGCTCAGAAAGGCTGGCTTGCTGCTTTTCTGCCTGTTATACCCAGTAAGAAGAACCACTTTCTCTTTCAATAGCAGTTTCCTATATGGGTAGTGTGCACAGTGTTCCTTACTCATTCCTATCTGTTTAGCTAATGAGGAGGAGCAGTCCATCTCTGAATGGTCTTAATACACACACACTAAGAGCAAAACCAAACCTAATGCTAATGACAGCACTCTGTTGAATGGAGATCAAAGCTGCTGTAGGTCACTTGATCAAATGCAAGCTGAACTTAATGCATTGAAATGTGCCTCAAAAGCTCTGCAGAGACCCTTCTAGAGTCTTAGTTTTAGCAAATGGGGGAGAGATGGCTTAGATTACCAATGCCACTAGTGCCAGCAAAATTTTTCTGGCCAGACTGCACCACAGAAGCTGTTTTCCCTCCCACTCATTGCTGCTCAAGTAACTGATTTGACATTCAATGACTCTTTGAAAGGCGGCAAGCTTAGAAGTATTGATTCCTAACATGAGCTAAGCAGGATGATGAACAGCACTACCAGATATGTGAAAATCACCAGGAAAATTGTTTTCATGAATATTTAGACCTCTGAGAAGGACTCTCATAGACATGTTCTGTTCCATGCACTTACCTTGCTAGAAGCTATATTAGAGGCACACCTGGTTTTTCATCAGCTCCATGGCACAGGTCCAGCTGTGACCTGGAATTAGTGTTCTTCTGTGAGCAAGGACAGCTGCTTCTGCTGTCAGCCACACCTGGTCATTACTGAGCATTTTTGTAGCTGGCACATAAGGCACTGAAGTTTATTTAGTGAACAACAATGTTTAATTTCATGTAGGACTGCGTCAGACTTGGAAGTTCAGCATCACTGACTAGAACAGGGGTGATACAGGTATCCTTGTGTTTCCAGAGAGGAGCACCTAGTCTGACCCCAGAGCGTTAAAGCTGTAGAAGAAAGGGGAGTTAGAGGACAAGAGAACTGGGAGGAGGAAAAGCACTTTGAGTTTATTCCCTGTATTACAGGCAATGCTCATGAAACGTCCAGCGCTTGAACTCTGAGTATGTGGTCAGAATTTCCTCTCACTTCTGAATGACCTACTGTGCAAACATTGACTTGTTGACATATAATAGCTGCCTTCAAACAGGATATTACTCAGCACTCTAAAATAATCTAAAACTCATTTGAAATAGCCAGGTTAATCTCTATCACCTGTGAGTGAGGAATAAAAAATCAATTATTAACAACCCATTACTTCCCTAGTAAAGCCCCACAGATTTTTGCAACTGTTAATGTGGCTGGAATCAATTAAACTCCTGTGCCATTCTTTTAGGGTCTTAAAGTATTTAACTTCTAAGTTTGAGTTTCAACGTGGACAGGGCATACCTTTCCTAGTATGAATTCACAGCACTGCAAGGGCTGTATTTTAAGGTGTTCTGGACCAATAAAGACTTGCTTAGAAAATAAACCCATTAAAGGCAGAAAGGAGAAAATATTTCTATTTAAAGAAGGCTTGGTTCCACGGGGTTTGACTTTGGCTTAAATTGCATCAAGTGAGCTGCTATGAATGATGAGATGTGGATGGATATACAAAGCTTACTGGAAAGAAACAATTGCATCTGGTGAGTTTATAAGAGACAAAAAGCAACATGAGTCATGCTTGTACAATACCAAAATTCTTGTGACATGAGGCAATATTAATTTGGCCTATTTCAGTTAAAAATGTAATTCTTTATCTTTACAGAAATGTGTTACTGAGCAAAGTGGCCATCCCTGGTATTACCTCTGCACTGCCATGAGGGCTGGGTCACCCACAGCCAGGTTTTTGACCTGCCTTCAATTAAGTGCCTCTTCCTGTAAGCTCTTTGAAAAGAGATGGCCTTGTAACCTGCTTTTCAGCTTTTTGGTGTGTGTTGGAGGGAGGCGGGAGGACTGTGCTAGGAAAACATCTTCCTGAATAGGGAGGGCTGAAGGGTCAGTCGTTTCCTCAAAAAGGGGTGGAGAGGTGGGGGGAAACAGTTGGCTTTGTAGTTAGTTAAAGGCAATAGAAGTTCATGCAATTTTTTAAGATTTTCCCTCTGCTTTGGAGGTGACTGCACAAGCTAACTGACCTCTCTCTCTGACATGACATGTGCTGGAGAACAGGCGTCCTTTGCAGTTTCAAGCCTTCTCTTGGGCGTGTTCACTAGTGAGGTGGACTTCACAGTTACCAAGAGGGTCTTTGCTAAGCCATCTTTTTGTCATGAGGGGAAAATACTTCACAGGCAGCCCTCTGAGGCTGCTAGGTCTACTGCTGGCTTTTCTCCACCGTTCCCGACCTCCCTGCTTCCATCTGTTCTCCAAAATGTGCTTTTGAGAGGTGAAAGGGGATACTTTTGTCTGTGTATTTTGCTGTCAGTGATCACAGTAACAGCTAATCCCACAGCATTTAAAACATGATGATGCCAGTTGTACATTTAACAGCCTTCAAAGCCACTATTAGGACATTTCTTTTGCCAATGAAAAGAGTATAAATGCTTGTCAGACAGCTTTGGAGTCAGGTGTGTAACGTGCTGGATCTGAAAAAAAAGCGTTTCATTTTCAGCCCTGTCAACCAACAAAGCCGTGCTGAGCTTTTCCAGCCCTTCATATCCCAGAAGGGTATTACACTGAACTAGCAACTGGCCTTGGAGAAGGAAAGAGTGAAACTCAAGAGCAGAGACTGACACTTTGCATGACCCTGGCTCGATGGAGCAGCTAGCATGCGTCAGCTTTGCCAATAGCTGCAAATGGGTTCCTCTGGAGCCAGCTTCTTGTTTCATGTATCACATAAGATTATAACCGTAACTAAACTAAACTTCAACAAGTTAGGATTTTTGGAAACACTTTTGATTTGCTCTTTTACCTTATGAAACCCTATTGCTGTTACTGCTGGAGAGAATCTAGTAGTTCTCTGAGCAAGCGTTTTTGCTTATTTTCTAATTTATTCCTAATCATCTTGGTTTCCTTCGGTTTGTTTTGAGAGGGGAGAGAAAAGCAATGCTCACAGGCAACAAAGCACCTCCATTTCTGGACGGCTAAATAATCTCCATGACTCATGTTATTTCTCTTGGAGGAACACGAATTAGGAGGATTGCTGTGGGGAGAGAGGTTCTGGCCAGGTAGCCCGTGTGCTACCAGAATAGACAGCAAAGAGCAAGAAGGCAAGACAGAGCAGTGGGCAGCTGTCATGAATGTTGGACTTTTATTAGGGAGAGTAGTGAGTGGACTGAAAGGGAAGAGCAGTGTGTTTTGTGATGGTGGGAGAGGGAAGACACAGGTGGACATAGATGGGGGGGGCTTGAGGTAAGCAAGGGAGACAGGATTGCCTGGTCAAGAAAAAGCGGCTGTCATTGGAGTTCTCTGTCTGACTTTTAATGCTCTTAGAGCCAAGTCATCCTAGTAGGTTTTCTCCTCAAAATTTCAAAGCTTCCCTGTTACAATTCCCTGAGAAAGTTATCTCACAGAGACACCGAGGCTTCCTGAGTAGCGACACGGACCTGCCAGAACTCCTGCCTTCTGTAGACTTTCACTCAGTGCACTGGTCCGCTCATCTGGTGGTCCTTACTTGAGAAAGACTTGACCCTTTTGAATGTGTCAAGTGAACACTTCCAGATTTGGTAATCAGTTATTGATCCCTCCAAATTCATACTGTCCAGATGCTTTTCTGTAATGCATTGTGGTGTTACTCATAATATAAAACTCTGCTTAATGCGCCATAGTATAAAAATTCTGTTTTTATTAGGGCAAATGCCAAGACAACAATATCTTGACAATTAGAAAGCTCATCTGTTTGCTACAGGTTCTTCTAGCACAAACTCATTTTAAAGAGTGGGGAAGCTGGTGAGAATAGTTGTTTTCAATTTTCTGTCAGCTGCAGAATCCCATAGCAAAGATGTGGTAACAGGTAAGGGCAACAAGGGAAGGAACTCCTAGGTCGGGATTTAACTGTTTCCAGACACCATGTAACTCGCAATTCAGATACTGTTTGCAGCAACTGGTTAGAGTGACAGCTATGATGCCACCATGGTAAATGAAAGCAGATGTATCTAATCATAAAACCACAATGTCTGCTCCAGGAGGGTGACCACAAACGTGAGGACTTCTTTTTAAGCACGGTGCGCTAGTAACAGACATTTAATAAGGGGGTTTTTTTTACTTAATTCAAAACCAGGCATTATCAGTTAACAGCCATTTTACGAGACATGTTTTAAGAGGTTTTTTTTATTTCAACATGTTCTTCTTATGCCTGTGTAACTGAAGAGGAGAATGTAATGGAATTTACTTTCTAGCACATTTTAGGCTGAGAAACGCAGTGGATGGCAGGAGCATGTGTATGTACTAGAAACTAGATAAGCCATTTCTTAGCTGGATCTGGTTAATAACTAAACCCAATAAAATGATAGGGATAGGGGTATATTTGAACAACCTCCTCCACTGTTTTGTCCTCCACAGATGTTCATCAACAAACTCATGTTGCACATTAAAAGGCCTGTGTTTGTGTGAATTTTGGGAGGTCCACACTGGCACGGATTACAGATTTTTAAACACAGCCCTCCCTATAAATAAAAAACCTGAAAATTTTCTTTAGAGAACACTCAATTGATGATAGGTATGCTACCAAACATCTATTGTAACGACACTGGAATTCATTCAGATGATCAAGGAGTAATAAATCTTGTTTAAATGAATAAAATAAGCATGCTTTTAAAATACAGACAAGGTGCTTTTGAATGCTGCTGCTAAGACTACAGACTGTGAGTCAGGGAACATTTGTTTGTTCATTAAAATGTCAGAAAGGAAAAAGAGTGATGATAAGACAAGAAAAAGCAGGCCCATGGTTGCTTTGCTTAGCCCTTGGGATGCAAACTCTTTAGTGTGTTGTTCTGAAAAAGCTTCCAAGGGAAGAATTGACCTCATTTGTGACCTCTGTGATCCACAGTGATAATCACAGGGCTCTGCTCCTTCAATCAGCTTAAAAGGTAGCAAAGGCTTGTTGTTTTAAGCGCCCAGGCGAAAAACTTCCCCCTTTTTTTTTTTTGGTGCAAAACAACACAAATGGTAATGTGTCACTCCCTGAAGGATGAGGTGTTGATACAAGCACCTATCTACATCACTGGGTGGTGGAGTGGTGAGGCAGTTGAGATCATATTCTCATGTTTAAAATGGGAATTTAGTCTTATGTGGAGATAAAAACATACATTTTACCTTGCATAGCTCTTTGGGCTTAAAATTAAGTGTGGTCTGCAATTTATAATTTATGGCCATGTTCCAGTAAACAGTTTGCATTATTTAATCTAAAAACCAGGTATTAACAAGACTATTAAAAGGGAGGAGAGAGGCTTACAAATATTATTGCAGTGTTAGCTTTCATTAAAGTAACACAGCTAGAGTTACAGTGCTAACAACACTAAAATAGGCAAGCAATTAGAAAAAAAATCATGCCAGCATTATCTGTCCTGGGATTATGTACCTATGTATGTTTGTGGAGGGTTGACCTTAATTCTATTTTTGACCTTTTACAAATCTAAAATTTTGCTCATCCAGATATCCCCCAAAGGCCAGGATTTCCAAAAAGTGAAAGCTACAAGTCTCTCCAAATAGACTGCAACAGACCCTGTCTCCTTAAGAGAAAAAAGTAATCAATAGCCAAACACCTACAGAGCAATCTCCATGAGCTGGGAGGAGGTTTACTGAGTCAAAACCACTCTTCCATGAGCTTGTGTTCTGGAGGGTGTTCTCAGTTTTGTCTTGAGAGTGAGAGAGTCCGAACCAACACATCTGCTCCCTAGGCTGACCTCTGTAGAGCTTAGATTTTATAAACTGAAATTAAAACGAGCGCATCGTGCTTCTCTTTTGCTTCTACTCTATTGCAGTTTTGTCAGTGAGACTTAGCTACCATAAGTTGCAGGTTGTCCGAGGACAATTTAGTCATTTACTGGTGTAATGGTGCTTAAACAGAGTCCTCAGCCTTTTAAAGTTGAAGCACTGAGCACTTCCATTTTCTTCTTTCAAACGTATGAGCACTGGTCAAAAGCCCTTTGTGGGAAATTCTGCGCCCCTTTTTATGTCATCCTAGTAAGAAGATCCTGGCCTGAGTCTATCATCGAGTTAATATATTGAGAGATGTGATTTCATCTACATAATTTGTGTGCCTGCAAGAAGACATTTTCCTAGTAGTACCAGAGGCAGTTCTACGCAGCCGTACCTTAAGGCCTGTGCTTTCTAATTTAAAGATAGAGAAAAAGCAGGCAGTTGATGGCAATTCATGCCTTAAAGCTAGTACTTCAAATGAAAAAGAGAAACTTTTAGTGTCGTAAGTCTCTCAGGACTCATCTCTCTGTATAATACCATGTGTTTATTCTTGAAATATGTTTCACTTTATATGTATAAATATATGTAAGTTTGTACACATATATTTGCACCAAAAGATGCTGAAAGATGAAGATCTGTGGACTTCAGATAACAAAACTATCAAAAGACCATAACACCTAGCATTCACATTATCACCATCTCAAAGTCAAAAATACATAAAAGAAAACAAACCAAAAATGCTGCAAATTTCTCTTAGTCTTGGCTCAAAAACTAGCTCTGGAGTCTTTCAAAGGCTTCTGTTAATAAAAAATTTATGTAGCTTTTTCTTCTTCTAGTAAGTTCTCATTTCTTAATGGTTTTATCTTAAGAGATAACTGTTAGAGAGTCTCCACCGCCCTCATCCTCTGGGAAAAGAGATCACTGCAACCTGAACTTCCAACTTCATACCGTTACCAAACGCTAGGCGTTGTGAAATGAGATGAATAGATTTACGGAGCTTTTGAAGGCTGCGCAGATAGAAATGAAGTAGCTGAGTGAATTCAGAGAAACAGCCCTGCTAAAGTGAACCCCTGCCCCAGTCTTGATTCAGTCCTGTTGATATGTGGGGCAGGAGCGGGAGGGTCTGGGCCGGGCAGGACCCCTACATCCCAAGCATCGCCAGACTGCAGCTCCAGTGGGTTGCTGGGCAGGATCCCATCACTGCATGAGGCTGTTGCTGCTGTTCTGTGGCAAAAGTGCTCCGGTCTTGGTTCATAGAAAGCACAGCACGCAGGTTAGCCTTAACCTACCCAACTTAGTATTTGCAGCAATCTAGCTGTTCAAACTTGGCTGCAACGGCTCCGTGAGGAATTAGCTAGGTTGGGCGTGATGCTTGAGCTGGCTTGCTTGCCTGTGACCCATATAAACTGCAGCCTCAGCATTCCTGCAGCACACAAAGCTAGAAATCACTGTATCTGCTTCTAATGAATGTAGGCTCTGTCCACACTTGGCAGCTTTCTTCAGCTCTGCTGGTTAGACTAATAAAAGATATTATCTCTCTCTCTGAGTTTTACCTTGCTTATATCCTGAGATTATTACAGCTCTGCCACTTGGAGGTCAGACAGAGTCACTCTTTGAGATTAGGTAAAGCTATGGTGATATCAGAAGAAATAACTTGAGAATTAGGCTCTTAAAGCAATATACAGTTATAAGTCCAGGGAGTGGGTAGTGGAGAGGGCTTTGAAGTCCCTAAGTGTGCTCTGGTTTCACTTAGCGACACGATGCCCTGCCAGAGCTCGCCTGCCAGACAACTCCTTTGGCATCACGCTACACAGTGTTTCTTCCTGGGGTGTGTGCTGTGCCTGGTTTTGGGCAGGGGCAGTTGTGTCTTTTATAACAACCTACCTATTTTTGACGGACTTTGAAGCAAGCCAGTCTTCTTAGAGCAATACCAGCATGATCTCTTGAAAGCAATTCTGTGGACTGATTGGGATTTTGAAAGCTATCATGTGCATTTGTTGTGTGAATCTTACCTCTCTCCACTTCTTACTTGCTAAATCATAACAAATTGAGGATTGTGTTTCATACTCTTTACTGACTCGGTCAAATTTTCAAAACCTATTTATTTTTAATATAAACAAATTAAACAACCTGCTTTGCCTTTTCATATCTACACACACGCCCCTGCTCCATGTTTGCAAAACACTGCAGCAGCCTAACAAAATACAGTGTGTGGTGTTTCCTGCTGTGACCCGAAACCCTCATGTGCTCTAGCCCAGACATGATAGTTTGCTGCTTTTGGCTATGAGCGGTGGATGCTTTACGGCAGTTAACTGTTACATTCCATGTATGCACATTATCCTACCCACATTCCCTGCCAAGGCAGCTTCCTCTTGCAAACTTCCTTCATCATCTTCCCACATCTTTTCCATGGTGCGGTTTTTGTTTTTTTTTTTGTTTCCTCTTATCCAGCAAAATTATCCGGTGTTTTGAAAAGCCAAAAACAGCCCATTGCTTGTAAACTTTTCTTCCTTTTTCTCTTCTGGTGCACCTCTGTTGCATTTAATATTTCTAAGTCCTCATTTCCTATGTTTTACTTGTCATATTTCATTTCTGAAATACCCATGGTTCATGTCTCTTCCAGATGCCATGTGCTATTTGTGTTATTTTTACATTGCAGTCTTGTTCAATGCATTTCCCACTTCTGTCTTTGTCCACTTGATCTTTAGTAAGAAACAGTGGCTTGCAAGCGTTACAGTAAAGATTCAGCTAAATACCCAGTATTATCTGATTAAGAAAGGGTTGGATTTCCAGGCATGTTCTTTCATTAGGCAGTATGTCTCAATATTCTGGTAAAAGTCTTATAGTACAATGTGTCATACAAATGGCATCCTGCTTTTCCAGTCCATGCCAATATTTGTTGTCCATTAAAAAAAAATAAAAGAAAAAAAAAAAGAAAAAAACACCACCACAAAGAATCCCAAAGGAACTCAAAACCAGCTCTCGGTGAATTTAATGCAAGTTAGCAGTAGTCAAACCTCATACAGTGCAACAACTTGTAATGTCTGCTTTAGGATATGAAGGTTTTGCAGGAGTGCTTTCCTTTGAATTGAGTCAGGCAATAAAAAGGGAGTTGGTGGGTAAAATCATTTGCTCTGTTATGGTGAGTTGCCGAGGTCTAAGCCACGTTCAGTGTTCAGAGTCCTCTGCATGGGGCAGGGTGCAGGAGGACTGTCCGTACTGGGCTGGGAGTTGCCTGAGCAGAGCAACACACTTTCTTGGGGGTAGTAGTCAAACATCAGGTTTCCTTGGTGTCTCCCTAAGCCTCTTAATTTCTTCAAGGCTTCTGGGTTTCATTCCAAAGTACCCTTCACAAATCTCAGGGCACAATTTACATTTACTGACAGGTTCTTCTTGGGAGAGCTGAGTAGAAACTGGAAATGCCTTGCGAGGACAAGAACAGTTTTTCCTCACCAGAGCCACCTCAGGAGCAAGGCAGTAGGAGGAGACACAAGTGGTCACAGCCCGAGCATCCCTGCCCGCTCCTGAGTGACCCGGCAGCCGGCCTCCGGCTCTGTCCACTCCTTCCTCCTTCATCACCCCATGCTTCCACGGAAAAATAATTTCATACAAATTTTAGAGGAACATCCAGTTAATCAAAACACAGCAGGCTGCCAGCACAGCCTGAGCAGAACGGTGCTATCACACACCATGGCACTTCCAATTCTGCTGCTTCATTCTCTTGACAGAGATATTAACAAAAAGAGGAAATGGGCTATTACCATGACAAAGGCTTTGACAGCATGGGGAAAATGGCATGTTAACTCATCATCAGGCAGGCTGAACCTGGCTGGTAATAACTATGCTCCCTGCTCTGTACAACTCAGGGCACTCAAAACCCTCCTCACCGCTGTGTGGGTTTGTCTGCTGTGGAGCAGGGCACGTTTTTCCACGCAGCAATACCCACCTGAGCACTTAGGCATAGCAGCCAAGAGCCCTACTTTTAATAGCACCGGCTATTAAAAGATCATCTTCAGTCTGTTTTGTTTCAGATCTCAAACACTCCAAGTTACATCCATTGACGTATGTATCAAGCGAGTGAAAAGTTACACTCTATTTAATGGGCAGGGGGGTGCTTTTATTTTAACAGGGATTCAGCTTGCGCTGTACATGTAGAAGCACTGTCATCTGCTTTTATTGCGAGCAGATGTCAGAGCGTGTTTAACTTGGAAAAACCCATGAGACTCAGAATTAGCTACATTAATAGAGGTCATTTGGAAAACTGGGTATATTTTAGTTATTTCAAGATCCAATTCAGATTGCGACAAAGAAGGATCAGTTTTCTCTGGAGCTCTACGAAAGCTCTGGAAGAATGTCCATTCCTCTGTTCATTTCTCCCTGATTGAGACCCACTAATGTGCTGTGTTTGCTCTCTGCTATTTCCATGCTATGGGTCGTGCGCTGGCGCAGTAGCACGCCGTAGTTAGCCCTGACATTGTGCATTTAGCTAATGGTACACTGTGCAGCACCTTTCCACCTGTGATCTGTCTGTCAAACCTCTACTGTTAAACTAGCCAAAAGATGTGCAATTACAGCTGTGGATGGTACTCTGGCCATTTTTCAGTTATGACTTTAATTGCTGTTGCTGTTCTCTGGAGTCCGATACCCAAAATAATTTTCCTGACCTACTCTCTCCCAGTTTATTTAGGTGCTGAATCCCTTAAGCCAGGAACTGCCTTTCAGCCCATGGCTATAACTGGGCTCACTGTGTTCTTCATCAGTGTGAGCAGTAACACAGAGACTACCTCTGTATGAAGGTGTAGCATCTTCTGTTACATCAGGTGATGTAAATGGAAAAAGTAGACAAGCCTTGGGATATTTATTAGGTCTGACAAAGCAAGAGAAAAAAAAATCGCAAAAGTTTTATAAGTTCATAGAATGGTTTGAGTTGGAAGGGACCTCAAAGATCATCTAGTTCCAACCGCCCTGCCATGGGCAGGGACACCCTCCACTAGACCAGGTTGCCCAAAGCCCCATCCAACCTGGCCTTGAACACTTCCAGGGATGAGGCCTCCACAACCTCTCTGGGCAACCTGTTCCAGTACCTCACCACCCTCACAATAAAGACTGTCTTCCTAACATCTAATCTAAATGTACCCTCCTTCAATTTAAGGTCATTACCCCTTGTCCTATCACTCCATGCCCTTGTAAACAGTCCCTCTCCACCTTTCCTGTAGGCCCCTTTAGGTACTGGAAGTTTGCTATAAGCTCTCCATTATGTAAGAGCCTTCTCGTCTCCCAGCCGAACAACCTCAACTCTCCTAGCCTGTCTTCATAGGAGAGGTGCTCCAGCCCTCTGATAATCTTTGTGGCCTTCCTCTGGACTCGCTGCAATAGCTCCATGTCCTTCATGTTGGGGGCCAGTTTCCTGGAGGGTGTCTGGCTACCCAATCTTTTAAAGGGATTTTCCTGGAAAACAGAATAAATGTAAGCAACTGGTAAGTCTCTTTTTTTGTTCTTTTCCCTTAGTAATTGAAGTTGGTTTGATTAAGCCAATCCAAGCCCAGGCTGCTGGCCAGGCCCTCTTCCCCACCTCCTTGTATTCCTGCTTCCCCCACAGTGCAGGCACTGGTGCAGAGATGGACATTTTGAGACCCAGTTCAAGAAGCTGATCTGTCTCAAAACAAATCACTGGCACCCAGCTGCTTGTTCCTGACCCCAGAGTTGCCCCATGCTAATGCTAGCCGAAGTATTTCTGTGGCCATCCAGTGGACCAAGTTGGGAAACTGATCCAGCTGAAAACTAACCAGGAAAACATACTGCATTTTTCTCCCAGCTGAACCAGTTTCCTAATCTAATATGCCGAGCTGCTGCGAAAATACAGTTACAGGCAGAGCACAGTGCAGGGGCAAGAATGAGATCATGAGAGAAAAGGACAAGGTGAACCTGAAGACGTGGGTTGAGCTGCGTCCTTGAGCTAGAAGCAGATCTAGGCTAGGAGAGAAAGTAGGGCATTGCGACAGCTCTGGCTCATCCTGGGATGAGTGGGGACTCCCGCAGCAGCTCTGTGAGCACACACAGACTGAGACCCAATAATAGTTACACACTCAGACACGAGGTCTTCAGAGCAGCTGGGGCTACGAACAGAGAGGTGGTGACCTCAATTAGATCGCTAAATAACACTGCCTTGTCTCCATGTCACCACCTGGGACTCGCAGCTGTGGGCTTGGGGAACTAAATGTATTAGGACTCCTACAAGGAAGGATGCTGTGCTGTGGCTCCTCGCTGCAGCCGGCTAGTGGCTTTTCTGCTGTCCATGGGGTGTGAGGGGAGCTTCTGTTTCTTGCTAGGGCACTAGCTGTTGGTTTCAGTATGCTTTGTTAGGCCATGAAACAGATAGGAGAGAGAGGGAACACCGGCAGAGAAAGGTTTTGTGAACATAAGGAAGGAATAGGAACAGCCGTTGCTACAGATGGGAGCAAATGCTTCAGTCTAGAGAAGAGTTTGTCTCTGGCATTAAGGTCTGATGTGGTGCCACCATGGCCCCTCTGCCCCCAGTGCTCTGTGGGGCAGCACGGGGTGGCGGGTGCATGGCTGCTGACCGCAGGTTCTCCTTGCACCCTTGGCACCCAAAAGGAGCTCCTGAGGTTTCCATCAGCCCTTGCGAGGAGCTTGGGCTTGCTGCATTTTTGAAAAAGGAACCAAGTGGTTGAAAACTAGGTCTCGCCTTCTTTTGGCAGCTGTGCTGCCAGTGTCGTCCTCTTAATATCACCCTACTCCACCCCGGCACAACTGTGGTTGAGGCAACAACATCCAACCTAACAGTCAGAAACCTCCAGCTCCATGTTTTGTTAAAAAACCGCAAACAGAAAGGGTAGAGCTAAGGCTTGGCTTTTAAAGTTTTTTCTGAATGTCACTCCCAAGAAAAAGAGAAAGTTTAACTCAGAAGTAGATAATGTTGATGATTACAAAATTACATGAATAACAAAGCAGGAGCCCATAAGATGTATTATTACATGAATGTTTATCTGGAAAGTATGTCAGGATCTTACAGGAAATCTGTCTATGGGAGAGTATTTTCCCAGACTGCTAAAATTCAGGAGATAACGAATAGTGTTTTCTTTTTATCTAGTGTTTAGTTATACCATGAAAATAAAATATGGCACAGACAATATTGATGGTTCAGAAATATAGCTACAGCCATCTATATAGTGAGAAAGATTGGTGGGAAACTTCTCCTGTCTTGAATGTGTGCTTTGAGTGGCTGCAAAATATTTAACAATGCTGACACTCAGATGGTCACAGTGAAGCTTCAGCCTGAATGTCTTCCGGAGATGAATGATTCAGAAATATTATTTCAGCATATGGTAGGTGCTGTTTTCAGACACCACATCAATTATACCTTTTCTCACAATAAAGGTTCTCCTAACAAGCAAAAGCATAAAGACTACACAAACCATCAACAACAACAAAAAAAAGTCGTTATATTCCAAAAAAGAAGTGACAGTGTCAAATGAAGGGGAAAAGAGGAAGTTTACTGAGGAGTTTTATGTTGCTCTGGATGAAAGTTTTGGTGAAGTATGATAAATGCTCTGCTAGCAAGTATATTCTCTCTGCTTTCCTGCTGACACTGTCTACCCTGTTTTACTTCTGTGGCCTTAAATCTAAAACTTTGTCTGTGTGGTTTTGCCCGGTTCTGTAGCTGCGCCAGGTTGTTGCAGAAATTGTGTATCTGCCTATTTCTGGTTAGCGATCTTGTGCCGTCTGGAGCATGTGGGAACACAATCAAGCTTTCACCACTTATTTTTTGCATTTCTTATTGTCTGTTTTTGTATAAAAACCAGTTAGTCATACAAACCCTAAAGTTATGTAAAGTTATTGAAAGAAATTGCCCTGACAGCAGCAAGTATCCGTTGTCCTGCCTTGCTGACTCAGAGTTACTCACTGGTGCAGGAGGGTGTGAGGTTCTCACAAGAAAAGAAGATGCGCTGCCTGCCACCTCCACCTCAGCAGCCACCTCCAGAGGGCTTCAAGATTCCAGGTGTGTGGAGGAAAGTTAGACTCCTAATGGGTATGAAACACTTTAAATGTGATGTGAATATGTCCATGGTGCAATGGGAAAGTATCTCTCCTTAAGATAGTTTTCCAAGGAGGAAAGCGGTGTATAGAATTTCTGGAGGTGGCATCCACAAGAAGTGCTGCTTTGAGGTATGCCGTGAAAACCTGAACTGAGCAGCTAGCCTATCTGCATGTCAGAGAATAAGCAATTAAGGTGCATTTTGTTTTCATTTGTGTTTTTCTGGATATTCTGTTTGGGGTTTTTTACACAATTGGTGCATCTACAAGGGATGGTATGCTGATGGTTGATGAAGCTGTATTTACACGATTAGTGAAATTATTTATTCAACAGGCAGGTGACCTAAGCAATTCACCATTGTTTAAATTTTAATTCAGTGAAAATGTAACCGCCGGAAAACACGGTTCGCATCTATAATTAATAGGTTGTTATGCTCTGTAGTTTACAATTTGATGTACTTTCCTCAAACTCTGTGAAGAAGTTTTTCATGTGATCTCTTTCTGAATTCACAACAGATGAAAATGGCCTGGCTGGTTTCATACAAGGAGGTTCATTCGCAGGGAGATGCAGATCCCGTTTGCTGTTTGCTGTCTAATACAATTTAGGCAGAGCAGTGCAGTGTTCCCTTTTCCTCCTGACAGCGATTCTCCCTCTAAAATGAGGTTCTGGCAGTCTGCTTTTGTACAAAGTAGGCTCAGATGTAATTATGCTGCTATGACAACTTAGTCTTATAGCACTTACCATCCTTTTTCTTCTCATCTTTGTAGTGCTGCTATGGGTAGAAACTGAATCTGGTTTTTCTTCTTCCAGTATAAATAGAAATGCACGTCAATGAAGTCTAAGTTGTACTGGTATAAGGTTGGGGTCAGCCCTAGCATATTAAACACTTCTCTCCTAAAAATGGGGGAGTGAAAAGAAGGAAAAAATGTAAGGTGCTCAGTCCCCCGGCTCTCACTTCTTGCAAGCCATGTTAACCACCCCTGTCCGCACATCTGCATGGGAAAGGAAACCTTCTCTCTTTCAATCTCCACACTCGCATGGGAAGACAGTAGCCACGGCCACATCTCTCCCCTCCTTACCTTCCATTAGGAAAAAGCCACATTATTTCTTCAGAGCCCCTCTGCGCAGTGTTTAGTCCTTGCAAAGGGGTCCTGTGCATGCTCTCACCAGGCTGCTCCTGGGGCTGGGGTGGCTTACGGCACGAAAGCAAGTTACTGCCATGCGGGGAGGCCTGCATTGAAAGAAAACAAAACCCGGACGAACTTTTCTGGCCGCTGCACGGTGCCTCTGAAGGAAGGCAGACCAAGGGGCTGAGATACACATGGGAAGAGCCGGTGAGGGGGAGCTGGCTGCAAGGACTATGTTGGTCACCCAGGTTGCTGGAGGGTTTAGCTGCTCTGGTGGGAGAACATCATGGGAAATGTTCGATAGCTGAGGAGTGTTTTACAGAGAACGGGCACCCGCTTTCTGTTCTCTACTGCCCGTGCGTAGTCTTTGTATGGGGTCTGAGCCTGCTGTCTCCTGCTATGAAAGCAGAACCTTTGTTGCAACAGGTTTTAGCTTCCCTTTAAATCTTCTCATCCAGCCTTTGAGGGAGGCAGTAGAAAGTGTCTTTCGACAGTCGCTTCAAAATTCAGAGCCTGGTGCAGGCAGGGTAATAACGCGGAACGCCTAGGGCCAGCCCTGAGGGAACACGTGGTTTCGTCATCAAGACATCTCTGTTAATTGCTACCAAAGCCACAGGTTTTCCATCGGTTTACTTTTGGTGAGTTATGTTCAGCAAAAAATTGTAAGTGTAGCCAACATAACTTAATTTGCAGTGACAAGCAGGGAGCTGTGGAGAGGTGCCAGAGGTGTGATAGAGAGCATTTTAGTTTCATGTGGCTTCCTGAAGCTCCCCAGAGCACACTGAACAGAGTCCAGCCTTTTTTTTTTTTTCATTTTATTTAAGGCAAAAAATACTCCCTTTCCAGCTGTGAAAGCAACTGCACAGGCCAGAACAGAAGGTGTTTGTGGTAAAAAGACACAGAGGCTTAGCCAGACTATTTTGATCTTTTTTTCCCCTCCCTGAATTCTCCAGGGAGGAGAGGAGCTGGCATCAGATGGCGGGAGAGAGACACAGGGCTTCTACTTAATTTCTTCCTTCTGTCCCGTGCCCTGGAAGAAGTGGGTGCTTCTGTTCGCCTGATGTCCTCTCTGTCACTGAGGCTGAGACCTGGGGTCAGAAAAAGACTGTTCCTAGTCAGCGTTGCTGAGACCCGACCCAGTGAAGGGCGGGAGGGAGTTCGTGGCTCACTGCTGCTGAAACAGGCCCCTGTTCAGAGGCAATGACCCACACCTTACCTGGCCCGGAGCCCCTGATGCCCCATGGCCCTCACCTCTGTGTGCTCCCTGCTCGCCGCCATGTTGTCACCTTGCAGTGGAGATGTAATTCCCCAGCTCCTCCTTCCTCGCTGCACCCACACAGCAGCCGCCATTTTCAGAGCTGGGGGTAAATGGGGTGAGCACACTGAGTCTTACAGAGTCAGAGGAAGCCACCTCTACAGCTGCCTGGGATGCTGCAATTCAGCCTCAAAAACAAACTAAGGAATAGCAAGCATTAATGGTGAGGAAGTTGTTGGCCTCTGTAAGCTGTGTGGATTGTCACTTTGCTTGTGCAGTGCTCTTTTCTAGGTTTAACCCTCCGAAGTCCTGCAGCAGAGGAGGGATTTGGTTCCCCACATGAGGGAACCATGACAGCCACAGTGGGTCTGGACCTCTTCTGACATTGTCCCCCACCCCGAGTGGGGGGACACCGTGACATTCTGACATTGTCCCCCACCCCATGCCTCCTTCCCTGGCTTGGGCCTTCAGCGAGGTCTGTCAGCACGGGTGTCATCTTCATCCCAGGGTGGCCTGAAGCCCTGTATGTCTGGGAACACCAGACACAGAAAAGCTGCTTTCAAAATGGCATTTGGCAGCCCTTTCTCTTCCCCTCTGCCCCTGCCTCAGAGAACAGACACCACCGCAGGTGTTTTCCGCCTGTCACTTTGAAGGCTTTGAAGTGGCAGCCTCAGAGGGATGTCTTTTCTGTGAAGGGAGACCTCCTTTTCCGCTTACTCCTTGATGTTTCCGTGGATGAACTAAGAAGGTTCTAGCCTCTCTTTTAATGAAATAATGCAGATTTCATGTACAGGCCGGTCACCCTGGAGCTCATGAGAACATATGAGAGGTTTCTTGTCTGAAATAGAGACCCAAACCAGGCACTGACTTCACAAACACTGATTCTGTCTCAGGCCCCATGTTTGCTTGTGCACATGTTCCTGGCCAGCCATGATGCTGTCTGCTAAGCACCTCCTGGCCAAGACCTCATGTTTTGTCTGGTGGATGGCTCTTTCCCTGTCTTGCTGTCTAGACTTCTTGTGTCTTTCAGACCAAGAGTTTGTCTGAGACTCTCATGAAAGCTGAGGCAGATCCCTAACAAAGTAATGTTGGTTGTGGGACTTGTCTGTAGCTGAGTGAGACGAAATTGGAAGGGGAACTTTCTGTCTTTCCATTGATCTACTGGTAAGACAGTTGCCAGCTTACAGCCTTCCCACCACAGAGGTTCCTGAGGAACCTTTCCCGGGGGAAAGTCTTAATGGATCTCCATAGGCATGGCAGCTGTTCTCCTCCAGGCAATCAGAGTGTTCCCGAGCAGATTTTATATCATGTCCATATTCTGCCCAACCTCTCTACCCTCTTGCACACACTGCTCCCTACACCTCCCTGTTCCCAAAGGATGTCCTGCTGAGTGCCAGTCTGCTTTACCTCTCCTCCAGTTTGTCCTGAGCTCTGGGGGCGCTTTTCCTGTTGCACACTAGATCTCCCACCTCGGGATCCACGTGTGCCTCCACTCTTAGTAGCAGGTCACAGTCTGCTGTACTGCACATCAGCTCCGGGCACTGGCTGCTTGACCTGTTGCACCCATCTGGGTTTTTTTTGTCCGAAGTAAACCCCCTGCTCTTGTTTTTATCTGAGATGAAAATACCTGAGCATGTTCATTACTAAAAGCAAGCCATATTCACAAGAAAAAAAAGGCATATGAAAGCTTTATATTATTGCAGTCTTGACTCTGCTACAGGAACCTGTCCTGTGCCATCAATCATATCCCCACAGGGTGCAAAACAATGCCTAGTGCTGTCTCTTGTATTTACTTTGTGAAGATGCTAGTGACTGTGGGACCAGAATGAAGTGGGTCTTCCCTGAGGATATAATACCATTTTGTTCTGAGAGGCAGGTCATAACAGATGAGATGTATGTGCACTTGTTTTCTGGTGTGCACTTCTCATTTCTTTCCTTTTTTCTTACAGAAGCGAAGTTAAGAGTCACTCATACCAAGTGATTGTTGTCAGCAGAATAAATATTCTCTGTTTTGAGGGTTTCATAAGGGAAGAAATAGGAATCACACTCTTCCCTCCTTCTGTGTAGCTACATCACAGCTTTCTTCCAGGTGATGCTCAAACTTCATCTTAACAATAGCGATTTGCTATCAATAAATTAGAAGTCGAATGATTCAACATAATAAAAGGAGCTCATTGGGATTCTTGTTTTGTTTCTTTTGTCAGCTTATATAGTAGTTGAACAAACAACTACTGATTCCATATTAGATTCTATGGCTCTGTTATTTCACAGCTACCATAAAACCAGGTACAGCAGTGATAGAAGCCATATAAGTACCTAGACAGATGATAAAAATATTGTTGCTGAGTCCTTCAGGGTATGCTTTGTGAGAGAAGACGCTTAATCTAAAGAATAAGGGATTGTTAACTTTTACCTTATAGCATATGCAATACTAGCATTTATTAGTCTCATGTTCAGTACAGTAACTGATGTGCTATTTAAGTTTGGGGTTTTTTAATCTGTGAGATAAAAGAAGTTCCCAAACTTCTGTTTGCAGTATGTGGATGCTGGTGATACTAAGTGAAAGTGCAGTAAATTGAAGACTAGCAAACATATATAGCACACAGGTGGAACATGAGTCACGTGTGTCCTGAAAAGGTTTGGGTTTTCTCCGAATCGATAAAGGATTGATTTCTAGTTTAGCCACAGTAATGTAACTGCGTACGGTGGGCACCGCTTACAACACTCCACAGTTCCTGTGTTTGAAAGCATGCGGGAGAGCTGGTCAGGGTTATATGCACTGTGGCACTCTTCAAGCTGTCTGTAACAAATAGCTAATAAAACACTCTTATGTGGATGTCCAAATCTGTCCACAACAAAACAACCCACATGAAGGATTAACACAATCCCTTTTTGTGTTTATGCAGGCCCTCAAGCGGGCTAGACCTCGTGCGCTGCCAGGTGTGGTCACTGCTGCGAGGAGCTCACTGCTGCATGTGCAGTGCAATGGTGAGCAGGAACAAACAGAAAAGAAACAAAGGAAAGAAGGCGGTGTTACCACTAACACGATTCAGCCACGCAGTCTCACAGTGCTGTCCCTTCATTACTTGCCATATATAATAGTAATTAGTAGAAAGTATTGCCAATCTTTTTTTATGTATGTTATCCAACATATTTTTGTATTTTTGCATTTACGCTCAGTTTCTTTTTTAAACTGAGTGTGAAATGACAGGTTTAGCCCTTAGCTGCTTTCAACATGCTGGGAAGGGAGAGTGCCATTTCTTTACCTTTCTGCCGTGTGACAGAAAAGCAGTTGTTCTTTACCCAAAATCTGCATCAGTGGCAGCTTTTAAAGACTTCCTTGCTTGATGTCTGAATTTAGTTTTTAAAAATTTTGAAGTGCCAGCTATTTCTGCATAAAAGCTGCTTATCCTTCAATTGCAAGAACTTCAGTTTGCTGACAGCATCTGGACAGCCCCAACTGAAATAGCGTGTGATGGTTATAGCTTCTCTTGGCAAGTGGGGGAGATTAAGAGCAAAATCCTATAGTGAAGATCGCTACGTTCAAGTCCCTCTCTGCCGTTGATCTCTACGCATCCTCAGGCATGATCGCCGCTTTCCACATTTCCCCACCTTGCAGTGAGCATACATTGCTGCTGTGCAGATCCATCTGCGGGAGCAGCCTGTCTCTCTGTGCTCTCTTGATGTTTGGATCTCGGCTCAGCCAAGAGGCAGCCTGTGCTCCGCCACAGTGCTTGCACATGGCTGGTGGTTTTCTCGCACTGCTTCATGCTCGTTTGCAAAGCTAAAGTGGCTACTTCACCCAGATGTTCAGCATCTGACATTAATTCATCCCTCCTCCATGCCTCCAGAGTAATAGAGGAGCACAGTGCGTTTATGCTTTGTTAAATCTGCATGACAGTCAGTGAGATGCATTTTCATTATTTTCATCTGGGTATGTGCAGTATAGAGGGACAGTGTATTGATTTTTCTGTTTATTTTCCCATCTCTGAATGAATAAATGTTTTTTGTTCAGCAGCTGTAGACTCATAACCTCAGGCTCACCAGTATTTACCTTTTCAGTTGACTCTTCCAACTTTCACTTACCTGTTGCATAACTTGGGGATCTGCCTTTACATGGTTCTGAGAGACATAAAATTAAGATATACATTGATTCCGGCCCCCTGTTTGCTGGGATCTGAAGGGAGAAAGCGACTACAGGAATAGGGGCCCGCAGCAGTTAGGAAGCTGACCCCTGTGACTGCAGCGTGTACAAAATGCATGAGCACCTTTGGGAATACGAACCCTGGTGTCTGTGTAAAGGGTCTGCTGTGATACCGGTACCAGGGTCTATGGCATCTCTGTTTGCCCATCCATGCCCAGTTTCAACTGAAACAAGCAGAGACTGCGTAGGTCAGTGGATCTGGGCAAGGAATTTTTTACTGTGGGGTTTTGGAGGCAGCTTTTGGATGCAGAGCTCCACATATTAGAAGAGAACAAGGCTGGAACTGACATAACACAATTTCAAGCAGCAGGTGCTGTGATCCTTCTGCATCATGCCATCCTTTCAGCTGCTCAACTCTGCACGCATGCACAGGCAGTGGGTATCAAACAAGCATTGCAGGCTCATGTGTGTCTCCTTTCTAACATAGTGCAAGCACTGTATGTCTAAGGAAATGGAAACTCCTTTCTAATAACTGGCTCGGTCTCAAAATACTGTTTGTATAGGTCCTCATCTTAGGAACTATATTTTCACCTAGCTCACAGGGAAGGCTGCTTTACCCCTGGAGGTAGAATCAAGATAGGCAGCTTCACAACCCTCATGAAAATCTTTCTTAGTAAGCAGACCAAAGCTATCACTGAACACAGAAAATGTTTTTTGAAAGGAGTAAAACCATATCTAGTTTTTGTGCTCAAGCTGACAGGCTAGGCTGAGAATAGCTGGTGGTCCCTTCCTGGATCCAGAGCCCCTTAAAAGCTCCAGCAGCCTTGTTGCAAGCTGTTGCCTTAAACCTGGAGGAAAGGAGCACCTGCAGCCTTTTGGGGCTTATTTTGTAACAGCTGCTGTTTGCCGGGGCTCGCTCTCTTCCAACTTGCAAGTACCCCTTTGCCTTTTTCCCCCTTGAGGTTACTTTTGACTCCTTTCTTCTTTCCTTTTCATGCCCTCTATGATTTAAAAGAATTGGTCATGACAAAAGTTGAGTGGAGGACTCCAGCAACTTTTTTCCCAGCGCCTATTTGCGTGGTAATGTGCTGGGGAACCTTTGTGAAGACCTTTAGCCCTGTTAGAATATAAAGATCTGTAAAGCATCAAGTCCTACTGTGCTCCTCTGCTTTATCTTCCTCCACCCTATGCATGCCATGGGGTCACTGGTACGAAGGTGGGCCCGCGAGAAACACCTCCTTCCCTTTCCCCACTCTTTGCCAGCAGCCCCACATGCAGATGTCCCTGGGCACAGCTGTGCCAGTGCCACTGCAGAGGCAATCTCTGCGCTGGCAGAAGATGTTTCATCAGCGGCTTTCCTTGCCAAGCCCCCAAGAGTGCCAGTCGCTGGTGGAAGCTAGGTTTTGGTTTGCTTTTCCTCTTTTTCTGCCAACTCAACGTATGAGATGGTGGTACTTTTTGTGATATTTTAGTAGTTAACAAATATTATGTGCATGCTGTGAGAAAAATCCTACACTGAAATGAGATAGTGTGCAATGTATGTCTTCCTTTGCAGCACCTTTTAAATGATTTTTCTTTTTTTAAGAAGCCTGTGGAACTGCAGCATAACAGAGGAAGATGGGACAAGCTGAGAACAAACAACAGAGAGGAAAATCTTCAAGTTTGTGGCTACCAGAGCACAAGGCAAAAAGGTAGGATTGCATCTATATGGTTGTTAATCTTTCACCTACTCACACTGGCTGTAAGGTAGCTGTTGGCTCAGTTTGCGCCAGTGCCCATGTATTGGCATTGGACCTTCACTTTCTGACGGTGGAAAGGGACATTTGAAAGCTGCAGAAGATCAGGGAGATGGGAGCCAGGTTAAGGCAGACTTTAGCAGGCTTGGCTCCAGGCGCGTGAGTGAGGGGTTGTACCGCTCTGCATGTGAGCTGGCCCTCACAATGCCTTTCTCCCACCTCAAAGTGTTACTGCCTCTTTCAGAGCAGCCCAATTTCACCACCACCTCACATACAAGTACATGAAAAAGAGCAAACCCTGGGTTTATTTGCTGAAGCAGCTACCTGCTTAGCGTTTAAAACTGTGCTTTCATTTCCATAGTGCTATATGGCAGCATCATAACCTTTAACAGTCCATGAATCAAAAGTTGTCAGCTTTTTCCCTTCTGCCATGAGCCTTGTGATTCTTGCTGTGTGCTTTAGTTTCTTGTGGTTAGCCGAAGCTTGCTTGTACATTTTTCCGGTTTAGAAATGTCCATCATTTCCTGTGCTCTTTAACAACAGAGGAATGCCAGCCAAGGCTGGCAGCCTTTCCACGCAGCTCCTCGCTCGTACACACTGAGGGTGCTCTTGGTAAACAGGGTCACTGCCTCTCCCTGCCTCGAAGCGAACTGCAGTGAGACTCCGCTTTATGCCTTTCTGCTGGCAGGAGTGGGGGATTGGGAGGCTAGAGGGGGAAACTGGCCTGAAAATGTAAAACAACAAACCAAACCCAAACCCCAAATAACCGAAGAGAACCCCACAACTTTTTTTCCAGTTGTTGAAAAAATGTCTTATATACTTACGTGGAAGTTTTCCTATTATTGTTATTATTTCAGCTTGTAGTTGGCCATGGGAATGTTTCCAAAGAAACCAGTACTCTGGGAAACCTTTTGTTTTCCAGAAAGGCTGTTATTCAAAAGCAATTAACATAAAAACATTAAAATTGTCTAACTTCAGAGACAGAATAATGGAGGAAGGAAATATGAGAGTGCGTGTGCACGCAGGAGGGAATATGGCAGTCTGGGGTAATGTAAGAGGCAGAAGGGGGGGACCAGGGGGCTCAGGTCAGCACATGGCTGGGCACAGTTGCCAAGGAGGGTCGGGATGGGGAGACCACATGCACAGGGTATGCAGGAGCAGGGAGGACAGCTGGGGGGCTGCAGTCACCTTGGAGGGTAGGACAAGCCAAGGAGAGGCACAGCGGGAGTCCCAGGAGTGAGGGTGGAAATGCCCAAGTGTCTTTCCTTTCTTCAGGCCAGGTATGAAATTTGTGTTAAGTGCTTTGGCAGCTCTGAGTGCCTGTTGTCATGAGGTGCAACTGTGATTTCAAGACCAGGCTTGTGCTCTGGCAGCCCAGGGCAATGCTCCCGAATCATCTCGCTTCCTACTGTCAATGCTGGGCAAGGGCACCAGCAGCTGCAGTGCTGGTGATTTTACTTTACATAGGTACTGTGCAAGATTTCTCCACCATTTCTCCAGTGGGTTTTGAACCAGCTGGCTGATTTCAGTCGCACTTAAGAGGGCAGGGGGTCACTAGATATTAAGGTACTGTCTAGTTGTGTGGAAATAGAGGTCAACCAGAAGGAGTTTCCAGCTGCTCCAAGGCAGATCTCTCCGCCTTTATTAAAAAAAGCACAACTATTTTAAAGTCTAAACTGCACCATATGCAGCCTGAAGTAAGGCACTTGCTTTTGCAAGGGGGTGCAACAGCTATACATTTAGAGATTATCTCTTTAGGCCTTTCAACCTTTCTATCCTTCTATCTTCACTTGGTTTTCCCTCATCTCTTACCCTGCTCATGTCTGTACATATTGCTGTCAGCCAGCCAGAAATGTGGGAGAGAGCTCAGTCCTCCTCAGGGAGACCAAGGGACTTGGGAGGCAGCCAGAGGTAACGTTGCAGGCAGGAGACTTGTGGAAAGGAGAAGTGGCAGTAAATACCGTGAAGGCTGAGATCAGTGGGGATGGGAGAGATGGAGTCACTGGGGTGGAGGGGAGGAAGTTGATTAAATATCCAAAACCAGCCCGGATTCCTGAGTTCAGTAATGCTCGGAGGAACTTACCTGCGTCCCAGATGCGCATTTGAAACAGAAATTCACAAAGAACTTTGCTTAAATACAAGTCTGAAATGGGAACGCTTGTTCTAGACAGTGGTCTTGCCCTCTGAAAACCCCAGAGAAACAGGGCAAGAAGCATTGCATCAACAGGCGTGCAAATGGCAGGGCTGGCAGAGCTGGAAGCAACTCCCAACAGGCGGAGGCTCGAGGGACCACAGTGTGCCAGTGGCACAGGAGAAGGAGGAGGTGTCCAGGATTTTTCTCCCGCTACAGAAGAAGGCTTTGCAGTTTTTTGGGGCAGTGCTTCTGTGGTAGTGTTTTCTTGCAAGCCTTCCCTTCGGGTCAAAGTGCAGCATAAACTTCTAATAGATCATCAGTAGCCAGTACCGCAGAATCCCCCCGCTTGCATCCTTCTGTCTTGTTTCAAGATCAAATTTTAATTGAAATGAGATGTGGAAGATAGGATGAGTTTCTATAAATAGGCTCTAAAATGCCATCTTTTAAGAGGAATGTATGTGACCCAGTTCAAATACCAATATGAAGAAAAAAAGTGTTAAACACATAGCCCTATTAGACACTGGAGGCTCTCTTTGTAAATTGTTTTATTCTTGGGCAGATATTTCTTTAGGCTGGTTCCAGCAAATGATAACGTATTTGTCTGCTTTGGTGCCCGGTAAATGTATTTCGCTAATAGTTTCCATTCATATTACACTTTGTATTGTCATTGAATTTGTTGTCCTCTTCCTGTTTTCCTCTTCTTTCACAATTTTTATAGTGTTTAATTTATGTAATCTATTACCTGGTATTCCAAAGAGATTTTTTGGGTTTTTTTAACCAAATCCTCATTAAAAATATGTATTTTTTTCATGATATAATATTCTAAGATGACCATATGATGTATCTGAGAATTTAGAACATTGTAGGGGTGATTTAAACATGTAAGGTGTTTAAACTTCCCGTTGCATTTATGTAACACAGTATTTAAGTCATCTGAGCCACACCCCCCCCGAAGATTACCTGTATAAGTAGCAGAGGCAGCCAGGATTCAGCTTTTGTTATTCAATCTCTTTTCAACATATGAAGTGCTCTCAAACAGCTAGTTATGTAAGTCAAGGTTTGGCGAGGTTGTATTTTTCAGTACTTGACTCTGCACAGCATATTTTCTCATTTGGTTTGGGTTTTTCTGCCTCACTTTCAGAGGGGTTGCATGTATCATCCTTATTGCTGCAGTTCTGCAGCAGCATGTATGTTTTGAGGAACATATATATTAGAAGTGTAAATATGTTTTCACTATAAGAAATATAAAGCTAAAATAAGAGCCCAATGTACATTTTTAAGTATGCTTATGCAAGTTTAAATAAGTGAAACATAGACTTTTAAACATTATCCATACTCACTGAGCTTTACACAGTATTACTGTAGTCAGCACTAGGAGCCAACTACTATTTAAAGACCAATAACAAGTTTCTAGGGGTTATATTAAAATGAACAACTCCTTATCTGTTCCGTGAAGTTAAAGAAAACTTTACCCCATACAGTAGAGCTAGCTGTTTACGTACATGCTGCAGAACTTTTAAAATATTTTGAAACCTGTGTTATATCTGTGTGAAAGCCATTGATATTACATCAAGATTAAGAAACAACGCATTCCCTGGTCATAAATGCAGAGTGCAGGCCTTAAACTTAAAAATATAGGTGCTTTATTTTCTTTTTTCTTTTTTTTTTTTTCTTTTTTGACTAGTAGATTTAGTATCCTGAGTTACGCTAATGGAAGTTGTGAGTTTAAATATCCTAGACAGTCTCTAGCATGAGAAGACACAGAGCTTATATTACAAAATGAAATATAAAGTTGCCTCAAGCCACAGACAGCAAGCAGTTTGTTTTGATAAGGTTTTTGGGACAGGCTGACAGTTTAATTCATTGTGACATTGCTATTGCTTGAATTTGGGCATTAATCTTGCTATCTAGTAGATACATCTTAAAATGTGTTTTAAAACTTGTTAGCTTGAGTACTGGCATATAGGAAGGCAGGATAAGGAGTTGTGGCTGTGGAGGAGCAAAAGAGAGGTCCTCTGCCTACAAGCACACGGTATGTCTCCTCTCCCTTGAGCATTAAACACATGCTCTTCAGTAGCAAAACACTGAGTACAGAAGCCTCAGGAGAAAACAATGTGCCTGGCACAGGCGTTCTCTCTCACCACTTTGGAGACTTCTCTCTGGGTACAACGTCAAAGGGCCACAGTTGCTTCCATCTCGTTGTGGTTCCTTGCAGTGGCAAAAAGTGGGCAGTAGAAGAGGACTTTTTAGCTAGGTAAGGCCTGAAGTTCCCAGGAACTGAGATCCACAGAACCATCTTGCGCCCTTAACACACCTGGAGTGCTGGTCTTAGCCAGCCACACCATGATATAAAGCAGACATGACCCATTCATCGAACCAGTAAATATGTGAAATGATATGAGGTACGTGCCATATGAAAGTAAGCAATCTCTGTGAACCTTCAAGCTGGCATTTCAATTTGAAAGCAGTAAACTGAGCCAAACTGAGACCTGTCCGCAACTATTGCAATAAAAAACGCAGTGTACATGCACAAGGCAGGACTTGGAGTAGATGTGCTGAGTAAAACACCATCTAGACAAGTCTGCAAGTGGAGAAAAAACACGACTACTTTAAAGTCTGAACTGTACAGCCTTATATGAGATACTTTCTTTTGAAGGGGAGAGAAGATTGCTGAATTTTCTAAATTTGCCTCCTTCCCTATATCCCCTTTCAATGCCTTTTTGATTTTTTCCAGATAGTCCTGGACTTTGTGGGAATCTGGTTAGGGAATGGAAACCATATTGTTTAACATGGGTAACCAGTCACACAGCATATTTGAATCCTGAACAAAAATGCTTGGAGAGATTGGTACCATTCAGCAACCCATAGGCAAAAATTGCTTTTATTGAACCTCTTCACTACATGGTTATAAGAAAAGACTGTAAAAAATGTTATCCATTTGTGGTCAGGAGAAATATCAAGTACAACAAATTACTCTGAATACTTCAGTTACTGTACTTGGCAGTGAATTTGCTTTAACTCCAGAAGAGTGTTGCAAATGAAATCTTTAGCAGAGATGCAAACCAATTGTGCAATACTGGGCTTTCTCTTTCTCACACCATAGAGAAACTCAGATTCACTAAGCCTACCAAGAAATACATTCTATTGAGGCAGCAGAAAATTTAAGCAGCTCCTAACTGCAGAAGGCAGAATAGCAGCTGAGGTACTTGGGATGAAAGTACCATGAGACAACAGCAGCTCCAGCAGGATTTGGCTTAGGGATTGTGTGGGAAGCCTTTCCACTGCCAGACCAGTGATGAAAAAGAGAGAGAGGGTGACGTGAGCTCCAAGTTGTGAATCACTGCTCATGTTGGCCAAGGAGGGTTTGAGTCCGCAGACAGAAAGGGGAGGGAAGCAACCACTGAAGCCGAGCTCTGCACACTCACCTCCTCTGCTTGCTGCCAGGAAGAACTGGGTTTTTTCCCCCTGAGATAAACCTTCTCATATGGCATTCGCCAACATTAATTGGAGCATCTCCCTCCTGCATCCCAATTAAACGGTGCTGACACTGCGGAGTCCGTGTTAAGAGTAACTGCTGACATGCTGGGCAAGTCAGCTGGTGGGTTGTTTGCCTCAGGCCTGGTGGGTAGAGGTCTCCATCTAATTTTATTCAGAATAAAATGATTAACAGCAATGAAGCATGTGCAGACTGTCAAGAAAAGGAAGGAGACCCTGTCATTGAGAGAAAGCTTGACTCTTGGCTTTTCTTTTTTTCCCTCAAACACATTTAAAATGTTGACTTTCTCCCACTGGAGCAAAATACCACCAGGTAGAAGATGGCAGTGAACACATTAAAATGGGGGTTACGCCAAAAATCAACAAGAGATGAAAAAAACAGCTGAGGAAGAGGAGTTTAAAATCAAAACTGCATGTATCCTGAGATGTCCCGCATCCTGAAAAAGAATTGGGTCTAGTGAGTACATCTTTCAGCCAGCTACTTTGGAAGTGATTTCCTACTGCAAAGACAGGTACCATCCAGCTCTGCACCAGACCCAAACATCCTGCAACTGCAGTCAACCAGAAGTGGGATTTTGGCCGAGTCTGCAGTGGAAACACACGTCAGCCACGAACTGGCTTCCAAGTCTGGCTTGTAATTTTCCCCAAATGTGGTACAGAACTGAGATTTTTGCCTCTCCCTGTTGGGGCTTGGGCTGATTTATCAAGAAACGCCAGGGAGCTGCACAGATACTCAGGGAGTGAACTTTAATATAATTTAATTCCAGTGAGGGGCCTGCTTTTCACCCTGTTTCCTGGTCCCTAAGGAAACACTGGGGAAAGTAGGATCCTTTGCAGCAGGCTTGACCCCGTGTCGCAATAGATGGAGCCACCTGTGTCTGTGTCACTCTGCCCGTGTCCAAGTCAAACAGCTCGCTTCCTGGAGTCCCCGGCCAGAGGGGAATGTCGCGGTGCGTCACGGCTTGGAGCGGAAAGCGGATAACGCTGTGGGGAGCACACGCTGTGACCAGCTCGGATGTAGGCATTGCTCCTGTGAGTTAATGGCAGCAGATGGCTTGTTCCTGTACTTGACAGCAGGAGAGAGACAGGGAAATGGGAGGGGAGGAGGGGGGAGCAGTTTTTCCCCGGAAACCTATCTGCCTGGCAGATATCAATCCCAGCATCTGTGTGTCCTGGGAAGTTCAGATAGACGTGTTACACCGCTGATTCAGCCCCTGAGCTCCCCAGCTGCTTGGCTGGGGGTGGGTTTGGCAGATAGTCCTGCGTGAGCCTATTGTAAAAGTTAAGTTATTTTCTCAGCTCTTCTCCCTTTCCCAGCCTCCACTGAGGCACCAAACCTCTGGTTCCTTTCTTGGAAACTAACTAAAGCTTTGCCCCACCAAAGCTTGGCCACCACAGAAAAAAAGGTATAAAAATATAATGGTTAATATAATGGATTTTCTCTATAGAAATATGTTACAGATTGGAAGACAGTCATGTTTCTTTCCTTTTTCTGTATTTCTCCCTTTTAGCAGTGCACACACCTTTCCTCTGGGGTGGGTTCCCATCACTGCGGTTTTAGGCCACCTCCGTCACAGAGCGCTGGGTTGGGCTGGGACAGCCGGTGGCAGACGAGCTGTCTGGGACAGGAGCTGGCCTTTGCATTCCCCCTCTGCAGAGACGAAGGGGGATGACATGCCTCTCTACTTGTCTAAATCAGCATATAGGTGGTGATAGATAATGATAGGCATGCTGAAGAAGTGTTTAAGTCTTTTGATCTGAGATTAACACTATGGCATGTGTGAAACTGCGGGTTTAATGGGCTACACTGGCTCTGGGTGGAAAGAAGAAGGTTTTGCAGTAGTTCTGCCTACCCCCTGTTCGCCCAGCCTGGCTCCCTGCAGGATAACTTGTTTTCCAGGTATATGAACAGAGATGCCACTGCGTTCCTCCAAAGCTCAGTAGCTAGCTGATTGCTTTTTTAGCGTGAGTGTTCAGAAAAACATGCTTAAATCATGGCATCTCCAGAGGTTTGTGGGAAGAAAACAATGTTAATTTGCCCAGACTAGAAAGACAAAGATGAAGAGAGAGTAAAATACACTGTGTTTTTTGTTCCAAATACCTGGAACTAGTGTCCTTGTTGGAAACAAGTGCCATAAATGGCTTTGATGTTGGGTTTTTTCCTCTTATTTATGGACCAATGCAGTATTGCTGCCACAGTACTGGTGTACTGTACAGCACAATCCACCTATTTTCACTTTTTAATGACCAGTGACTTTACTGTAGATATTGCATTGGGTGTGCACCCATGCTTTACTGCATTTTCCAAAGGGGACAGTGTCATATCAGCTTCTAGAAAAGTTGAGGATAGCTGCCTATGTCATGGAAAAATAAGACTTGATTAATAGAGCATGTAGGAAGCCAAAGAAAAGACTAGAAATATGTAAAACAGTTAAAGTGGTGTAGATTAGTACATATGAAGGGATGTGTAAACCCAAGTGCTTGACATGATTGATCTTACATTGAAAGGGAGGTCATTGTGTTACTGCATTTTCAGTTGGAGGTCCCTGCTGATGGCGTTGGAGCTATTTCAATGTCCCACTCAACTTAAAATCTCAAGTATCATGAACATTTAGACCTGCATTCAGGTCCTTCCCGACTTGCAAATGTGGAACGATGAGTAATCAGAGAGGAAAAGTGAAACTTTAAAAAGCATGCCCCTCAGCAAAAAGCGCTGGTGTGCACACACAGCACCTCTTGGTTGAACCGCATAGCCAGTGTTTCAAAAAAATCCCTCCCCCTGAAAGGTAAAGGTGATGGCAGCTGGGTAACAGGACTGGCTAAAAGGCAGGAGGAGCACTTTGCAAGCCTTTGAGCCTTGCCTCAGAGCTCCTCGTGCCTCTTTTTGTGGTGGTGTTAGTGGGCTGACACATGGAGCTGCAATAACCATATTGCTGACAAAGAAGCAGGTGAAAAGCTGCAGTTACTTCAATCAGTCACCAAGACACATCCAGTTAACTTGGTTATGCAGAAAGCATGAATTACCATGTTCCTACCCTGTTGTTTAAAGACAAATGTTTTACAGCATGAACCCCATCATTATGTGTACATATTAAAAAAAAAAAAAAAAAGAATTGGGTTTTTTTTTTACAGCAATCATAAGACTTTTAGACTTGCTAAGAGGTGGGTCCAACTTGTGGTTAAATCCTGCAGACGATAGTCTTGCTGATCTCAGGATTTTCCAAAGATTAAAATGCAGATGTCTGGATTTCTCAAAACCCCACAAAACTTCAAAAACATTAGACCCATTTCACTCTTCCCCACATATCCAAGATGACCATAAACCGCTGGAGCATCCTGGCAAGAGTTCCTGTAACAGACAATCTGTTGAATAGCGCTTAGTGGCTTATTAGCAATTTTAGGTTTTGTATTTTAGCAAATGAAATCAAAGTTTAGCTTTTGCTTAACTACGATCAATTATTTAGAAGGTGCACCCCCATGTTTGCACAGGTACAATATTTTTTCCCGTTGTGCTATATTTAGAGTACCACTCTATGCGTACACGTGGGGGGTGTTCTGTATAGAGATATGCGTGAAGTCTGAGCCAAGAAAAATAAAGAAATCTCCCAGTACGTAAACCCTGGCCCTCCCGTGGTGGTGATCACTGTGCCATCCCCAGCGCTGCTTCCTGCACGCGTCTTGCTTCCTACCCGCGCCTGAGGCCAAGGCATGGAGGTCAGTCGGTCCTGCCTGCCACGTCACACTGGATGTGGGCTCATCTAGATGAGAATTTGTGTTAGCTGCATCAAATGGAAGTCATTACCCAGAGATAAGCTCATGCACTTCAAGTTCCTGGTAAAAATCTTTCCAATGTGTGTATTTACGTTAAGGCTTTGTAGATAGTTACAGTGTGGCAAATGTCCCTAACAAGTTGGCAGGAAAGAGTCGGTATTAAGAACAGAAGTGCCCGCATGCCTGCTTGAGTGAAATCTGGAAGGTCTCAGTGTGTGCGTGTGTCTTTTTTCATTTGCTTAAGTTGTTTTCAGGTTCTTAAGTGCTAACTGCAAGCCTGGGGTAGCCATGCAGTTTGAGAAACAGAAATACACTTGCTGATGGAAAACGCTTTGTATATTAGGATAGCTGGCTGGCTCCATGGCAAGCCAGTTTTGATTTTCTGGTGAACTCATTCCATTTTAAGCTTTGCTTCAATGGCTCTTTTGACAGAAGGGCTGCTGTAGAGGATGCTTCTGGTTTTGGCCCACCCTGGGGTTTCGATCGTCCTTTGCAGAAGGCTGCCTTTTTGGCAACATGAGCCATTAGCTTTCCTCTTGTGGTTTCAGCTTTTTTTCTTGCTTTTCCACTTGGGATTTTTTTTTCTTCCAGTATTTCCTTTCTGTTTTCAGTAAGCAATTTCTGTAGATCTCCAGGTGAATTCTACTGATTTTATATAAACACCTTCCTTTGATTAACTTGGTATTTTTCAGTCCTCATTTTTAAGATGAATATCACAGGGCTGTAGTGGTTTGAGGGGTTTTGGTTAGTTGGTTGGTTGGTTGGTTGGTTGGTGGGGTTTTGGGAGCAGGGAGGGGAAATGGGAGGTGCAGGGAATTATATCTGCCAGGGAAGGTGCTGTTACTAATTATGCCTGGGAGATTATTTCTTAGTGGCTCAGATGTAATTGCTACTGGATCAAATTTGTATGTGCTATTTAGGACAAAATAAAGCATCTCCTTCTGTATGACCCAAAGAAACAAGCTCTTACTTCAAATAGTCAGTTTTGGGGGGGTCAGGAAACTGCATCTGTAATTCTTGCACATCCTACAGCCTTTGAACCTCTTGCCACAGGGGCCACCCCTGCAGCCCCAGTACAGAGGTGCAAAGGAAAACTTTTCAGACACCTGTTACTGCTAGATTCTGGTTGTGTCTTTTGAGAACTGCTTAGAAATGTATGTTGTAGGACAGGATTTTTAACCTTGTCCAGTGTCTTGGCTTGAGCTTGCGACATAAGTTTGGAAAAGCTGGAGGTAGAGGGTGGTGTTAAATAGGTCATGAAGGTAATAGAGACATGGCTGAAAGGCAGAGGAGTTCTGGGAGAATGACAAGAGGGCTCCTGTCTGCCCTTGATTACTTTTTTCCTCCTCTAATGCTCATGCTTTCACCACTTCAGATCCACTCCTGGTAGCAACACCAGGTACCTTCTGGTGATGAGTGCATTTTATGTGAGCTGGTCAGATGATACAGGTGTTGAGTCAAACTCCACTAAGTTGGTAAGACTCATTCCCAAGTCTTCAGAGAGGAGCAGATCTCCAAAAGGGATCCAGGCTGAGATTAGACAGTCTGTGCCCAAACCTCTGTGCAGTCCCCCACATCCTCACACAGCTGCTGGATCCTGGATGGTTACCCAAACATCTGAAGCTCTGCCTTTGAGCGTGCCTGGAGACATGTCAGCCTTGAGACAGCCGAGCAGCTCGGTGCCAGCCTCCGGCCCACGTTCTGTCCTGCAGCAGCAGATGCAGTGCTCTTCCAGACCGCACTCTGTAAAAAGGCTACTGTGGGCTATTGCCTTCCCTTGAAGTACAGCCAGTACAGGGATGCTGCTGCAGTTCCTGCTCTCCTTATCCAGCCGCCCAGGCTGAGGATGCTTCCTCCCCACTCTTTGATACTGGCTCAGTCTCCTCTTTCGCCTAATGGATTCAAAGGACCTCTCCCACTCTCTGGAGAATGTCCAAACTACTAGGGCTGTTTAACTGTTTTGCAGTGGGTGCAATCCCATGATTTGTAGGGTTGAGGGGATTAATCGAGTGACTGTTAAGCGCAGTGAGCAGAGCATGTGTGTGAAAGGTGGAAGAGAGGATTTTGCTGCTTGTTCCAAAATCATCTGTGTGCCTTATGTGTATTTTCTATGAAAGATATAAACAGACCTTGGGATAAGAGTCACTGCCTAAAGGCTCCAGAGAGGTCTGCATGTCCCGGTGGCGTTGTATACAGGAAATGTACAGGAAAAATGGCTTTTGCACTCTCTGTCCCAGTGTGATCCTTCAGAAGGACATTTCAAGGTCCACGGAGAATTTGGCTTCCACTTCATTATTAGGTAAATTATAAGAATGTGGAGAGAGCTGCTGAAATAAACAGTTTGCAGGGAGAGTTTCACAGTGGGGTCCGATGTGCCATTTCCCAAGGGTTTTGGAAGCATTGGGCTAAATCAGGGTACTTCACTAAAGTGGCGGTAATAAGTCTCAATTTACAAAGCTCGTGGCAAAGGCTCACATAACACTGGAAAGGAGTTGCTGGTACTTATTTCTAAGCTCTCTGGTTTTGTACAGCCTGGTACAAGAGATGAAGCATGATAAACAAACAAATTCTTGGTTGTTAGAGGGCAAAAATATTTGGTTGATTGTGCTTCACCATCCGCTTCAGTAACAAAAGCCCATTTAATATGAGGAGAACAAGGCTTGTGCCTATTAGCTGCTGTCACTTGTGCACACGAGACTGATGGCAAGTCATTGGCTTCACATCACCAGCTTACCTTCCAGAAAGGCACAATTTGAAGTCGTGAGTTATGCTCTATTTATGTTCTTTATTCCAAATATAAAACCACCATAATGCCATATGTGTTATTTCAGAGGATTAGGCATCACCCACAGAGTGTTTTATAAATTATTTCTCTTCAGCATAGCCTTATGTTGTCAGGGCATTTGCTTCTGCAGTCACAGTTCCAGTCCTCTCACCTTACTCTTAAGTCCAGCTCTTCATGAAATTCCTGAGATTTCCTCTTTATTAAGGGCACGATGAGACCATTGCCCCCATACAAGATCTGCTATTCAGGCACACTCCTAGAGGCTGCTGGCTTTTTTCAGTTGTTTGAAAGCAGGTGCCTGCATTTTGGACCTCAGCTGGAAGGCAGACTGTCACCATGAGATTGCCTGCACTTACTCATCCCCACCACGTTTGCCTAGCCACCTGGTGAAGGATGCAGCTGTAGACAGAAGACAGGGGAGGCACACACAGTACAGCCAGCCTTCCACAGCCTGCCACTGTCTCGGGAAGCAGCCATGGTCTGAAGGGTTCACACAATTAACTGCTCTAATTGTCTGGGGGGAGTTCAGCCCACAGGAGCACTCGTCGGTGTGAATGGAGTCACTCCTTCATGCCCTTCTGTGAGCACGCAGGGGTTACCAGCATCCCAGTTACCTAAGCTGGAAGATGAGAGAGGATTTGGGCCAACAGACAATTATATTAAAAGATCCTTAATTCGGTCCCCTCTGTGTCATCTTGATGCATTAGTCATGATGGTGTGTAGGCAATGTATGTGTGTGTTTATGGTGTCCTTTCAGAGGCATGTCCTCCTCCTGGGAGAAGAGAATCAAGAGAAGCTGTCTTGTAAAACTGCTGTCCCTCAGGATATACACGGGATCACAGCCGAACTTCAGATGTTCCCTGTTACCCTTGCTTACCCACTGCCCAACATCCACCAAGTATTGACCAAGCAGACCAGGCCTGCATCTCTGCTTATAAGGGTTTATTGCTGTATGTTTACCAGATCTGTAGGGAGGCACTGAATGTGCAGAGATACCAATTTATTTTCATAGGATGAGGCAGGAAATGCTTTCTTCCCATGCACTGGTAGGCAGCTGTCTTCAGAAATTCCAAAATCTGATGCTGAGAACTTGCTTGTGTGTTACCTGTGCTGAAACAGAAGTCCCCACACAAGGGGTACATATTCTCCTTTTACACAAACTATGCTTTGGATTCAAGACTTGCAGAGAAAAGGGACGCTGTTCACATGTGCATGGTTAGCGGATCGTAACTGGTTTCTTCACTTGAGAGAAAAGGAATTTTTGCATCCCAGATTTGAGAAGACTTCAGATAATCCGTGAACCAGATGCAGTCTTCTGGTGTGCTGGGCTGGGTGTACTGGAGTCAAGTCACAGAGCCACAGCAGTCAGCATGCAAGCAACTGACGGGAGCTCTTGCCCGGAGGAAAACATGCTGGCAAACAGTAACCACAGCCAGCCCCAAACCCAACTTACTGTCTAGCCCACTAGTACTATGATTTTGATGTAGAGATTATTGATTTTAGGCTACAGTGTCAGAAAAAGCAATGTTCTGTACTTAGCGCATGTGATCTTATAGGTCATAAACTGTGTGCAATCACACAAGCACTACTTACCAGTGTTTGTTAGTTGTTATTATCTCTCCCAAGAGATTACTGCTATTTCTGTCCATAGGTTGTGATTTACAGTAGTGTACTCATCTGAAAAGACTGGATTTGTTAAGCTTCTCAGATAATACAAAACAAAGTCAAGCAATACATATAGATACTAAATGGACTTAAAGAAAATGTTTTTCTTACCTGAAGATGTATTATTATGTCCCACCCATCCACTCTCCAACAGGCAGAGAAAAGTGGTTTTTAACTGGGGGACACATACTAAAATGTGAAAAACATGAAGGGATTTCTGCGAATTCTAATATTAGTGGTATGATCATCTTAGTGTGACGGAAGTGTTCAGTAGCAATACAAATACCGCGTGACTCTTGTTTAAAAGAGCACTAAGTCAGGGTTTTTGTCCGAGAACCTAACGTTGTCTGTGGAAGTCTTCTTCCCTGAAGTGATTCAGAAAGAAAAACCATGTGCTGTTTTGTCTTGAGTATGTAAACCACATACATTGTTAGAGATTGCAACAGGCCTTAAAACGCATTGGTAAGTTTTCTAGTAATAAATTATTGTTGTATTAATTTATTAAAGATTACTTAGCCCTTCAGGAAAAAGATTGTAATCATGCAGGGAGCTTGAGCTTTTTTCTTAACAGAGTGGACTTACAAAAGCTTTTTAACCTTATACTAGTTAATTTTTACTTTGATATTCTTCACCAGTAAAAAGGCCTGCCCTTTGCTTACCTTCATTTCCTTGTGCTTTGGGGGGGTTGGCACTTACAGGCCTCTGTCAAAGGAGATCAAGGCACAGCTCCCTACTCCCATCCTCCATGGAAGCCCATATACAGCAACTCCATAGGGATCCAGAACGCTATCATGGGAGAAAGCAGGGAAATACAGGACAGTGAAATTCAAGGACTCTGAAATGAGCTGGCCAAAGGCCTCTCTGAATTTAATTTTGCTGCTTTCCAGGACATGGGGGCAAGGCCATTCCCAGTACAGATGCAGCAGAGGGCAGGAAGTTTCCATGGCTCCAGACCTGCTGCGCAAACCAGTGGTGAATAATGATGGCAAGAGCCCTGGAGCTCCAGCATCCTGCTCTCCCATCCACTAAGGAGGCTGGGAAGGATGGAGGCAGCAGCTTTGGTCCTCTCATCGCCCCCAGCAGACCCTTTCCCTCGGGAGCAGCCAGCCCCGCAGTCCTGCAGCCCCTGCCCAGCTGCAGCAGTGTCCTGCAGCACAGGGCCTCGGCCATACTGGGCAGTTCTGCTGCCCTGGGGCCGACTGCTGCAGGGGCCGTTGCCTACTTTGTCCTGGCATTCGAGAGCAAGCAAGCAGATCCACACAAAGCACAAGGTAAATACAAGCTACTGCAGTCTTAAAAAAAACAAACCCAAAACAACCAGAAAACCCCACAATAAGCTGGAGGGGACCCCCCACCTCCAGCGTTTCCTGTCCCTGCAGTGTGTGGGGCAGGTAGCTGCACAGGAAAACAGGAGTTTGGCCTCTGGTGAATGTCCTCATTCTTCCTGAGGGATAGGACAGATCAGGTGAGGAAAATATGCTTTCCACCCACCGAAAAGACTAAGGGTAAAGCTTTGCCAGTTGGACTGTACCTTGCAAGCTGCTGGACAAGCTCACTTTCCATTAATCTCAGTGGGATTTCTGTGGGAGCTTAGCAGCTGGTGTGCTGTAAGCCGTTACAGGGGAAGCGGAGGGGGATGACAGAAGAACGAATTAATGCTGAAGCCATCCATGGTCTGTATTAAGTGACGCACTCAGGTGATATTTCACAGACAGTAACGGTTGTACTTGAACAAATTAGTCCTTACCCTGACTGCTGGTTTTCTGCTGTACGGATGTGGCAGTACTATTAGTCAAAATACATTCTCTTGAAGTCTGAAATCCTATTTGTTGCTGCTACTCTTTTCAAATGCGTTTCTTTTTCCTCTTTGCAGTTTAAATTCAAGTTCTTTATGTTTATCTAGACAATGTCTCATAAATACATTTAAATATAAACACATTCCTCAATTTTCACTTCTAAGCTAGCAATAATATGTACTTTAGAACTACTGCGTAGCACAGACCAGCTCTTCACTTACCCATATTTTCTCTTATATGCAGCAAGGTAGGTACTGCTCGGTTCCCTCCTAGAAGGCATTGATGAGAGCAGCAGGTCCACATGCTGTTCCCAAAAAAGAACCTAGTTGGACTGAACAACATCGTACATGTTGGCTGCTAGATCTTTTCTGTCCTCAGCTTCCTGCTGAAACAAATTTGTTTTGATTGTTCGACATAGTAAAGTGTTGTTGATCAATGTAAGGCTGAATGGTTCTGGTGGCTGAGTCATCACTCTTGGCTTCACTACTGCACAGCCTAATGAGTAACAGTGAGGTACTACCAACTAAAGAAAAAGGGGCAGTAGCTAACAAAGGAAGAAACAAGGAAAGAAAAGGGAAGCTAGCAGCCATCATGTGGACAGAAAACATTGAGAAAAGAGTCACTAACTTTTTTTGCTAAATCTAAGCTGTATTTACTTTTCTGATGCCGACTGATTCAGAAGAACCCTTAGGTTTTGAAAATGGAATGCATAAGCATTCTATAAGCATAGAAATCAGCTGAGAATAGCAGCTGAGAACAGTGCAAAAGTGCGTGGAGCACTTCTGATGGTGAGGGAGCCTGGGTTCCTAAAGTTGTTCCCAAAGAAAGTTAAAAATATTTGTGGGAGAGAACAAGCTGGTGAAATACAATTTTCTGAGCTGCTGTCTGCTTATTTATAGCATAAATGATCTTGCAGCATTTCTATGTGTTTTCTTTTCATATCAGTGTTAAGCTTATCTTATAAACACATCTTCAGTACATAGAGTAAGCTAAAAACATCCATTCTAAAACTCAGATGCAGAGAGAATGTGGCTTGGATGCTTACTGGCATGAAGAGAGATATCCTGTCTTATTCTTTTTGTTCTGTGATACAGTTGTAGCATTATCTGGTGTCCAGGGCTTTGAAGGATCTATTGTAAGCATGTCAAAGAGTTTTTAAATTACTTTGGTTTTGTAAATATTAGATCACAAAAACTGAGGAACGAGTCCCACAGACTCTCATTAAACAATGTGTCCCATTATTGTTTTTCCTGTTTTAGAGTTGAAATTAAACTAGCATTAATAACACTCTGCATATTTATTCTTTCAATGAGAAAAAAAAAATCTGTTCTGATAATTATCGTGCCTACAGAAACGTGCATTCAAGGTGCAGCTTCGACACTAACTAGTCACCACTGCATACTGCATGCTGCTTGCGTGGAGAGAAGAGGTGCCTTGCACGAGATCCCCACATCCATGATAGAGCTTGCGTGAGACAGGACTGCTGTGTTCACTCGTGATGAGTGTCTCACCTCCTTAGTGACCTGGGCAGTCTAGGACTAACAAGCTATGGGACAAGTCCTTCCACTGGGCAGTTTTGCACACAGGAGTAGAGGATTCCCACAGCAAGTGGGAACTCGCATAGCCGCCTTGCTGGCTAACACCCGCTGGCTCGGAGAGCTAAGGCAGGGAAGTGCCACAGCTGCAGGGCAGTTGGTGGAGTACGGATGTGAAGGCTGTGTGGGTGGAGGCTAGGAATGGTTGAGCCTGAACTAGGAGTCCAGATTAAAAACTTGACAAGAGTCTAAGGCTGGGACAAAGATGCAGCAGTGGGAAAACAACAAATCAGCAGCTTGTCGTAAGAGGGAGGACAAAAAAGAATGAGCAGAAAACCCTCTGCCCCCTTGCCCCTAGACTTAGTTTCAGGAAATCATGGTCATTCTGATGTTGGCACGTACTTTTCAGCTCCCCCCTCCCCCCTGCCCCCCCAGCAAGAGTCCAAACTCTCAGTCTCCTTTCTCTAAAGGGTGACAACGTTCAGTTGCTATCCGTTATTCTTCTTCATGGTGCAAAGGTCAGTGTCCTGACCTAGGAGGTCTCACCTTGCTGAAGACCATCTGGGTGTCAGAACATCACTGGACAGTGCAATTCCTGCTTTTTTTAGCATCGTTTTTAAAAAGTCTAGGAAATTAGTATTTTTATTTTTTTTTACTGATTAGTACTAATAGTGTACTAACTAGCAAAGGTAGAAGAACAGTCAGGCTGTGAAATGAAGCACTCAAAACCGACATAGTGTCATGATTAAGAGTTACCTGGTGATTGGATTTGACCCTGTTATGCATATTCATTAAGATATATTAGAAACAAGTTTGAGTCCAACTTTATTTATGCTGACAGTTCTGCGATGCAAATATTTGTGTGAAGCTGTTCATTTCCACAGTGCTTGGTACCATAAACAGTCATCACAACAGCAGCACTTGCTAGGGATTTTAGCTTCATTTTACAGATGGGACAAACTCCTTCATAGCCAAGTGGCAAGCACATTTGCAAAGCAGGTGTAGAAGTTGGGATATCTTGGTACCTTTTCCTTAACTCAAATGACTCTTTCTTCTGAGCCAGAGCAGTACGTAAAATATACAGGGTGGAGATGAAATCCTGTCTCTATAGAAATGAATATAACTCAGACATTATGGTACAGATACGTATCCTTAAGGTCTAAGTTATTCTGTTCACCAAACCAAATTGCTTACAAATTGGCAAACTAACAAATATCAGCATTTATCAAAATTAAATCCATATGTTCTTCAAGTCCATGTATCATCAACTACTTCCAGATGTAAATATCCATGGATAGTTTTAAGGAACCTCAGTCCCACAGTCAGTTTCCATTATGACTCTCAAAATTAGCAGTCTTCACAAGCAATACACATTAATAGTTGGTCTCTTCAGGAAACAATGCTTGTTGCTTTCCTTAGCGCCAGGTATCCTGTAACCACATCTGAAGGGAGCATCCGAATATAGGAAAATTCTTCAATAGTACTAAATCTCAGCTTGCTCTGGGGATCTGTGTAATTTGCCTGCAAAAGAAACAATGGCAGAGACACTATTCAAAGAACATCTCGAAACACAGTACTAAAAAAAGTATCTAATTAAAAAAACATAAAATAGGGATTTTCTTTTCCCAGTAACAGCACTGCTGTTCTACCATGTGACCAAAAGTTTGTACTTTTTTTCTTTCTCCTTGTGTTATGAGAAGTTAACAGACCCCTATAAAATCACATTAGAAATGCATTAAACATAACAGAGGGCTGAAGTAGTTTCATACAAAACACAGTGCAAAAGAAATTCCTCAACTCTCTAAACTCACCCTAGCAACTCTGTGCCTCATGCAGTCTCTCACAAGGCAGCTCTCCAAAGAGTCAGGCTGCTGCCAATAAATTACCCACAAAGAGGCTGAATTATGGGTGCTCTGATAGCTTTGGACTGATTTTCTCTTCCCGCATACAACTTAGCTTTTAATTTACTTTAAAGTGGTTGTTAAAGCAAGGGAGTCTCAGCTTATGGTTCTGTGACTGAACTGATAAGAAATTTGAACTCAGCGTTGTGCTTTGCTATAGATGCCTGCTTTCAGGGTAGCAGCCTGGCCAGCTAACCCTGGGCTACGCTTGTATCCTCTGCTATATTTGGACCCTGGGTGCCTGGGAACGGTGCCAGTTTCCTTCCATCCTCTCCCTTTCCCTGTTACTACAGAAACCTTGAGCTCAGATGAGGCTGGGCTGGAAGAAGGCAGGCTTCATGGCATTGCTTCTCCACCTTCAGCCTCTGGGACAATCACTGCCCGTTCAGCATGGGGTTGCCAAGTGCCCGCCAAGGCTCTGAAAGTGTCTTCTGCACCTTGGCTCTGAAAGTGTCTTCTGTACCTTTCTCTGACAGGAGGAGGTGGTGGCAGGCTGCAAGGCACCTGCAGTTGAGATCCCCTAAGACATTGCTACTGATAAAAGGCCAGGAGCATCCCCCCACCATCCATACTGCTGAAGTGCAGAGCCCTCTACCATTTTTACGTTGGAACAGATCTGTGGACCACGTTAACAATCCAGTTGATTGTCTGGCCTGATAAGACTTAGCAGAAAATGAAGTTTTATTTGTAGCTTGTTTCTTCACAAAGAAATGCCACAAGGTTAATTAAATGTAGTCAGCTAACAGTCAAACCATCAATTAATTTTCAAACAAATGGCAAAGTTAGGACATTAGGAGTAAATTCATCCCTGGTGGTAACTTCATGGTTGCAGCAGGTGTACATTTATTTTTATTTCACACTTTAAATCTGGCCTCGTGTAAGAAAAAGCCAAGCAAGCTTTTCAAATGTGCATGGTTCTGTAATGAACTAGCCAAGAAATATCTGCAAATTGTATTGCACGTCAATCTAGGTTAAAATAGTACGGCAGTTCTTCACCACTCTCATACTTTGTATTGGGCTGTACTGTTTGCACACACTGATGTATGGGAACTACTCATATATGTGCCATGACTTCAGTCTGAAAACAAACTTTACTGCTACTTCAGCAATAATTAAAACAGATTAGAAAAGTGAAGTAAGGTGATTTTGCAAAGAAAAACTCTCTTATGTTGAGAAACTAAGTCAAAGGCCACAGATACATACTCTTCAAATACAATAAATAAATTATCTCAATGTGTTTCTATAGTAACAAGGCTGATCCACTTTCAGAAAAGGAAGAGAAATATAAACATTTGAAGGTTTGGTGGTTGTTTTTTTTAAATCTGCTTTGCAATAAATTACTCTGTTTTGCATGTTAAAATATCTAAATACTCATCTTGCAGCTTTGGAAATAATAGTTTTATTTTGCAGTGTCAATATAGTAAATAATAGCTTTTGAATTCTAGGCTGCCTTACAAGTATCAATTGGGTGCTCTGCTTAGACCAATGGTAAATTTAATTCCATTTGTGTTACACACAGAAAGAGAAGAGGATCAGTAGAATTTAATTGTGGCATTTAATATAACTGTGGGTATACTGATGAGAGTTTTAATACACTTCTCTTTTTTCGTACCTGCTAGACCGTTTAATTCTTCCCTAAATGGGTAATGCTAAGGAATTTATTTTACTTCTTTTTCCCATGGGGAATCCAGCATTCCTACAGAAAATATATTCTTATACAAATGCTTTCAGATTTTACACAGAAAATACAGGGATGTTTTCCTTATACTAGATTTCTAAAATATTCTAATACCCCATATATCTTCCTACTAGGAAATGATCTTGAAAATATATTTAGTGCTTCTTATGAAACTTTTCTAGCTTAGTAATTTAAAGGACACACTGTCTCAGTTATCTTAATAAAAAAGATTTTTTTAAACATGGTATTTTTATCATTGTCTGGAGAAACCTTGCAGGCCAGGTAAAATAGGAAACTTGACTCATGATGCAATTAGAGGATGAAAAATTATGAAAAAAGAAAGTGGAAAGACAAAAAAAAAGGAAACAAAAGCAGCACTGAATGGATTCTTATAGAAAGGAGAGTATTTATACTGAGCTAAAATAGAGTACATAAATCACTGATGGAAAGGAGGTGTTGGTAAAGAAAAAAACGAGCAACTGAGAAGACAACTTGGCTATGGCTAAACTGACCCTTAGCTGGTAGGGACACGGTCTTCTCTCACATCTATAACCTGCATCATCATCATCTTGCTATACGTGCAACAACTGACTAGTTTTTAAATGCATCAAAGGCTGGTGCTGGAAAGCATTACTTGGTTCCTTGGAGGTGGGGCAGTGAAAGGGACTTACACCCTTACGCCTTCTGCCCCACAGAAGCCCCTCACAGGTCAGAGATGTTGTAGCAACTCTCATAACACCTGGTGTGAATGCTACTAATACTGGCAAAGCAACTCTAAGGGGAGAGGATAAGAAACAGATGAACACCATTAAGTGACCCAGTATGGAATTTGTGCTATTTTGGTGAAATCTACTCATTTCACATGTCCACCTTCCCCCCCTTCCTCCATCTTCTGCATCTTTATATAGAGTAGGGGTACTTATGCAAAGTTCCCTGTTCAATTGACCCCTGCTCCTTGTCTGAAAACAAGTTGCTATTATATGAAAGCAATACTCTTACAAGTACAAGACTGTAAGTCTGCCTGGACGGAGGGAATTATTTTCCCTGGGTCTGTGAGCAGTCTCTTCCATTTGCTGTCTGCTCGTTCATCTGCAAGGGAGATGTTGCTTCCCCATCCCCTTTTGATCTTCAAGGGTTACCAGCCTTGATCAGAGCAATCCAAACTACTTCCAAATCCCATTCAACGCCACAGGCTGGAAAATGTGCCACCTCCTAGGTGCCTTATTTAAATGTGTTACTTAAAAAAGTCAAAGAAAACTTATGCTACCAAATCAAGAAGTCAAATGTTAGGGTGTGCAGGGTTACAGTTGGTGCTCTAGCTATTCTTTGATGCCTTGTGCTGTGTATCCATTATAAGGCAGGCCTTAATTAAGTGCTCACCTTTTTTTTTTTTCCTTCCCCAACAGGGACTTTCACTTAATTCAGTGCACAGAATGCAAGGTGCTGTGTTAACCTGCATCAACATAACAAATGTGTATATTTACAGGCATCTCTATGAGGTGGTATCAAGCCTGTAAGGTAAGCTAGTGCCCTATGGATGAGAAACAGATTAAACTGGGGGAAGGGACCCAGAAATTCTGTCTAAGGGTCCTTGACGTTACAAAGTTTTCATTATTGTAGTTATTTAGTGTAACCATTACTTAGCTCTTTTTTATAGTCCAAAATACAACATTCCCATTCATTTCAATTGTAATAAATGCCTAGGCTTCTGCAAAATAAATCACTGGGCTGAAGGTGAAAAGTGAAAAGATATGCTGTTAGTAACACCTGTTCTGTTTTAAGTAAAATTATTCATGTCACATAGGAACAGTGTCAGCAGCAGATACAAAATTTTTGTTGGGCAGAATTCAATGACTTTACTCCTGGTGTGTGCCAACAGAATCTTTGGGGAACTCAGGTGCCAAATTGTGACTACCGAGACTTTTTGGAGCATGTGCAAACCGTATCTAAGTCAAATGTGGTAGGTTTTTTTTCCCCTTTTCTTTTACTGTTTTCTTTAACAAAACCATGTAAAAGAGACCATCTGTGACACACAGGCTATACATCTGCCAAACTCCAGGTTCCAGCTCTGAAGCATGGGGGTATTTGAAATTCTCAAAAGTCCATGCCAAGTGTCTGTCTCAGGCTGATTTGTTTGAGGGAAAGTTTGAGAGCAATGGTAACAAGTTGTTTGGTTTTGGTTTTTTTTTTAACCTGGGCCAATCAATATAATTTTCCCTCATCTCATTCTTGGAAATTGCTGAGCCATCTTTTTGAAACTGTCTCTAGAAGATATAAAGAAATAAATTAGCCTCAAGCAAACACTCAGCGTGGAAAGTTTTAATCTGTATGGTTAAAGCTTGGCAAAGTTAGCAGTCATGGAGACTGTGGGCTACCAACTTTCACTGTAACAATCTAAAGAATCAGAAATTATGGGGACCAATGAAGACTTTACAGCTGAGAAAGTGGTCTGGTAGGAGCCACCTGGCAGGACAAGGTATTGAATCTGTCCTGACATCTATTAACAACCTAAGGATTTTGCAATGTAGCAACAGCATTTGGGGTTTGGCCCTAAATCCCTGGATGACTATTAAGCACAACGATGAATAGGAACCTCAGCAAGTACATCTTTTACAAAAGGATGCACCAGCTTTATTTCATTGTGGAAAGTGTGATGCCAATTCTGAAGAGAAAAATAAAATACTTACCGGAAGTCCTGAAATGTCCGAATATTTCTTGGCAGGCTTAAAGGAAGGAGGAGCATCAATATTAAAATCTAGAGAGAAACAAAGGGATAAATTCAGTGTGCTGTATGTATTTTAAAACATAAACCCAAAATACAAATAGGTAACAATACTTCTTTAAAATGCTGCCTTTACTTTCTGAGGTGTCTGTTAACTAGCAGAACTAAGGCAAAGAAATACAGAACAGAATTACCTCTGAAAACATTTAGCCTTGTAGCACTGTAAACAGCAGCCTGATTCTGCTCATCTCTCTCAGGAGTTCAGTAAGAAGAACTGCCCTCCCCAAAAGGAAAAAATGTGAGAGCTATTTGAAACGTGTGGAATTCTTTCAAGTCTTAAGGAATTCCCTTGCAGTCAGTTATTTGCAAAGAATAGCTATTATCATATGCATGCTGTATGTTAAGAACACACAACATCATTGCTCAAGATTGCAGCTCTGAAATGCTGTAATCCAGAAAAGCAAAGTAATCTTTTAAATCAGTTAAATCTTTAAGCATGTACCACTTTAAGCCCAGTCAATGACCTAGAAAATTGTCTGAAGGTTTAAATTAAATGATGAAAATTGCTGTTCTTTGGTGCCCTTTTGATAGCACCTCTCATTCATAAACTATTTTTAAGATACAGTTGGTATGTTTAAGTAGTTAAATCCCCAATTTTGGATGTTTACAAAAATATGTTGTATCTGACTCATTTCTTTCATCCTTCCTGATCTCCTTTGCACCTCATTCAGATGCTATGATCAATGCAAATGCTCCATCCGTATCAAATTTCTAACTCATCATCTCGATTCAAAAGACACTAATGCCATAGACAGCTGGTTTTAAATATGCAACTGAATTTCTTTTCCCACCTTCTTAAAAAAAAAAAAAAAATCCTGTAAATTTACTGTTGCAAACAGAACGTAATAGAAATAGCAACATCAGCAGATTGTCAGTCACAATAGCCAGGAACACACAGTAGTCTGCATTTTTCTATAACAGTTGCATGTAAAACACTTCAAAAAATGGCAAGCTATTTTTGGATAAAGCACCAAATCTGACAAAAAGTATGCATATGCTCAATTCTGAAATGCCTCCAATTGCTTAAGTAACATCTGAGGATCGCACTCTGCCTCCAGCTACACTCAAGAGTATCCTACTTTATGAGTAGACTTGAAGTATATCTAGATTAAGACCACTGCTGTAACTCTGCTCCTGTAGATGTACACCAGCTAGGACTGCTAATCAGGATCACTAATAGTATAGTTTCAGCTGTACTGAACTAAATAGGGGATGTAGGATTTAAATCTCCCAAGAATCTTGGATAAAGAGCTGGATAGGAAGCTTGGGCTGAGGTCTAAGCTACTGCAGGTATGTGGCTTAGCCGAATCTGTTTGAAAATAGTTCAAATAGAGCTAATCAAGCAGCAGCTACCCGTCAGAAGGTATTTGGGCTGTATGCAGAGGAGGCGGCTCCTCAGCAGTGAAGAGGTGACAAAAACCTGTTGTGAATAAGGAGGTTCTGTCCTGATTTGGACAAACACGTTTCCCTTATTAAACTCCCTCTCCAAATGTATTTGAACTTTGTCACAATACTCCAAATTATTTGCTTCCCCCTGCTTTCCACTTAGGGCTGGTGAGGGTGGTTGCACTAGTCTTAAATGTACTACTGAACCCTGTTCAAGCAGGAAACTGCATGCACTGATGAAATAATTTAGGTTTGTTTTAAAGAAAGTTATTTGTGTGGATTTTATTATTTATAAATACATGCAAAGCGTCTAAGCAGCTTACAGCTAGGATCATTTAGTTGCCATGGCAATGCCCTTTCAGAAGCAAGAATTTGTTTTAGGTTCTTCCAAGTTCTGTTCTTCTTGCCAGCAGCTGCTCCACCAATGCCGGAGTGCTAGAATTAAAAATACGGTGTTTAGAGAACAAATAAAGAAAGAATACTATTTCAGAGCATGACACTTCTATTTCATAGTCTTTCTGATATGTCTCATCTTGTCATGAACCATTTGTTATCCCCACTTATTTCATCAGCAGGCTAATACACTGTACACTTTAATCTTGGCTGCAAGGAAAACAAAGCTTTTTGGACTGTGTCGAAGCTACTATGTTTAGGATTAACTGAAGGAAATGAAAATCTGCTTTTTACATGGAAATGGAAAATCAATGTGGTTAGGTTTAGGCTGAGATTACAGGATTCTATATGTACTTCCCATCGTATTAGAACTTATTACTATGAAGTTGTGTCTAAAATTGTGATTACACAGCTAAATTTTCTCTCTCGTTTTCATGGTATATTACAGGTGCAGCTCTAGCTCCTTTACAAATTATCCGTGACTGTAGAAAACACAATTGATCTTGCAAAATGTAATGAATACTGTGAGAAACTTTCTAGGAATTTTATTTTTCTTTCAAAGGGTAGAAGACAAAAAAATAGAAAAAGAGTAATAAATAGAATATTGGCTGCCAAAACAATTTTGCATTTTGAAAGGTACGCTAATGGAAGACTTGCCACAGGTACTATAATGGTAGTTTCAGTTATCAAATGTGATTGCTACAGAGTAATTTATTTATGTCCCTCCAGAGACAGAAGCTGCGCCACATACTGTACTACTTCTAAATGATCAAAGGACACAGATTTACAGCTTTACTTCAGAGAAGAAAATGTTCTTACAATTGGGGAGTTGTTATTCCTGTTAATAATTACTACCTCAGTAGTAAAGCCACATCAGTCTCATCAAAAGTCAGCAAAGTTCTGCAAACACACTTCTGCTGTGATTGGTTTATAAATTAGCCTGTTAAATTGCTAGGAAGGATAGGAGGAAGGATTCAATGAGAAAGCTTGTTTCTGTAGATGTAAGATATATTCAGAAGAGATGCTCATGAGCTGACCATATATCGGGTTTTGGCAATGGATGTCCAATATGGAAAGTACATGCAAATGTTTGCTCTGAGGGTAACACCTCAGTAATCTAGAGACCATTGTAAAATAGAGACTGCTGGAATATGAGATGAAAACACAATGTACTACTGAATTACTAATTCAAATTCATTACATGAATTTTCCTCCAAATCATAGCATAATGAGCATTTTTTTCAGCAGTCTGGTTTCTCATATTGGGTTTATATGAATTTACGACTCCTAGGAATGGGGCTGAGTCTCACCTCACATACCTACAATCAAAAGGCAATGAGTGCCAAGTGCAAATGAACCAAAGCTACCTCTGCACTAGTGAAATTCAGGGAAGGGCGGAGCTAGGACAGGTGGAGCTATCCATTGCTCTACACAATTGTCAGAAGGTCTTCCCCTTCCCCATTGCCAAGGGATGCAAATTCCATTCAGGAAGTTTAGAAAAGTTAATTTCTTCCTTCTTCTCTGCTTTTAAGTCTATCCTCTGCAGTGCGCTAATGGTTCAAACTCGGGCATATTTATGACAGACAGACATTATTTGATTTATTTTCTTCCTTTTAAGGCAAATTAGGCTGGAAGGATGCAAAAAGTCATCCAAATTGTTACTACCAATTCATACCGATGAAAAGCTAGTTAAAACTCAATACATTCCTTCTCAAATGAGTTCCTGTATAGGGGAGGACAATTTCATGTTTTTATTATAACTGCCTATTATTTCTGCAGCAGTTGCCAAAGTCTGTGTACATTCATTATTATTTCAAGCATGCAAGTATTAGTATTGCCTCTTTGGAAATGGTGGCATCCCTCTAAGAACTGCAGGATCAGCACAAGGCCTCGTGGCTATTTAAATCATATATGGAAGCTACAGGGAATGCCTCTGGGGCAAATGGAGCTTTTCCAGTACGCTCCATTTCTCAAAGACGTTGGTGTTCACTGGAGGATTAGAGTGAGCAAAGTATACAGTTGTTTGAATGCCCCTCTCGTGACAGAATCCATCTGCAAAGCAGACACAGAGCGACTTGGAAGTCAGAGATTAATTTCATACACCCTGGCAAACCTGTGCTTAGTGAGCTGTGTGATGCCCAATTACTCAGGTTTTATGCTGTGGGATATTGTGTCTTATTCATACAGAACGAAATCTGGGGTAAAATCCTTCTTTCTAAGTACTGGCTTAGGACCAGCAGTCTCAGAAGTTTGCTTGTCTAGAAAGCATTCATAGAGTGTGCCAGTGAGTTGGCCCTGGCACAGCAAGATAAAAAGATATTAAAAACAAACCCAGCAGTGACAGCATTACTAGCTGTTGTCTTCCTTCACCTTCTCTCCTAATTTAAACCTCAGAGTGTTATAGCAGCCTGTATGTCGTCAGCTGTCAGAGTTTACATGACTTCTGAACACCAGCAGGCCAGGCTTCTAGGGAGCACAGAGCATTTGCTTCTAAATCTAGCAATTACTGGAAAAACAGACACCACGGGTCTGTTCGAGTTTCAGGGACTGGGAGAGGAGCGAAATGCCAGTCGCTAATGACTCTCTGGCTGATTTCTAGTTCAATTGCTTTGCAGCCTGCCTTGGCTAGGAACGGGAAGATGGGATTCCTATATTCACAGCAGTATAAATTGTTCCTCTCTAGCAGTGGTAGTTTGTGAGATACCACACCATAAAACTTCTGCACTTACCTTGATCTAGCAGGTTTTCTGACTCTATTCCAGAACTTAATATAATAGTTCTGCCTCTGGACCAGTGCCATTTTCATGCTATAATATAGTGTGCACTTTGGACCCCAGCATGGCATGGACTTGAGGTACATTTCTTAAAAATTGCCGACCTTTTATTTGGCTGTTAAGCTGACTTTCTTAATATTTACATTAGCAATATGGTTAAATAGAATCCTAGTTAATGTTTTATTTGAAGAGTTTAGAATTTCAGTTTGTTAAAATAATATACTTACGATGAAGTTTGGATCTTTAAATGGTAAAGGCTTGACGGTTGTTTCCACTGATCCTGTGCTCGAGTCTGTGTTCAGAAATTTGTTTTCATTCATAGCCTCTCCACCTGCACCCTGAAGAAAAAAATACAGTCTTAACTGATTGTTACTCTGAGCAAGTTTAACCGGAGACCGAGCTGTCTGCTGTATTACGTACCTGTTGCCTTTTTAGCCTTTCTATCTCTTTTGAATCTTTAAAGATGTTGCATGCCAACAAGTGGGGAAGCATGAAAGAGAATATTTGTCAAGCAATTTACAACTGACACATAAAGGGGAAGAGAAGAGTGGCCAAAGCCTACTGAGTAAAAACAGCATTGAGATTTTTTTTTTTCAGTATTAATGAAAGCCATCTCTATAAAGTGCAAGGCAGCATGTGAAACCAGAAACAGCAGAAATGTACACTGGATTTTTTTCAGAATGTTCAGTATTAACAAGCATTAACAAGAATATATAAAATTCATCAAAAGTTTTTTGTCAAGGTTCTAAAGAATAATTGATTAATCCATTTATTCACCATATTTGTCTTCAATAATGCCTGAGTGAAGATTGAGGGGAAAAAAGATTTTGTTATATATATTATTTTTATATACAAGCCTCACAAAGTCTACATCGGTACTAGTTGCTGTTTTCTAGGCTTTTCTTTATGGTTTATTTAGTTAGCAGGAAGAGCAGCTGGAGAAGGTGTGTGTGTGATTGGAAAGCTAAAAAAGTTGTGTGTCAGTCTAAACAATTTCTGATAGTTCTGCATGGCTGAGTCTATGTTGTTTTGTTTTTTTTTATTTTGCAAGCACTCTGTAAGTCCCCGCACTACCAGAACTAGCCCATCCTACGTATATAAATGTTCCTTGTGAAATTCCGATCCATACTGAAGCCAATGAGAATTTTGCCATTGAGTTTGGCAGTTCAGTCAATAGCCTTTCATATCCTTGATTCTTTTTTTTCTTGAAGAACAAAAAGCTTGGCTAAAAGCTAAATCAATATTTACTGAACGGGTGGTTAAAATGTTTCTTTACCTTCAGACAGATAATATTTAGAACAAAATATGTTTTCCTGTGAAAACCTGTACTGCAAAACCTTCTGTGTTGATACAATACTCTCTTAAGTAGGAGAAAAAAGGATCATTATTATTAGCGAATTATGGGAGCACCTCTAGAAACTGAGACTATATAGCGAAGGCCATGATTCAGCATTTCCTTCTCCATGTGATTACAAGGGAAGTGTTTGTATTCTTAACTACATGCATAAGTAATTATAGGATTAGGAACTACACAAGTTGAACTCTTCTTTGGGGAAATACATCAGTCCTTCAACAGTGCCTGTTTTTAACATAGCAAAGAGAGGTCTTAAATATCCAAAGTACAGTATAAAGAAGCATTCAAGTAAAATAGGCACATTTCTAGTGTCTTATTAAAATACATGAATAGAGATGATCTATTTTGAAAACCACAGTCAGTCCTCTGTAACCTCATAGCACAGGGGATACTGCCATAACAACATCAGTGGAAGCAGCATTTAATGTAGCTCAAACTTGAGTCTTCTCTGCTGAGGACAACATTAAAAGGCAGTGACTGTCACAGAAACAGAAGAAATGCAGATGGATGTTTAGAAACATGCACACTATGTGACAGTGAGTAGAGAAAATAGTATTATCAGCAACCCTCAGTAAAGTGGCTTTGTACAATGAGTTGCTAGGTTTCAAACCACATTCTTAGACATGCACACTTCCAGCACTTTGGATTTCAGCAGCAACATTCAAGTCAATCTTGAGAAAGACAAGGCTTGAGATACAAGATTATTTTTGATGAATAAATTATCTCTGATACTGCTCATTATCAGTGTAAATTCTGCAAGTGGAGTTATCAGCACTCAGTTATTCTTCAAAGTGTTCTCACCTTTTATTTGGTACCATTTGGTCAGTTTTAAATCCAATCCTACAGTTTTTTATTAATTACTTTATCACTTTTGCCCCTTCGGTGATCTTCTCGTAAGTATTCTGTTGTTTATGAAACAGGTTTTGAGTAGCATTTCAACAATATCGCAAAAGAGTATCTAGTATTTTGAGACTGAGCTAACATATATATAGGCCTTAATTTCTACAGCTGGGTACATTTACATAGTACACTCACTGCTGTCAGTGGGTTTTCTGCGTGGATTCAGTGCTAATCTTGCTGGCGCGTTGGGAAGGAAAGTAAGGAACAGTTCCTGGCAGGACAATTCCTGAATGTAAATTCGACATGTTGTTTCTTTTCCAGACCAACCCCTAAGGGATTCCAGGTATTAGTGCTGCTAAGAGTTGGGATAAGCCATGTTACAGCCATTAGCTGTTAATTTTGTGCTGGTATCCCTTGCACAGTGGCAGAGGCAGCAGGATCCGGAGCAGCAGCTGCTGCTTTTCTGGGCCATGTGGACATCCAAACCATTCTCCAGTCCCACCCAGACGTAACGCTAGCAGGAGCTTCTGGATCTGTCAGGGACAATTTGAGAGCAGTGGTTTCCTCTCCAAGGCAAAGGATGCAGGCTGGTGTGCAGGACTGTAAAGCAGCTTGCGTACCATAGTGGTATGCAATTGATACTGTGATTTCAGAGCCCAGTTATAGACTGGGAAGCAAGCAGGACTGAGTACTATGATCCCAGTTAAATGCTGGGAACTGAGATAAAGTCATACTGTAGAGGCATGTCAGTTGCCTCACTCAGCATTGCTTATTTTAAAAATTCTGATTTTTAGCAGTAGCACTATGGAAAAAATATACTCATCTAATGTGCTTCTCCTTCTAGAAAAACATTAAAAAGCTGAGTAGAAGCACTGCTTCCAGAATAAGGCACTGCTGCACAGAGGAGTGAACTCTGGCAAGTACAGAGCTTTGAACTGCTATTTTCGTGCAGCCTGCAGAAGTCTCAGCTGATATCCTCAGCAGTGTTTCAGCCACAAACTGAAAGTGTGTCAACAATCTACAAATCTGTACAGCCTATGTTTTAAAATGCCAGGATTTAAAGCGTAAGAACATAATTTAGTCTTTCAGGTTTGTTTTTTGAAAGCTTTTTTAAAGCAAGGGGAGAGATGACAAATTAATTTTAACCAATATAGATCTACCTTTGCACTGCAAACCCCATGTTTCCTGAAAGTGAATAATATGGTGATCATACAAAACAACGGTTACAGCCTGACAGAAGATTCCTCAGTGAACAATTACTGTACAGTCAAGGTAATCTTTAACTTTTAACATCAGTTGAACAAATCTCTCCCAAATGTGCTTGTTTGCTTAGGCATTTAGTTTGGAAGACAGTTCATTCTTCACTGTCACGCGTTGGGGCAAACACAGGGGAATGAATTCAAATCCCCTTTGTAGCCCTAGGAAGCGATGGCAGTCTCGTCAGCACAGTGAGGAAGTGCCCGTCACCAGGGAACACACACTGCTCAATGTGTGCTGTAACCCCCGGCACGTGTGGGGCAACTTCCCCTTCCTGCCAAATTCACAACCAGTCCCCAGCACCTTTTCTCTACCCAGCCAGTCTCTCAGCTGACTCCTTGCCCCCACCAGCATCCTAGGGTAATCCTAATGCTTTGCAGCAGGGCTAGAAAGTGTAACCATGGGCTGAAACTCTTGATAGCTTCTTTAAAGATTCTTTTTAACTGATCTTGTAATGTAAACATCCTTTATGGGGAGCTCAATATGCACTTCAAGGAGAGAGATGTTGAAGCAGCTTTTAATGAGCGCTTTAATAACTAAATTGTGTCTTTTACACAGTGGTTTACGCAACTAGGGCTACAGGGAATTTGTGCTACGATAGTCGCTAAGCGGCCTGTATTCCTTCATAGGCTGTTGAAGATTATAATAGCAAAGACTTTGGAGTGGCTTTACATTTACAAGGTGCACATGCAATGGCAAATGAAGGTGTGATTTCAGTACAGCTGAAGTTATTTGGGGAACAGTTTTACCCCAAATAACAATAAAAACACTGCAGTAAAGACTGCAGCTAAGTCATCAGTAACTATGTTCATCCTTTCCCATCAACCCTTCCCCTGGCTGTTAACCTCTACAGAGGTCCATGCTGCCACCACTTCTCATGACACCTCCCTCTGTCCTCGTCTTCCTTAGTATCCTCCTTAGCCAGGTGTAAAGCAACGGTGACTGGAATGGCATGTTTTAAAGTTTGTAGACAGCTGGTCAAAGGCTTCTTAGAGGACCACTTGTGCAATTTTATTCCCTCTATAAAGTTGTGTTTATGTGCTTTAGCTGAATTTTAACTACAACCACAGTGTGACAGTTTGTCAACCTCTATCCCTCCTGGGATAGACAGGAGCTATAGTGAGGGGTGCTGCTTCTTTTTTGCATTTCTTTTCACAAGACTGTCTCTCAAGTACTCAGTGCATCCCAGCTGGGTGGGATGCTGTCCTCCTCGTTACGTGCTAGGACTGGGTGACAGTCACCGAGTGAGGAAGGTGGCCGAGGACTTCACTTGGTAAGGAGACAGCAACAATTCAAGAGAGAGCGAAGGCCTGAGGCAAACACTCGGCAGTCCGAGGTTTGCAGCAAGAGCAGCCAAGTCTGGGGAAGAGACTTGAGCTAAGCTTTGCTTCCTTAACACTGGTTTCTTTTGAATAAAGCCAAACCCCAGGAATGAGCCTAGTTTGGACCATACTGTATATGCTTTCTGTACTGGGAGAAAACACACATTGGGAGGCTGCCTATTCACATGCTAGTTTCAGCCTTGGTTTTGGTAGATCTATTAATTTTTTCAATATATTCTGTTCCAAATTCCCTACCGCAGATGTACTGGTTTTCAGATGATTTCCAAAGATTGCTCCATCTGTCTGGTTTTATTGAGGGAGAGGACAAGCAAAAATTGTAGACCATGGAAGCTGAATTCTTTGTTTTGGCTATTTCTAGGTGGAATCAGCATTGTGGGGTTTGGGACGGGTGTCTGTGATGGGACTAAATACCAGGTGGAATTATGAAAGTGCTTGTCTGAATCATAATTCTTTTTTGTTTTGTTTTGTTTTGTTTTGTTTTGTTTTGTTTTGTTTTCCCCAGCAAGGATTAAAACTGCAATACAGAATAACGGATTTATGTTGAAGTATCATGTCTTATCTATTTACTTTTGGATTATATTCTATAATATTTTTTATTATTTTAGATGAATAGGATTTTACAAAGTAAAAGAAACATAAAAATATAAAACATAAAAGTCAAAGATGCAAATTTGTGCATTTCTGTCATTCTATCAGTGCATACCATGCATGTCATGGCTTAGAAAAAAATTGATTTGCATATCACTGAAGGCACACTATGATTATCAGTGGCCATTTTTGCTAGATGCTACAGTTTTACATGGTTAAACAAAATTTAAAAATAGAAGATGTGCTAGTTTTGGCTAGGATAGAATTCATAGTAGCTGGGGTTAAACCATGACAGAAGGTAAACAGAACGTTGTATTGGTAAAACAAAACTTAAATGCATAAATAAATTCTTTGAGAACTGGAAAGGGAGTTTCTAGTTTAAGGGAGCAAAAGCAATACTGTAAACACTGATTTTCTCTGTTTTATTTTCTGCAAATTATTCATTAGTTAGCCAGTTTTAGCACTGTATTGAGTACAGCAATTGTGGATGAAGGTGATTACGTATGTAGTTCTTTTGTTTTGCTTCTGTGTTCAGGATTTCTGATACTCTGGCTTTGTCTTAAAGTGATAACTAGGAGGTTGTATGGCACTATTGAAAAATAAGTACTAAGAGGAATCTGGTGCTAAATCAAGCCCTCACACTTGGTGTTAACTTTGCCCCAAGCATCGAATTTGGCTTGCTGAGGAACCCACTTGTCTCCAACCTTTGTATGTAAAGCTCAATAAATAGTTTATTTTTACTTGCTTTCGGCAGCTGCTTTGCATAATCACACTAACACCACAATAACATTCTGCATTTCATTGACACCATTGTTTTAACTCAGCCTCAGTAATGGTATTTGTCTAATTATTCCTGCAGTAGGTTACTTCTAAAGCAGCAATATCCAACTTGTAGCAACTTACTTAGCTAAGTTCTGTGACATCCTGACAAAGCTGTGGCATGCAGCCAGGGAAGAAAATGGTAATTTCTAAAATAGATGGATAATACCTGTATTTTCACTAGCAGCCAATTACAGTGAGTGAGAATGCCATGTGGAAACAGAGCACAAATGTCACTAGATGACAGCAGCGATGATATGAGCAGACTTTTCAAAATTGGGAGTAGATTCTGAATGTCAGCTATTTAATAGAGTCCCAGCTAATACTGCTCATACTGGAACATATATTAAGCTGTTTGATTAATATATTAGCTCTCACTGTATAACAAGCCTGGTACAGGCTCTTACACATTCTGAATATTTAATTCATTTAACTTTGCATGATGACATGACAGGAGCCATTAAAACTTGAACACGTACACCCTGGCAGGTAAAAATGCAGCTCTCCATTGCGGGGAACAATCCACAGAGAAAGATGTCAGAATTTAGAGGTGCTTACGCTCAAGTTAAAATGATAGCTAAAACATTTCTCATCACCAACATTATTAGCATAGTGTATTTCTGAAAGCAAGCTCACTGAAGACTCAAAAACAATATAAGACTGAAGAAATAGCACTCTCTTGAAACAGATTAACTCTCTCTACGTCTATGAAGGAAAGCTTTGCTGGAAGGACTTACTCAGTAACATGTATAAACATGTCTTCCCCATCTGGCTGCATTTTACTAGTTCTTATATTCAGCAGGAAAAACTTTTTCCCTCTTCCTTTCCACTCACTAAAATGAAGCCCGATACAATTTCCCCAGCCTTTCTCTCTCAGCACTCTGGTACATGGTAGCATTTTAGGAACATTCTCCTGTCATGGGCTGCATCAAAAAAAGCATGACCAGCAGGTCAAGGGAGGTGATTCTGCCCCTCTACTCTGCTCTCGTGAGACCCCACCTGGAGTACTGTGTTCAGCTCTGGGGTCCCCCGTACAAAAAAGACATTGAGCTGTTGGAGTGAGTCCAGAGGAGGGCCACAAAGATGATCAGAGGGCTGGAGCAGCTCTCCTATGAGGACAAGCTGAGACAGTTGGGGTTGTTCAGCCTGGAGAAGAGAAGCGTCCAGGGAGACCTTCCAGCAGCCTTCCAGTACCTGAAGGGGGCCTACAGAAAAGCTGGAGAAGGACTGTTTGCAAGGGCATGTAGTGATAGGACATGGGGTTGTGGCCTTAAGCTGAAGGAGGGTAGGTTTAGATTGGATATAAGGAAGACATTCTTCCCTGTGAGGGTGGTGAGGCACTGAAACAGGTTGCCCAGAGAAGCTGTGGCTGCCCCCTCCCTGGAAGTGTTCAAGGCCAGGTTGGATGGGGCTTTGGGCAACCAGGTCTAGTGGAGGGTGTCCCTGCCCATGGCAGGGGGGTTGGAACTAGATGGTCTTTAAGGTCCTTTCCAACCCAGACCATTCTATGGTTCTCTGATTCACAGGAGGTCCTACCTTATTTTGAGGTAAGACAAAAAAGGTTTCAGCTTGAAAATTTTGAAATGCCAGGAAGGATAAAACCAAATCTTACATATTCACGGCAAATTTTGTTCCACAGAGTACTGAAAATCTCAATTTACTACGCAAAAAAATTGAGTAGTAGCCAGCTGAAAACAGGTATTAAGTACAGTGTAGATAAATGTCCTTGATTTCAAACAGCTTGTAGGGTGGGCAACAGAGTCATGCATACAGTATAAATTGGGAGTAAATCCATTTAAGTAAATGGGTTACATCATTGCCAACTCATCTAAAAAGATGAAGTTTCTGCTTCCGTTGACATCAAAAGTAAATCTCCCAAATGCCCAACAACAAAAATATTTTTATTTAATTACGACATAGTCCTCAGATGCTGCTGTTGCTTTCATTTATAAAGAAAACTGAAGGAGACTTGTTAAAAACAAACATAACACAAAGCTGGAAATTAGATTGTTGAATTATTATAATATTAGTTTATAATTCAAAATAGTTGTCACTAAATATACTTCAGCTTCTTCTAAGCATTCCCCAGAGGATTTTTGAGTCACGTATCGAACTACTTTTCTGTGTGAGACTTACAAAATCTGCCTTCCTTAAAGCAGCAGTTCTTTCCTTCTAACTTGCTGGGTATTTCCGCTGAGCATCAACTATGCAAATTAACTCCAAACGTATGACTAAAATGTAGAAATAATCTCTCTTGCTGAGTACATAAAAGGGAGGGGGTGAGGTGTTTGAAGCAGGACATGGAAAACATTTCACTTGCAATCTAAATAAAGATAACACATAGATACATAAGCTGTCCAGAAAGCAATCTGTACATTATGCTTTCGAACTTTTACACTGCTGTTTTGAGGTGAATTAAGACATCTTATATTCCAAACGCCTTAGAAAGGCTGAATAAAATTTTACTCATGCACTAAAAGATTGGACTGTCACAAAGTGATGGATGGCTTTTCTATGTTCTCTGTAGGGCATTTCAATACCATAGACTCCAAGTGCTCTTGATTAAAAGGCGACATTCTCATTTAGGGTCCCGTCACTGCCTGAGCTTCAAACCATTATCATTCACCTGCACTGGTGCTTCCAGTGACAAAATACTTACCAAAATGTAGAAAATACTAATTACTTCAGTCACTTTGATAGAGGTATAAAACACCCTAAAGCAAAGCTCTATTATGCTGTGTAAGGGTTAGAATTCAAAATTAAAAATGCAGCCAAAGGGAGAATAAGATTTTAATTACATTCCCACCTCTCAAACTTTTCCTGAAAACCTAGGGGAAAAAGACCTAGCAATTTCATGACACAAAAACTCCCTTCTTGCTGGTACTGCTCACTTAAGGAAAAAAAAATCCAGAAAAACTCAAATTTACTTTGTTCTCTTCAAAATTATTAAACTTTCAAACATAGAGACTAACAAGCTTCAATAAAAAGCTCTGATTTCTTCTCAAGAGATTTCAGATGCCAAACATGTTTTTCCATTTAAAAATTTTCAAGCACTACGATAGACAAAGTTTTATAACTTACAGATAATATCAAGGAAAAAAATACTATTTTCTATGGGGAAAAGTCTCAAATAAAATGTAATTGGGACGCAACTGTGAATAGCTTTACACTATCCCAGAAAAGCCTGGTTTAATTTGCATTTGCCACAAAGCTCCCTTCGGCTTAAATAATTGCAAAGGATCTCTCACTTTTAGATTTCATTTGGTGGATTGGGACTATTCCTTGTTTATAACATTTGACAGTTTTCTTTATTAAGAAAATTGTTACTTGGACGAATTCATGAGCTGAATGGCATGCTGAAGCAGCTCTGGAGCTAAAAATTTCAGTATATATGGAATGAAAAAACACATGTTAGTTCATACTTTCACCAAGGGTAAAACTGAGCCCAGCTAACAGAATATTTTGATTCCCCAAGAGGAAGGAAGTCTTCTAAATTGATGGGCCTTAAGATTGAAAATGGATGGAAGCATAGTAAGAAAAAAGACTAGAGTAAATCACAATTGAATTTTCATAAAATCTGAAGTACATTCCTTTCTCTATCAGAAAAATTCAGTTCAGTCAAGGACTTTGGCTAAACTGCTTCTTAAAGTTTAAAATACATCATTTGATACAGAACAGTTAAGGTCAAAGTATTTCAGGAGAAAAGACTGGAGGATTGCAAGATGCTCATGCACTGTTAACACTGTAATGCCGCTGCTCAGGGAGCATTGCAAAATCCCTCTGTTGAATAACAGGCTTCAGCCAAGGGAGGAGAAGGATCCAAGTCCATTCATCTGCATGTGACTGAACCAGGGACAAGGAAAGCAAAAAGATGTCAGCTCCTATGGCTGATGCGAAAGGACTTCCATTCTGCAAAAAATACTCAGTTGCCTGATTCTAGTTTATTCTGTAAAACATTATCCATTTTGACAGGAAACTATGTTTGAGTAACAAACAAAAACAAAACAACATTTCTTCAAGGAAAGGCAATTAATTACTTTTGAGTAAAGACAGGGTGTATCTGTCTTCCAGAGCTCCTGTCTACTTTTCTTAGTAAAAATAGACCTGAATTAGAATAGTCAAGTGTTACATTCAGATGTTATGGACTAACTCGTAAACTGATACAGAAAACAAAACTTTACTTTTGCATTTCCCCTATTTGTTGTATATTTTAGCACTTCCTTCTGTCTTGTCACTTTAAGTAAATAACAATTCTATTTCTATTATGTTTCTGCTAACTGCACCTACTGCTGCCGTGATGCATTAGTAAATACCAGCAGTCGTACTGCAAAGGCTTAGCGCTACACACTGAAGTTACTCAGAAGAAGGTTGTTCCATTTGTGTACAGGTACTTAAGACTGTCATACCCAAACACAGTGTCAGACAGACAAACGTTAGGTACAGTGACATATAGAACATTCCACTTCTAAAGCAATTGAGAATAAAAATATTCTTTCTACAAACCTTCAAAAAGTTATCAAAGGCATAACGTATCAGAGACTAGTAATTGTATCAGATGCTCCAAAGGTCTCGAAAAGAGGACAAGAAAAGAAACTATACCTTAGTTTTAAAAAATCTGCAGACTACAAATGTCATCCTTATTGCTTGTCTCATATTATGGGACAAAAAAATCTGGCTGTACATGCCCTGAATACTACATCCACTTTCCTTCATCTAGCAAACTCAACACCAGCCACTTCTGCGTTGAATAGCACACCAGGTCCCTGTATTGAGCATAATTGTAGGTGCATTATCCTATGGATACCTACGTTTAACTGGATTATGAAAAAAACCTGATGACTGAACCAAAATAAACGTACAGCAAATTCTAATTTACATGAAAATAAGGTAACCGAGTATCTATTGTAGACTTATTTTGAGGCTTATTAGGCTTATGTAGACTTATTTTCAGGAGGAAAAGGGAGGAGAGAGTTATATAGTGTCACTAATTTCAAGGCAAATTTGCGAAATATTTCTGCAGAAACATTTGTACAAGTAGGTGGTTGTTTACTCAACTATATAAGTTCTGTGGCCATATACTTCACCCTGATACTATATATTGAAGTTAAGGAATTGGAGAACATCTGAAAAGCACCAGAGAGTTCAGTGTTTTGCGTATAAACTTGTATCCTGACTGCCTTTTTTTTGCTTGACTCAGAACAGAACCATTAAAAGACTTGATTTTTCCACTAGATTAGAATTAGTGAAGTTTTGGTATCACATCTACAATCGTAGGTGAGAGGGAAACATAGTATTTAATATTTTGTGAAGGGGTTTAATGGGATATTTTAAGAAGTTTCCCACAATGAATTATTTAGCAAATTAAAAAAATACCTTTTGAACAGATGGAAAGGAGGAGTATACGAAGAGCAATTCTGTGGCTGCAACAAAAGGCAATTCTGGCTGCAACAAATAGTTTTAAGAAAAAATAAGGAGAAAATGGCATTTCTGACTTAGAAAATTTAAAGTCGTTAATGTGAGACTCAAACTAGCGTTGCTAGTTCTAGACTATGTAAACAAAGATAATCAATGTCAGGAATAAGGACTTTCCAGCTAACCACTTTGGTTTGAGGAGCCTGAACACACTGTGCCTGTGTCAAGGAAAAATGGCCTTCTCCTATTCCATTTTGTTGATTTGCTCTGAGAACATTGTGCTGTTCCCCCCAGGGACAAAGCATTTCTACTAAAACATAATCCTTGTTACAGTGTAGGGAGAATTAATACTGTCTAAATGTAGTCACTGAGTTTTGGGCTTCATTAATACAGTATGGGGAAGAGTACCCAACGGAGGTACCCCGACCTGCCCGCAGAAGGAACGTACAACTGCTTGTCTAGGGAGAGGCCGCACCCATCTTAATCATATGAATCACACGTCTGAAATGAGACACGGGAACACTGAATCACTGAGGCTGGAAGGGGTCTCGGGAGGTCACTAGCCCACCTCCTGCTCAAAGTGTGGTCAACACTGACCTTGGACCAGGCTGCTTAGGGCTTTGTCCCAGCAGGTCTTGAACACCTCCAAGGACAGAGATTCCACAGCTCTCTGGGCAACTCTCCATCTCCCTAGCTAGAAATCAATATCCTTTAAAATAGAAAGTGCTGGTTTTATGAACAAAAAGCTCTTTCGGTCATAAGCAGTCATATAACTCATGTTAATTAGTGCCCTAATTTCTGCATGTTCCATTTCAGCGGTATTTTGCTGTAGTCCTGATGGTTTCAGGACATAAACGTAACAAAGTTTCTAGGCAGAGGGGTCATCTTTTATCAGATGTACCTGTTTATCTGGAAAATTAAGACAAGCTTCTGGATGGCCTGCATACCAATATACCGCTGACTCAACAGAAAAACTATTTTTACAGCACATAACTTTCAAGCAGATTTCTACAGGGTTTTTACTCCCTCCTCCTTTCTCCTAGATGATGAGTATTTTCATAATACTCTCCCTTCCCTGATTAACACCCCCTGTACTCCTGGGATGCTACTAACCTTTTCTTTAAAGATGGTCTACTTGATGCATACCTAACCAAACTCTAAGCAGTTGTTCTGTATTTAGCTTGGGAAGTTGCTGATTCATTTTCAGATTTGAAAAAAAGACTTGAAAGCTTATTTGATTTTTCCAGCTGTACCACTTGAATGACACTATCCATACCTGTAAACCTTGTCTAATTTATGCAGAAACTATCACAGGCATCTCAGTCTTCTTTGCCCTTCTTCTCATTCTTTCACTGACTTAGAAAAGCATAAATCTGAGGAAGCAGTAAATAAGGCTGTGGTGATAAGCACATTGCCTCCTTATGAACACATGGGCAAGTAGTGCTACAAGCATGGCAATGCTGTAAGGGCAGAAAAGTAAAAGAACTAACTTGCTTAAAACTGTGTAGAAGGTTTCACCTCCAGGCTGAATGTTTGCAAAATGCGGTATCTTTTTAAATTATGTCAGACTTTATGTAATTCACACATTAGGCAGGTTGTGCGTGGAAGCACATGGAAATGCCATATTTTGTTTAATGAAAATTAATGGCATATGATATACAAGAAATAATTTTTCTCTATTTAATAAATGATAAAAGGACAGATACAATACTAGAGGTCTCTCTTTGTGTGGTAAATGCTAGCAATGGCCTGCAATGCTTTACAGAGGATTTTTCTTTGAATTCCCCAAAATGCTCCTTTATCCACAGCAGGGTCTTATAATCAGGAAGGACGTATTTTTTTCCTTAGCCAGCCAGCACTTACATCCTGGGGCAGGATGATTACAAACTATGTAACTACAGCTATTCACCCCTCCCAGAATGATGGACTCAGTTACAGTTTAATTGCATATTACTCACAAAATAGTTTCCTTCTATCCATTTCAAATTTGTTTCTTGAATTAACAGTGATGTATTTTTATTACAACATAAATGCATGTTATTAGATGGCATGACTATATAGCTTTTTGGCTAGAGTTTTGGAAGGAAAAGATTTCTGATCCCTGTTGCATAACTGTGTATTTTGCATTAAAATTATCATTAGACAAAACACATAACAGAAATAAATACCTAAAATACATAAGCAAGCCATTCTGACAACTGTGTTCAATACCAGACCTGAGAGTCCTTCTCTTTGGAACAGACAGAACCTCCATCCTCAGCTGCAGGGGAGAAAACATTTCCACGGTCCCCTCCCAATGGACCAGACTGGCTTCAAGTCTGGTGGTTAGGGTGTGCGTGGGGAAAAAAAAGGGTTTGAATCCCCTCGGGCAGTGGCAGGACTAACTTCAAGTGGAGGACACAGCAAGGACATGATATAAAAAGCAAGTATCAGTGCCGTAAGTGTGACTTCTGTTCTACTTTTGAAAGAAATTATTTAATATTTGCTTTCAGAAAGGCAGATGTTCATGCTTCTGAGTCCAACGTGGAAAGAGTTGCCTCAATCTTCAGGGAAAAGTAGAATTAGGACTAGTCCTTAGTATTTCCTGCTAGTTTATTTTGGTGGCATGTCACAGAGGTTGCTGGAATTTGTAGTATCAGTTCTAAGGTACTTAGAGACTGACAGACAGGTAGTGTGGCAGCTGAAGCTGTTACCTGCCAGGTCTTCCCACAGGCAGGGACACTGGATCTCCTAATGAATCAGATCCTGACCTGCTCCAGTTTTCACTTAGTTTGTCATGGTAAAGTAATGAAACCTGCAGTTAAGAGTATCTAAGCTCATGAAATAGCTTGCTTGTAGTGCAAAAGTGGTTTTCCTTCCCACATGGTCCTCTTTCTTCCTTGTGCTACCTCCAACACCAGTGAGGCCTCCCTGTGAATCACTCCAGTTCACCAGGGCGGCTTCCTGGGAGAGGGAGAAGGTTTGGTAAGTTAGCTTTCTGACTGATGACCGCTCTCTTATCAGTGGCTGAGCAGGTCTGGTGAGTACCACAACTGGCATGATGCAGGCGGCAGGAGCATGCAGCTGAGACTTGTGGAGGTGGGTAAGAGTGAAGAAGACAGAAGGAGACTTGGGGCTCTCTCCTTTTTGGCCTGAGAGGCCAACAGATTGCCCAGTGGTGCCTCTTGAAGTTGCAGGTGTGCTGTGCAGTGAGATAAGATGTGCTGTTCATGGATATGAATTCTGCTGTGAGGGCCAGGTGTATTTCACAACATGGAGTGTCACCACTTTTATGGCTTTCTGGAGGTCTAAATAAATAGCCAATGTCTTCATTCTCTTTTCTTGGAATGCTTAAAAAATGTCTTCAAAACCCTCCCAGGCTACCAAATTAATATTTTTATTAGCCTTTCTAATCCAAAATTAATACATTTATATAACTACTAATGCCTTGCTAAAGCAAGAACTGAAGTTATTACTTAACACAAGCATTACACTTTACAAAAATGTGAAAAACAGTCTGACACCTCTCCGAATCTGCAATATCTAGACAGTTAAGTTATTCCAAGTTGGGCTTTTGTTTGGTTGGTTGGTTGGTTTTGTTTGGTTTTGTTTGTTTTGTTGGTTTGGTTTTTTTTTTTTGTTAATCTAAGCCTTTTAATGCACTAAATGGATTCTGAGATTGCTTTTTAGGAGCACTACCTCTCAGACAAAATGTAATGCTAAAGTACATGCATGCAGTGTTTTAGATTGCTCTTTCTCTTTCAAAAATAACCCGTCCTATTTTATCTCCTTATGATAGAAGCAGTGAACAAGCTTTATTATGTCTCCTAAGCTTCTTGCATGTTTATTATGAATCCTGAAATTAAGTGTGATCATAGTAAGACTCTCCATTTTCCGTTAGCTAAAGGAAAAATTAAAATTCTCTACTAGTATAAGGAGAGAAGGGTAAAAAACCCATGACACCAGCATACTGACACCCATAGTAAAAGTCAATACACATATGCTTTTGCCTTTCTGCAACATAACACATCTGTGTTTACTCTAAATCTACAACCTAATCACATTTGGTTGGGGGGCTGGTAATTCTCTGAGACTGGCATAGACTGGTTTGGAAATTCACATACTTTTATGATTACAGATCATCTAAAGCCTTCGATATGTGATAAATGTCAACCAAAGTCAATTCTTAACTCTCAGTTTTGACTGTTTCCTGTTTAATCTAGATTGCTCTATAAAAGCAATTCCCCTTTTTTTAATAAAGCTAAACTTAAAACACAGATAACTTTTGCCAGATTTCCCTACAAAATCTGCTAATTGCCTTTTAATTATCATTTTTCCCCATCAGGGACGGGAGGGATTTTGGTTCTTTAACAGATTTGACTTCAAATATGAAAGTGACAAAACTAGTACCTTGGGAGAATCCTGGATCTCATTAGTGGACGGCGTGAAAATTAGACGTTTTTTGGGAAGAGCACAAAAAACCCATGGAAGAAGAGATGCTTAGTATTTCAGCTGTTCACTGTCTGTTTTGTTGCAGAAAGTATCTTTGTGGTCACGTGTTTGAAAGGAGATGTAAGCAGTGACCCTCTGAGTGCTTCATACAGAGAACAGCAAGTTTGGGGAATTTTTGGTGTTCTGTGGACTGGTGACATGCAGTGTGATGCCATAGAATGTTACTTATCTGTGGGATAGCTACCCCAATTTAAACATGACCTGCTGAAACTCTTGTTAAGACATGGCAATTTGTTTTAAACTGGCTGAGTTAGTTTTGTAAGAGCCAGGACTCTTGGGTAGAGTTGTGAATAGGTGTGCAAGTGCCTGAACTTGAAGAGCTCACCTCAGCAGTTCTTATCAGTAACTAGCAATTGACTGCACCGTATCATGATATCTATACTTTAACCAATGAAAGTGTCATTTAAATCAATTTAATTAGGTTTGAGTTAACAGCCCCTGGGAGGACGTTACATCTTTTAAAGATCCTGTTCCAGGCAAGCACTATCTTTAGATTGGCACTGCTTCATTGGTTAAATTCATATATTTTCAGTTACTGTCATAACCTTAAGGGCTGAGAGATGGTTAAAATAAAAAAAAATAAAAAAAAAAAGGTGTAGTCTAGAGCATCATGACGTGATAGCTTTTTCATAAACTGGCAAATACATTTGTACTTACATTTCCCTCCTATCACGCTGTATCAGGGTCCTGCTGTCTCTTTCAGGGCAGGATGACTAGTAGAAACAGAAAGTCCTATATGGACTGGTGTTATAATATTTAGAGTAAGTTTAAACTCCTTGGAGTAAGTCTGTAAACAAGGTCTGAATTTGTAAGTAGGTAATTTTTAATTTCAGCTGAGAAAGTGATTATACTGTGATGTACTAGAGGAGGTACTTGTTCCAGAACATGATGAGAGCAGCAATTCAGCTCAGTAGTTGTAGCGGTACTCACTGATTCTGTACTCAAACTCATTCTCCCTAACTTCATTTTTCAGGAAATTACAGCCAGATCAAATAGACTCTTTAAAACAAAGTTATTTTAAAATTGATTTGAAAGTTTCCTACTTACAGCAATAGGCTTGGTAAAATAGCAGAACAGGAGAATTGATTAAATTTACTGATGGTTTACAGGCGATCCCATGCTCTTTATGTACTAGGGTAAGCTCTCTGTCTTTAGAGGACAAATTCTGAATACATAACAGTAACCATGTTAATACCTATATATTTAAGTCTTGTTGAACACGCAGCTGTCCATCAGCATGCTAATCTGATGATCTTCAGTTTACAATATAAAACATCCTTCAGTTACATTTAAAATAAAAATAGAGTTTGAAGTGTGTCTTAGAATCGCTCCTTTTATTTTCATGTTGTGCATGAGAGGCGCTTATTTAAGAGGCTGAGAACTTTAAACCATTTTGACTTTTGTATATTCTAACATTGTTGTATAGCTTCTATTTTGAAGCATAGAACAAGAAATACTGAGTGTTAAGTATACATGAGAGCTAGTTACATAAAAAGAAGGTTGCCAGTAGCACTGCTGCAATATTCACAATTGGAGATAAAATCAATATATTTAATAATTTAACTCTTAAATGCCATTGCAGAAGAGGAAGTTCAGTCTTTATTTTCTAAATGGTACCAAGACCTGCTGCTGCTGCAGTGATGGAGAGGAAGGAAGCAAAAAGCATTCTCTGTATATTTCTATTGTTTACAATGCAGTTTACATCAATGCACAATGTAAGACGAACCATGATACAATTCTCAAAGGTGTTTACTATGCTTCATCACGCATGTCCAAAGTTTTTTCACAAATAATATAAGCAAATATGCATTTAACATAATATTTAGCATATTTTGTCTCTTTGTCCTCCAATAAATTCAGACACTCCCCCCCCCCCCC